>OX375827.1:2869544-3469544 GCA_947359405.1 Antitype chi | reverse complement strand
TGGCTTTTGTTTATAACAATCTATAAACAAAATTGTGTTCTCCACGTTCCACTGAAAATTTTCTTCGTCGGCCATGACTGGGAAACTTAGGGATGTTTTTAATAATAAACATAGCACGCGAATAACCTTGAAGGCTACTCGTCGAGAACTGAGGTACGGGTAGGACCTCTGCCGCCCGCCCGCACCCCGCCCAGATCTAGGTATACGAACAGTTTTGTTGCGTAACATTTATTAAAGCTCTTCGAACACCGTCCATACAGAACACACTACAAGGATCGCCGCGAACATGTTTGACGAACAGAGTGTTCGATGTTCGATAGTGGTACGCACGTGCGAACCAAGTTGTTGCGTATCATGTAACGCAACAAATTTGTTCGTACGTGCGTACGCGGCTTAAGGGGGGAGTTAAACACCTCACTCCCCCCCTAACGCGAGGTGGCCCACAGAGGCGGGCCAGCACTAGCCGGGGATCGCGGAAGTCACTTTTGTTCCCGTGATCTCCGGTGCAAGTGTGAGGCGGAACACCGGGGTGGTTTTAGTCAGTAAGAGTCTGACAGACCCCTCCGCCCTCCCCAGGGCGGAGGACATCCATGAGGATTTCCCCCCGTAATCAAAAAAAAAAAAAAAGTCAGTTAGCACATGGATACTATCTAAACTTAAGCTAACAGGTAGTTCACTATTCTTATTTAAATCCTTAACACTACGCATCAATTCTTCATACAGTTGTTTAGGGGTTAGGACAGAGGGGTGTATGGAATGACTTTTCGTAAACATTATAGCGTTAATAATATCATCTAGTCTAAATGATAAAGTTATTCATTATAGATTTATTCTAGAAAACAATTCATTATAGATTTCATTCATTTTAGATTCTATATATAAGTCTTTAGGTATACTAGATACATTGTTTAATACGGCTGATAAATTTTCAATAGCATTGCCTAATCGAGCTTCATTAGTTTTGATTATTTTAAGTGTTTCATTATAATTATTTAATGCCGTATTAGTCATCAAAATATTATCTTTTAGGAGAGATGAAAGTTTCTTATCATTGTTTTCTAGGTGATCTATTGCGGAAGTATACTTGATTGAGTCGTCCTCATCCATTGTACCAATTACTTGTTTAAAAAGGGAACCGATACCAGCGAACCACGCAGATCTCTTATCTCTATCGGGAATAAGATGAGATATAGCACTATAATCTTTTAAAATGCTGTCAAGGCGAGACGTTAAGGGTTGTAGGAAGTTATGGCATTTTGAGACACTTAGTTCGTTCTGTTGGCAAAGAAATCTAGCAGTTCCCAAGGCAGACTTAATATTTTCTATATGAGGTTGTATATACCCAACATCAATCGGAACTAATATGTGGAGATAATTATTAGATATTTTCAAGTTTCCCACAGGGCCAAAATAGATTCCAGTACTTTCTTTAATAGGTTCTATAACGTTGGCTGAGATAACGGAGATACACGTCGAGACGATTCTGAAATAATATTCTAAATTATAAACTAATCTACGTAACTAAGTATAAACTAAACTAAAACTAATCATTTATTTCAGCAAGTTTAACTTCATCATAGTGATGCTTTACATGCCGACGGTTTATCAATAAGGTAAGTGTATTATTTCCATTTATTCGAATTACTTTATAGGGACCTTTCCAAATGGGTGATAAAGCTTTACGAAGTCGTAAGTGATTTTTCAGGTATACCATATCACCTGCTTTATACTTTGCTGGTTTAGTATGCTTATCATAATAAGCTTTGGAAGTTATTTTTGATTTTAATATATTTTCTACAGCTTTCTCCCTGGAAATTCGTAGGCGTTGTTGTAAGATCCTTACGTAACTGTTGTATGTGGATTCTAAAGCGGAGTCATAAATGGATGAGGGTATAAGTGCCTTATGACCGAATACTAGCTCATAGGGGGTGAAGTTTGTAGTACTATGAACTGTCGTATTATAAGTGAGCATGGCTGTATAAACATACCGAGGCCAGTTAGTTTGGTTTTCATCTACAAAGGATTTCAGGTACTCTTTTAAAGTTGAGTGACTCCTTTCTAGGGCTCCCTGTGTTTGCGGGTGATAAGGGGTAGACCAAAGCTGTTTAATTTTTAAAAAGCTACAAGTTTGCTTGAATAGCTCGGCCGTAAAATTCGGGCCTTGATCAGTTAGGATTGTTTTAGGAATGCCGAATTGGGCGATAAAATGAATCAGACATTCAGACGTTTCTTCTGCGGTAGCATTAGGGATAGGATAAGCAGCTGAGTATTTCGTCAAGTCATCTTGCAATGTTAGAATAAAGAACAATGAGCATCTTGGTCTATCGGCGGCCATTAACGATATTAATGTCATATGAAAGTGCTGTCAATTAACAACAACTTTTGTTAAAGACATAATCTTTAATTGCATTTTGGAAAAAAGTTACATGCAAAAAGCTATAAATGCAAAATATTTTATCAAAACTAATGAGTTCGTAGCATATTTTTAATAAGGTATAGTTTGTTTTCGAATGGACAAGCATTAAAACTTTGCAAAATTCCAAAATGCTGCACTTCATCAACAACATGTGTTAAATTATGAACGTTACTTGTCATGAAATCTATGCCATAAAACAATTTGAAATTTCTCACAAAATACTTTAGCAGGTCTATAGCCAACGGTAAGAAATTAAAATATTCTTCATTCGAACAAATTGTTATCGCACAGAAAAATGTTAGAAAATGTTTCATAGCATCGCTGTTTAGTACCTCTGGCAATATAACAACACTAAGGTATAACATAAACGTTCTAAATTCAGAAGCTTTCCAATGACCTAAATTACTGAGATTCCTGACAGATCTGTGGATTTCAGAAGGTACTTTGCAATTATCCAGAAATTTATTTACTGTAGATATATCACTTGCTCGCCATTTTGTCTCCTTTTTTCCGAAATTTCCATCGCGCCAGCCAATAAGAAGGCGTTTCATAATCCCTAGGTCAATCAAATGCATGGAATCCGCAACAGGAAATGTTTTAATCATATTAATTGGGAGATCCAGTAAAGGTGAATCCACTTTGTGATGATTACCGTAGAGTTTTTTACGAAAGTCTTCATTATTTCGAGCAGGACAATCTAACTCGGGAAATATAAATGTATGAGATACATGTGAATATTCACCAACAGTAGTACATTTGTGATACCCGTGTTTACCATTAAAGTTGCAAACCCCTTTTATCGTTGCTAATCTGTCATTACGCACGAATCTGATGGGATTACGTCAGCGGCCAATATTAAATGTACCTTTCGCAATGACTAATTATAGGCGGAATGTTTTCTCAATAAGAAGTGCACTTAGTTTCAATAGGCTTCCTATGGACCTTAATGTTGACTTGTTCTGCACCAGTGTGGCGACCTTAAGACGATTTTTGTCATAGTCCTTTTTCATGGATAATTAAGTTATCTCATATTAACTAATTATATTAACTTGTATGTACTTTTTTTTTATCGACATTTTTCTTTAACTTTATGTGGAGGCTTGTTATTAGCAATTTTTTTTTATATTACTTTATTTGTATCATTGATTTGTTAGTCTGTAAGCCTTCTTTAAAATAAAATAAATAAATAAATAATAAATAAATCATTGCTCTTGCAGGTGAATCGCAAACGAAGCATCTTATTGTAACAGTAACTTTAACGTTTTCAATTTGTTTGTTTGTTTGTTTTTCTTAATCTGCAATGTGTATAATAAATATTTATAATTAATGTTATCTTGAAAATATGGATCTAATATACATTTATTTTTAATTTTATTCTATAGCAACGTATTAATTTGACATCTTTCAATATATGAATGAATGTATAATAATTGTAGTAATTCTAACTGTGACATTTTAATTTGTAATTAGCTTCTTAACATTTTTTTTTCTTATAATTTTTGCGTGCCTATTTCCAGGCAGAATGTATATGGCACTCTCTTATCTACTCCACCTGTATCTCAATGTAACCTACATTCGTTGCAAATAAATAATTGATTGATTGATTGATTGATTGATTGATATACCATTTTGAAGTAATTTTTGCATTTCTTGAATAAAAGGTTGTAGATATCCATTTAAATCGTTAGGTTTCCCATGACCCGCATATATCCCAACAATAAATGGTTTGATAATAGGTAATTCAAAAATCTTGCACAATATGGGCCAGAACTGCTGTTTAGAACTGTTACATACTGGGAGACCATCTATGTTGAAATAAAGAGAAATATTGTGAATACCATTTAGTAGATTTTTGTAATATTTCTTTAAAATAGTTGCAAGAGGTATAGCAATACCATTATGCCAATATTCACCAGGATTAACAAATATTGTATCAATCTTCCTCGGAGTCTTCATGAGCGTTCTTGGGTCTACCGGCAGCAAATTTGGCATCCTAGAGTTTATAAGTGGCGCTAATGTTTTCAAGGCCGAATGGCTTATGTTATTTTCTGTAGCCCATGCCCTGATGTCATCCCGAAATTGAAGAATGTGTTTGTATTCACATTTGTTTTCATTTGAGCTGTTGTCATCACCGTCACTTTCACCAGAAATTTCAGTTGAATTTTCATCGTCAGAGGATGGATTAGAAATTATATTACCAGGATCAAGGCTGAAAAAAATAGGCACAGATCTTATAATATACTGTAGGCGTAGAAAGATTATTCATATAGCTACAGACTTCTTCGAATAGCACAGAATATCACAAGACAATGTCATACCAAAAAACTTTATAGAATTGTCGAATGAATTTAAATAAGTAAGTACATAATAATATAAGTATCTTGATTTTTCCCTATGACATAATGACTCGTATTATTTGTTCTTGCAATTCGATTATGAGCTAACGCTTGTTTAGTAACTCATTTATGTTATTAAGCAAGATAATATATAATTATGCGATACTTTTCATGCGTCTAACGTGCACAAATAAAAAAAGTGAGTTCCAAGCTCAGTTTCTTTGCAGATTTCGGGAATTGCAAAGAAACAAGAATGCCACCTGTACCTATATTTGTATAGGTACAGGTGGAATTCTTGTTCAGGTCTTCGATACAAATTCTGTTCAAATCTGATTACCGTTTAATAAATAACTACTGGATTTCCTTAAAAACACTACAAATAATGTTCAAAATGTATTTAAAACACACAAAAGAATGTTAATTAATTTTTATATGTACGGAACCCGTGATTCCACAGTAATTTTTTTCTTGACACAATTATATTTATAAGTAACCTAATTAATATTTTTCTTATATCACCTAGCTATTCTTTTAGAAGATTACTCATTATAATTTTAAATTGATATAATTACCTTTGAACATTACGAGTATCTTGGGATTGCTGATTAACAACTTCATGGTTTGAACCTTTTATGTCCACGTCCATTATATTTCTTAAAGTACGTACAACCTGCCGATGATAACTACCACATTGCTTAATTTTTTTTCCATTTCACGGAATTCATTTTTGATGAAGTAGTTTAAACCATGAACTTTACAACAACAGAAATAAAAAATGCTATCAACAGAGTGACGCGCAGGACGATCTGACTTAAGTAATCACAATTATGTATTTTGGGAACTGTTACATCGTTAGTGGTTTTAAATAAGTGGAAATAGCTGCTGTTGGTTTTCAAGAACCCACTATCGAAATTTATCTACGCGTTGGAGTGGCATATTAGAGTACAATAGGCCTGAAAGATGCAATCACGTTAGGTTCCAAAAAGGTTGCAAAATGATCCCTTTAGCCACTACAGGTGATATACTACTCCTTTATACTACTGGTTTGGAAATAGAAGTGCCAAATAAGAGTATGTTACAGCTTAAATGGAACAGTTGCTTACAAGTGATTTAAAGGCCTCATATACCACTGTTGCTTCTAAATTGGTAACAATTAAAACCCGTTTTCAACTTTAAGTAACAAAATCGACTCTATGCAACAATAAGATATAAAGTATAAACAAAATATACTCTTATGCAACTAAGAGTGATAGGAGGTACTCATATACAAATATGAGTAGTGTTTGAAGCTATAAGTTTTATCAAATACTGTTATACCACTCATTTACAACTTAAAGCTATAAGATAAGTTGCAAAATTCACTAATGTGCTACTTGGGCTACCTATTATCACACGATTCAAAATTCCCGAACGAGAAAGTTTGAGATGATTCAAAATTCCCGCTCAAAAAAGTTTTAGATGGCACACATTGTGGGTGCCATTTCCATGTTTGAAGTTGACATTCTTCCCGTCAGGGTATATATGTTCTGTGCGTTTTACTATTACCATTTACATTCGTCATCATTGTCATTCGACTACGACCTTTGGCTTTGTTTATCGGACTCTGTGATTATGTGTTTTTTTTATATTTATAATTCTACAATAGGGTACAACTTTTAAAAAGGTAGCTAAACCAATTCATTCACTCACTAAGAGGTTTATATAAGAAACTGATTGTTTTCTTTCCAGGTTATATTCAACAATACGCGTTTTGTGTGCCACCGGTGCTGGCAAAGGACTCAAAATGCAATAAGACCTGTCCAGAATGTCCACCCAGAACAAAATGAAGCTGCAACCATTCAATCTGGTAATTACAGAAGAGCACCAAACACGAGTGCACATTGCATTTTTAATAACTCTCGTAACCAAGCGAACTCACATATATCAGATGCGATAAAGGTATATTTACTAAGTGAACATAATCTGTATGTACCGCAAAGTGCTCTTCTTGTCAAGAACATCTCCTAGCCAATGTGTGGGATGAATTAGTGAACTTCTGTAATGTTACACAAAACTTTAACAGTGCTCAATTCGACGATATTTGCGATATATTAATCAAAGCACGGCACGGTATACAATTAGACTTTGAAACTGTAGGTGCTATCACTGATGAGATGCATTTTTGGACCGGGTTAAAAAATAGTCAATTTGACATAATCCTACAAGAAACTCCATCGTTGCTAGAAAGTCATAGAAAACCGCGGTTGGCATTGGGTATTTACCTTTGTAAACTAAGAACTGGAGTCAAATGAGCGACTAGCCAGTCAATTCAATACGTCTCGACGAAGTATACAAAGAATATTCAAGATAGTAAGATATTGCTTACTAAGAGAATTTGTGCCACGGCAGTTGGGCTTTGACCACATACAAAGAAATGATGTTATGGAACGTAACCTAAGAATACATAAAGGAATATTTGGAAATCCAGAAAATACTAAAGCTATAATCATTTGCGACGGAACGTATGCATACATTCAGGAAAGTTCCAATTTTCTTTTTCAGCGCTTAACTTACAGCTTGCATAAGTTTCAAAACTTGTTAAAACCCTTTCTAGTTGTTTGTTCAGACGGTTATATAAAAGATATCTTAGGACCTTTTTCTGCCACGCAGTCCGATGCATCCATCTCCGATTTTACTTATCATGAAAACTTTTTTCATTGGTTTTGTGATGTTTTAATCCTCGATAGAGGTTTTCGTGACTGTGTTCCGGGTTTAGAAGCATGCGGTTATGAAGTTCATTTGCCACCAACAAAAGACAGAAATGTTACTCAACTATCTAACGAACAGGCCAACAAATCGAGACTTGTTACTTTGTGTCGGTGGGTAGTAGAAGTCATTAACGGTCGTTTTAAACGCGACTTCAAGTCGTTGCGTCAAGATTATTTTAATACAACACTACGGAATCTGTTTCCCGATTTAAAAATTGCAGGTGCCCTTATTAACTCTTTTCGTGAACCTGTGACTGATAATGTAAACGCAGAAATGATACTAAATTCAATTAATCAAAGGATCAACATACCAAATCATTTATACAATTATGTAAATGGTAACAATCTTAATAGACAAAGAATTGCGTCTGTAGCGATAGATGCAAATCAACAATTAGATTACTTTCCTCGTTAAACAGAAAGTGATTTAAAGCTTTTCACCCTGGGATCATATCAGCTTAAACTAGCCAAATCGTAATGTGCAGATCATGTGCATAATGGCCTATATATAATTGAAGTGAAAAGAGATGATTTAATTGGGGATTTGCAACGGTACAATATACCTCAAAATGTCTGGTTGTTAAGAAGCCGTATACAGTCTCGCCATGTAAGGGCAAAAATATATCTATGTTACCTTTTGGTTATTAGGGACGTTAATAAGTATTAGTGCGTTAGCATAATATTATTGCACATGCTTGACAGGGCGCCGGACAATATGGAGAACTAGCTTCTACTTTCTAACTGATCAACTTTTTGACTATTCAAAAGCCTGTAAATGGTTTAGTTGAAATAAATGCTTTGAGTTTTTGAGTTTGGAGTTGTGCCCATATAACCACTATTGTCTGGTATCTAGGTGTAGGAAGGCATGAGCCGTTTAATTCTCCAGCCCGAGATTTATTTGCTATTCTAATTGATGAAGATTGAAAAGGACCTTTGGTACATTGTGTATTATTTAACCAAAAAAAATGATGTATTTGATTTGTTATTGTATATTATTTTTATAAGGCAAGTGTTAGGGCGCGCTAGAGTATTATAACTTTTGTCTTCGTTTTAAATCCTTTAACTTGTATCTGTTGTCACTAATGACCGTCTCAAATGTTTCTTTAGCAAAATGTAATATTGTAAAACATTTAAATTCATTGTTATTGATAATAAATGTTTATTTTTCACGTGTTTGTTTTATTTTGTAGAGCAAGAAATTAGATCCTCCAGACCTTACTTATTTTCTCAGAAATAAAATGTGTGGGATAATGTTAGTATGTAGGTACTTAGAGTTTAAGCATACCAGCGCCTGTAGCATGAGATGAGTGCGAGCGAGATACAGTCTTGGCCAAAAGCACTCCTATAAAACACGTGCAACTAATAGAGTATAACAAAAACTGAGCTATCTGTTAAACGCGGTGAATTCAAACGTTAATTAAACAATAGATAAGGTATTTTGAAGTGCCATAAAACACCTGGTCAACAATTAGCGGGGAATGACATTTCTGTGAATAAAGTCTAGCTTTATTGCGCCATAACTACATCCACACAGCGATTTGGGACTTCCCGCCATAACAATAGTTGAAGTACATAAAAAGACCTTTCCAATGGTATATCGCATGTTGTTATTGGTTCCTAGGCTGGCTTCCATAAATTTTTGGCCGTCCTCCTTTACAAATTAAACTCTTAATTTAAATATACACACATAATATGAGAATATACATACATACTAACATACATACATACTTCTAAAATATATATAATTATAATGTAATTTAATTAATAAATCCATAAGCAATTACGACAAAGTGGAGAGATAGTGTTCTTTCACTCTTCTTTTGAATACTGCTACAGTTTGGCAGTCCATAATGTGAGGCGGAAGTGAATTCCATAACCGGACCGCGTGCACAGTGAAGGAGTAGGAGTAGAAATCGGTTGAGTGCGGAGAGGACTTGAGGAGATTTCTATGATGCGACCTGCAAGGCGCATCAAAAGGACGGGCGTAGGAGAAGCGATCCCGCAGATAGGATGGGGTTTTAGGGTTGTGAAGAATGTTAAATAGCAAACACAATATCCTTGAGTTTCTGCGTAGTCGAATAGGGAGCCACTTGAGAATCTTGCGAAAGTTAGAAACGTGATCGTATTTTTTAAGGTTAAAAACAAAACGAATGCAGATATTTTGCAAACGCTCAAGTTTATTTAAAAGCTCCTCGGTGGCATCCAAATAACAGGCATCAGCGCAGTCAATGATGAGAATGATAGTGGGATATAACTTTTGCTGTTCCCATTTTAAAAGGAAGTAGTCTAGGAACGTCTTCCAGAGGCTCAAGTAATATGTCCTCCGCTCGGACCAGGTATAGCGGTATCATCAGTAGTATTCTGAAACAATTGTTTCGTGTTAGGTGTTCTTTTAACCCTTAATTGGACTAAATTTTAAGTGTCTCTATGCCGTCAAAAGTTACATGAATCCCACAATATGTCAATTATTATACGAACAAACAATGTGTCTTCACCCTAACGTCGAAGTTGAAACGGAACGTAACAGAATTTTTTATCTGTGGGCAGTCAAAAAACCGGCTGTTTGTTTTCGTTGAGTTGTGAACTAAAAATTGTAGTGCAAATACAAAAAAAAATTATAATGTCGCGGAAAAATGTGGTAAGTTTATTTTATTTAGTATTATTTGTAGGTTTTGAGTTGTTTTATGGATATCAATGTTATTTTTTGTGATTGTTTAAATATCAGTGTAATTATTGTGCTTCAAAACTTGTGGGAATTATAATACTTTAGACCACAACTGACTCTAATTTTAGCTAATACGAAAATATACAACTAACATAATTATGTGTTTCAGAGAAAAATACTAGATCTCTCAAAGGGAGAAAATGTGGAAAGGGCACTGTCAATATTGATGTCTTCAGAAGACGACGAATCTGACCATCTTAGTGAAGATGAACATCCCATAGTAGATGATGTATCACATATGAATACAATGTTAGACCAAATTCAAAAATCATTTTCTCAAGACGACTTGATTGCTATTTTGAGTGGTAAGTAGATATTTATTGAACAATTAGGTAAGAATAGAATTTTTTCAGTGCTTAGTTTTATAGTACCTTTATTTTTCCAGGTGAAATAAATACAGACGCAGCTGAAACTGTGCAATATGCAGATGAACAAGTACTTGTCAACAGGCCTGAATGTACCCCACGTGATTACTTTCCTGATGGAATGCCTGTTTCCAGTGCAAGCTCTCAAATAGTTATTCAGCCTCTTGATGAACAGTTTTCTACCTGGAGCTTAGATATAGATACTGTATTTCAACAAAATCAAATAAACAATGAAGCAATGGACATAACAGATACACAGTCCAATCAGCAGGAGCCTGTGTTGAATATGCCTCCTGAAAGTAGAAATGTTCCATCAAATACTCCGAGACCAAGTTATTCTGATATGCAAAATAGACAACGTTTATGGACCACATTTGTTGGAGACTTGAATATCCCTTCTTTTGACAAGCCATTGCAAGTAAGAACAATATATACTAATAGGAGTACCCCAAAAGATTACTTTTTGGACATGTTTCCGGAGTCTATGCTAAACTTAATTGTAGAAAATACAAACATATATGCAAATGAAAAAAGATCACATGGATGGCAAGATGTCACAAAGGAAGAGATCTCTGCATATTTAGGTATGATGATACTGATGACAATCAATCCAATTTCTGATAGCCAGCTATATTGGTCCACAGATGTGTTTTATAAAAACCCAGTTATTTCTAGTGTCATGACCCTAAGACGGTTCAAAAAAATCACTGAAAATTTTCATATATCTGACATAAGAACAGAATTACCGAAAACATCCCCCAACTATGAAAAACTGTGTAAAATACAACCACTCATTCAAAAACTAAATCAGACCTTTGCTGAAGCTTGCACATCATCTCAAACACAGTCCATAGATGAATCTATGATCAAATTTAAAGGTAAGAGTACCATGAAGCAATATATGCCCAAAAAACCCATAAAAAGGGGGTACAAGTGTTGGGCCAGGTGCGACTCCAAAAGCGGCTATCTGTTCCAGTTCCAATTTTACACAGGTAAAGTTGGTAATGCATCTGAAGAAAACTTAGGTTACCGGGTGGTATTAGATCTTGCAGATGATGTGCCAGAAAATACTCTCTTGGTATTTGACAATTTTTTTACGAGTTTGGGGCTAATGACAGCTTTGTTTGAAAAAAAAATATTTTCAATTGGCACTGTTCGCATAAACAGAAAGGGCTTACCAGAATTGATTACCAAGAAATCTAGAGAGACAACACTAAAACCTGGTGAATTTATTTACCAATATTCGGCGCCGCTTTCAGTTATCAAATGGAGAGACACGAAAGATGTATTTGTGTGTACAACTGCTTTCAATCCCAAAGATATTATTGAAATAAAGAGGACTCAAAAAGATGGTTCAAAGAAAAATATGTTTTGTCCGTTGGCCATAAAAAAATATACAGAGTTCATGGGTGGAGTTGACCTTTTTGACCATTACAGATCTTCCTATCCTGTAGGTCGAAAATCCAGAAAAAATTGGCACCGAATATTCTGGTTTTTACTGGAAGCTGCCATTATAAATTCATATATAGTATATATGACTACTCATTCAATACGAAGAAACACCCATAAAGAATTCCGTTTACGACTTGCACGTGCACTTATTGATAATTTTAGTAGCAGAAAGAAGCAGGCTGCAGTATTCAAAACGAAAAAAGGAGGCTGTTATGGTGTGCCAGATGAGACCCGTTTATCAAATGTTGGACTACATATGCCACGCATTAGTAAATATAGAAGGTGTCGATTCTGTAGCACCCGGGCAAAAGAGCAGAGGACAAAATATTCTTGTTCCATATGTTTGGTATCCTTATGCGCTGCTCCATGCTTTGAGAATTATCATTCTACACCAGCACTCTCCAACATGTAGATTATTTCCCACATAGAGCTCCCTTCATTTAGCCCTACACTTGCAGTAGGAGTATATTTCCCACGTTGTTTTTTTATTTAAATAATAAAAAAAAAAAAAAAAAAAAAAAAATGAATTTTAATCTTATTCCTAAATAAAAAATTCCCACTAGGTTTATAAAACCGAGTAGAACGCACACACGCCATGCCCAATTAAGGGTTAAGACGTGATTTGGCAAAGGGACCACGTTTCTTTTTGGTGTAAATGTGTTTAGATATTCCCTTAGTAATACTTGATGTATATTATATAATATACATCAAGTATATTATTGCGCCCGTGAGACAGAGAAGTTTAGTCGCAAATAAGCCAATTACGACTGCAGCTTATTTGCAACTAAACTTCTCTGTCTCACGGGCGCAGCCGGCGTCACCAACCATATATTCGCTGAGTAAGCTTGTTGTGTGTCCCTACAGTAGCCTCCTTCTTTAAAAATAAAGGTACTTACACTAAGCATATTATTCAACAACAATATTACACCAATTATATCTAATTACATGGTTTTTTTATACCTTAACACAATCCTATTTCATCTTGATGAAGAAAATGTCACGTATGACACAAAACTATGTTTCCAATCACTCAACCCTAATACACATCTGGGTTACGGGGTACAGCCGGCGGCGGCACTGTTTGCACCTTTACGACTAGCAGACTCCAACCGGCCGCGACTGCTTCCTTCTGAAACCAGCCTCGTACCCATTTCTTGCATTGGCCTCTGATTAAATACAGAATCAAAGCTCCCATGAGTACAGCGCACACAATCACAATAATTTCCAAAACACCAACTCTTTGTCCCATCATCTCGTTAGACACCGATTGTGATATAGCGACATTGTTCTGTTGTGGTTTACTTTGGCCCCAACCCAGTTTTAATTACAGGGACATTTTATTCTGATTAACCGTTGTGGTTCAATAAATTACGTTGAGTGTTAAAATACTTTTTGTATAAACTACCAGTACTTCTGTCATAATTATAATTTAATCTTAGTCAGCACTTCTTTATGAACTTTGTATTTGGCTGGCCTAAATAAACATCCATTAATATGCTAGAATTGCATAGAAATATATTTATTGTTTGTTACAAAATGCTTCTATATTGACAACATGCAAAACAATTTGAGTGTTACCTACTTGTTAAATATAAACCTGAAACTTATATTATTTACCTAATTGCGTTCTAAAATGATAGTGTAGTTTTTAAACAGAAATCGAACCCATTTTTCCGTCACACTATGGCTTACTGTACCATAAGTTATAACATACATAGTTTCGTTCTGCAAACCTTATCGGTTGCCTAACAGTTCTACCACTGTGTGTGGTATAAGTTACACGCTTAGTACTACTAGTCTTATCATTAAACAGTTTGTTATTACGATTAGTTCCGATACCGTCTTTTTCCTGCTATTTTAGTAGAATGTGTTCTTCGTTAACTACGTACGCCGGTTGTAATCTATCGATTGATATCTTCACACGCTTATCTGCTATTTATAACAAGAAATACTTTTCTTTTCTCTCAATAACCTGATATGGACCGCCATAGGGAGGTTGTAAGGATCTTAATTTTAACTAGATCTACTCTCACAAAAACGTGTGAACAAGTCTTTAATTCGGAATGAACAAATATATTCCTCGCATCTCTCTGTTTAGTCGGTTTTGACCTAAGTTTTTCGATTATATTTCTAAAGTTTACATATTCGTTTGAAACACTAACGCTTTTTTTTTTTTGGGTGGGAAATCATCAAATAACTTCTTCCGCTCTGGTTGGAGCGGGAGGGCGTGTCAGACTTTTACTGACTAAAACCCACCCGTGTTCCCTCAGTTGCCTGTGTGCTAGGGGCCGCGGTATCTCTTTCGAACAACCCGCACCCCTAGCAGGGAAACACTAACGCTTATGCTATTGCCACCGTAAAAATCCCCGGGTAACCGTAATGTTTTTCCAAATGCTAATTCCGCGGCACTGACACCAGTGTCGCTCCGCGGTGTTGCGCGTAACCCAAACAGAACCGTCTGCAATTCATCAACCCACGCGCCAAGGTCCCTTCTGGCCATCAGTACCGCTTTTAAAACGCGATGAAACCTTTCTACAGCGCCGTTCGCTTGCGGGTGATACGCCGTAGTTCTTAATTTATTTATTTCTAAACATTTCATCAATTCATTGAACAAGCTGCTCTTGAATTGTCTGCCCTGATCTGTAGTAACCCTTACCGGACAACCGTACCTCGAAATCCAACCTTCGTACAACGTCTTGGCTACCATACTAGCATAAATGTTTCTGATTGCAAACAACCAATTAGCACTTTTTCTCTCGGCACCCGTATCACCATGCTTCGATGCCGATCTCGATCTTTGGCTGCCATTGGCCCAACGCTCGCTGCCTCTGCCGCGCTCCAGACCTGCGAGACGCAAGTTGATCCTCGCTAGCTCCCCCAGGATTTTGCTGATGTCTGATGATTCGTCACTCCTTTTCCCTGTAGCCTTTTCCTGGACCTCCAACGCTTTGAACTCTGCTACTGTTGATGAGCCCTCTCCCGTACTTTCCAGTACCTTGTCTGCTATCGTAGCGAGCACGTCCAAATCCTTTGAGTCAGACACTGCCAGCACTGCCCACACTGATTTCGGCAGGTGAGATTGCCACATCAACTTTAAGGTATCGTCCGGCACCTTCTCCCTGGCCAACTCACGCATTCGCCGTATCAAATGTGATGGCCGCTGGTCTTCCAACTCCATTTCGCTGATCAGCTTCTGCAATTTCCTCATTTCCGACTCCTTGAACACCTCCAGTAGCCTTTCCTTCAGCGTCTGATACTTCCGAGAATCCGGCGGAGCCAGCAACAAATCGCTCACCTGCTGTATAGCAGCCTTGCTTAATTTCGTGACAACCAGATTTTGTTTGGCTGCATCACTCAGCCTTTTGATTCTCTACCGCGGCCTCGAACTGGACAAACCAGAGTCGCGTTTAGTCCAAAACTCCAAAATTGTGCTTTATGACCTCCTGTCCAAAACTCGGGTATACGCGAAGAGACATTTATACTGGCCAGCAGCGCCTTTTCGCTGGCATCGCCGGAGATGTCATCCTTCACACCTTGCGCACGCGGCGTAACGCTTTGTTGAGGATTCGTTTCAGTCTATGTACATTTAAAATGCCTTTACCAAAATAAAATGTTCACAGGGGTCACCACTTTAGATATTCCTTTAGTAATGCTTGATGTATATTTTTATGTGTATGTGTTCGACTCGTTTTGTGTTGAGGGCGTAAGTTTAATAGAAACTACCAATTACGACTGCAGTTTATTTGCGACTAAACTTCTCTGTCTCACGGGCGCAGCGGTGCATCACCAACCATATATTCGCTGAGTAAGCTTGTACATACAATGTGTCCCCCTACATGGGAATAGGTAGATTATCAAATCAATCAAATCGAATAAATTTATTTCGGATAAAAATCCATAGGTTTAGTAACAATAAACTTAGCCTAATGTTAGTATCTACAATGTAATCGTTTTAATTTAAGCATGCACCGGGTTGAACGCCCTTCGCATGAACACTCATCCACTGCTTCAACAGTGGCGAATCCCACCTATTTGCCAACGCATCCAGGATGCCGTTTGCGGTGCCACGCACGCGTCTGAGCAGCGAAGCGCTTCGCTTTCGGATGATTGCATAAAAACAATCAGTGTGCGCTTCAGCAAACATATTCGACGCGCTGCAAAAACGAGGCAGCCCAAACAACACCCTAAACGCGTTGTTAAATTGGACACGCAGAGTCCCGTACACTCGCTGCGTATATTTGACCTATAGACGTGTAGGACTAACAATACGCTTTAAAAAGCGTCAGCTTAAGGGGGCTGACAACCAATTAAAAGAATTATACAATGTACAAGCTTCCAGAGCTCATAGAGACTCTGTATACATATAATTATTGTAAAGTTAACTACATAAAATTTATGTTCATTCCTAGTTACTCCCCTGAATTTGGTGGTCTTTGGGAAGCCGGGGTAAAGAGCGTAAAGCATCATCTCAAACGTGTAATCGGCACTTTGTGCTTAACTTATGAAGAGTTTAACACGGTGATAGTTCAGATAGAGGGTGTTTTGAACTCTAGACCCCTGCCAGTGTTGCCACCTTGGTGGTTTTCCCACCAAAACTGGTGCTTTTTCAAGGCTTCTAGTGTTATTTTTCCATTTATAGCGCTTTTTTTTGTGGTTTTTAGCGGTTTTTCAATATGGAATCTGGCAACACATTTTTGAGAGAAATCCGCTACTAAAACTACATGCTCTGTGTCCGCTACCGTTCCGGAATTTCATAATGTTCTATGCTTACTCTATGACCGGGGAATCCCTGGGCGTAGTCGTTAGTTAATGTTTTCTTTTTATCTGTCATTCTATGTCCGAAATTTGGTTCGTGTTGTTGAAAAGTGTTAAAGTTTGATAGAGTCGTTTTTTGCAACAGTGTGTGAAGTCTTGAAGCTGTAAATAATATCCAATAATGGAAGTTCCACTCAAGAAAAAAAAATATGCACAAAAGTATAGAAAAGAGTGGGAATCACTAGATGAATTCCAAACCTGGCTTAAACCTTTACCTGGTGATGGATACGAAGGCGTTTTGCTCATTTTGTAAAGTAGAATTATTAGCAAAATTAGTAGACTTGAAAAGACATGCTGAAACAAAAAACACAAACAAAAAATGCAAATTATATCTGGCAATCAAACGATAAAATTCATGTCCGGTGAAAAGTTTTCAAACCCAAAATCTCGCAAAGCTGAAGGAATGCTCGCTTTTTACATTACAGAACACAGTTCAGTTTCCTGTATTGATCATCTAACAGCTTTAGTAAAATCGGCTTTCCCTGATTCCAAAGCAACGGACGACTTAAAAATGCATCGTACTAAGTGTACTGAAGTTATTAAAAATGTCTTGGCGCCACATTTCGTTGAAGAACTAATAAAGGACATAGGACAGCAGAAATACAGTCTAATCATTGACGAATCAACTGGCATCAGTACGAGCAAGCAACTGGGTATTGTAATCAGGTATTTCAGTCGAAAACTAAAAAAAAGTACTTTCTTCGTTTCTTTCAAATCAAATCAAATCAAATCATTTATTTGCTTGAATATGGGTAGTTACATGAGGTGATACATACAATAATAAAAGTTCTTATGACCATATCCTACCTTAATAGGTGTGCAAATATCTATTGTACTAAAATATACACATTATCATAGGTTAATTAAATTAAAATGCACGCCTTCCTCCTATGGAGGTAGGCAGAAAACTACAGAGCGCCACCAGTTCCGATCTCTTCGTTTCGATTTCTTTGTTGTTGAAAGCAATTGTTGAAGCCCTTCTTTCTTGCTTACAAAAATATGGCCTAGATAAAAATAAAATGGTCGGATTGGGAACAGACAATGCGTCAGTCATGACTGGAATGAATAATAGAGTGTATACAATACTGAAAAAAGATATACCAAATTTGATTCTTATCAGATGCACTTCCCACTCTTTACAACTTGCAGTGTCACATGCGTCAGAACAGACGCTACCAAGAAATATTGAATTCTTGATTAGAGAAACCTACAATTGGTTTGCCCACTCCACAAAACGTAAAAATGAATATCAAGAAATTTACGAAACTATAAATTGCGGTGACGCACCGTTGAAGATTTTGCAGGTATGTGATACACGTTGGTTGTCCATTGAACCAGCAGTGCAGAGAATTCTGGCACAATGGAAAGAACTAACTTTACATTTTGGGCTTGTGAGAGATCGATGCTACACTGCAAATCTATTATATTCTATGTACAAGAACGAATCTAATTACTTGTATTTGCTATTTTTGAGAAGTGTACTAAACGATGTGCAGATCGCTGTGAAAACGTTTGAAAGCGAAAGTGCAAATCCCCTTCGATTATTTAATGTGCTGATTACACTATTACGTTCAGTTTGCAATAAGATACTGTTGCCGAATGCCGCCACCACAGATAAGGATTTTTTAAACATTAACATCGACCGAAACCTTAATCCGGTCCCATATATGGGATACCTCTTTGAATCGGAGAGTGAAAGAACATCATTAACATCTGATGCTGTATCAGCCATAAAACGTCGCTGTATTGAATTTAATGTGAAGCTAGCAAAGGAAATTCAACAAAGACTACCGACCAACTATACTGTGCTGGAGTTGATGTCAAGATTAGCCCCAGAGACGGCTCTATGCCAAGGTAAGGAAAATTCCATTTCAGAATTAGCTAAAGAACTTGGCTATAATGCTTGTGACATTGACAAGATATTGAACTAGTGGCACAACATCTGTTTTGTCCAGTGGAAAAATACAAATGATGTTATAAAATTTTGGCTTGAGGTAGATGAGTACAGAAACGCAGCTGGAATAAATGTCTTTGGAGAAATAGTTGATCTTGCCATATCTGCGTTAACTTTACCCCATTCTAATGCAGGTATAGAAAGAATTTTCAGTGTCATGAACATTGTAAAAACAAACTACGGAACAGGATGGCTGGTCCACTTCTAAATGCCATATTTTTTATCAGAAATAGACTAAAAGTTACTGATTTAAAATGTTACAATTATGAATTACCAAACGATGTCATTGCAGCTGTGGGGTACATACCTACACTACCATTTATTTATTTATATTATTAACATAGCACACAAACATAATATTTATCAACATGTATTTATTATATTCACATACACCGGCATTCGGATAATGTCGGGCTACCAATATTCACTGGACTCGCGCACGCCGAACTACGTCATCGTGACGTAGCCGGCGAGCGCCGCGGTGGGAGCGCGCGTCCGATCACCTTGCTGCGACCTTCAGTCGATACTTGCCCACGCGCCTCTCGGCTACGCAAATCTTTTGTGATACTTTAATTCCGTTTATTGTTGATGCGATCAACGCTTAATAACTGTTATTATTGTGCTGTGACTATTGTGACTGTGTGTGCCTATTGTTATTGTAACTTTCTCCTTCTAACTGTTTACTGTGTTGTGTGTGTGTTGGTTCCACAATATAACTGTGAGTACTAAAGCAGACTGACTTTCTTTTATAACTCTGCCTACACACCCCAAACAACATACCATACAGCTATTGGCAAAAACACAAAGTACTCTTACAAAAATCAATCACAACCAACAACATTTTCAGCATTGTCGTCGTCGTCGGCGACAGTAACGTCGGCGTCTGTGAATGATGATGAAGTTATAGAAGACATAACATATTTGGATAATATTGAATTTAAACTTTCTCATTTTTTTAACTTGTTTCTTTTTTTTTAACTTGTTTCATAACAAATGAATATAATTATATAAGTGGTTTTATTTCACTGCCTATAGATTACTAAACATTTTGTCAAGTTAGACCGAATATAATGTTTATGTTTGGTAAATTGTAAGTTAGTAAAAGCTCTTCATTGCACTCTGGTAAAAATACACAAAATTTAAAAAATACGTATTTTAGCGGTATTTGGTGGATTTTTTAATCCAAATTTCTGAAATCTCTGGCGACATTTTACTCTTGACCTAGCGCCTTAAAAAAATCCAAGGTGGCAACACTGACCTCTGCTTTCCAACCCCAATGAAGGTGGATATTTAACTCCAGGTCATTTTCTAATTGGTACGGCTTTGTCTACTTATCCAGAGGTCGATTTATTGGAAATTCCAATACATAGATTGAAATTTTGGAAAATTGTGTCTAAACTGAAACAACACTTTTGGAAGGCATGGTCAGCAGACTATCTCACGCAACTTTATGCAGCAAAGAAGCATCGAATACTTTATGCAGCAAATCTGCAAGAGATGGCTTCATTAAGGCTCAGATAGAATCTCGCAAAGATATGCCAAAATTTGACAGCAAGAAGGATTTTGTAGTTAATTAAAAATAATAATTAACATCGTTTTACTGCGTATTGATTCTTTTTTTTTATAAATGAATATATCCTATTATTTTGCGTTCTATTAGAAAAAAAGTACATTAAATCTTGTATTTTTTTGTTCTAAAAAGATTTTTAAGATAGCTTTTTTTGTTCAATTTTTCAAAACTTCGAGATCAATTCGGAGGCAGAATATGATATCTAATCTTGAATATATTTTGTACATGAATTAAACACGTACTATAACACCCTTTTATCACTATTACTTATTTAAATTAACCACTTTTTTTTTTCTCCATACATTCGTGGCCCACCCTAGCCAGTACATCAACCCAAAGTCAAAATACTTTGCCCGGTACATCGATCGAAAGTCAAAATACTTTGCCCAGTACATCAACCGATAATAATCAAAGTACTGAGATTTTCGAAGAAATTCCGAATGATGATAGTGAAAGCACTTCCGAACCACCAAGGATAAAACAAAAGTTGCCGATGACTCATCATTACACGACTTGATATTATAAAACGATGTGAGCAAAGAGAGAAACGGAAGGCTGAGGAGGCAAAAGAGCCGGAGAAACACAGACATCCATTAAATTTGTTTTTTGACAGTATGTGCGAGTCAACTAAAAAGCTTCCCGATTGGATACAAAGAGATGTAAAAAAAAAGCTTTTTCAAATTGTAAACGAAGCAGAGGAAAATTATGAAAGTTATTTGTCTAGGCAGACTTACCAATATGGGTACTCATCATCATCCAGCTTCTCGACACCAGCTCAAAACGTTTGTTCCCAACGAGTAACACCCTCAAATGTCACACTGTTACTCGATGGGATTTTTTTCTGAAAAAATTCCCAACCGGTCACACTACCAGTCACACTGTTACTCGATGGGAACACAATAATGACTTGGCGACTAATAATGTTAGTAGGGTGGCAAAGATAATATATTACCAGTCTAGTTAGAGTGAGTAGGTTATTTTTTTTTTATGGTTAGGTTAGGTTAAAACTGTGACTTCCTACGCACGAGCCGAGCGAGCGAAGCGAGCGGTGCCGCGGTAGCGGCCGGCGAGTGCCAGAAACGACTAGATTATGTAGAAAATCTAAACCTGCTCTAATAATACAATAATAATATATTATTTATGAATGCCCATTTTCTATTTTATTTTCGCCATTAAGTTTCCGCTTAGATATTAATTCTGTTCCCAAAAGAAACTTGTAATATTGTGACTGGTTGGGAAATTAGTAATAAAAAGTTCCCATCGAGTAACAGTGTGACTGGTTGGGAATTTTTTCTTAAAAACATTCCCATCGAGTAACAGTGTGACATTTGAGGGTGTTACTCGTTGGGAACAAATGGCTCAAAACGATCATTTGTTCCCAACGAGTAACACCCTCAAATGTCACACTGTTACTCGATGGGAATGTTTTTAAGAAAAAATTCCCAACCAGTCACACTGTTACTCGATGGGAACTTTTTATTACTAATTTCCCAACCAGTCACAATATTACAGTAGTTAATGAAAATATCAGCTCTTAACCCATTTCAAAAATAGCAAAATAGAAAATGGGCATTCATAAATAATATATTATTATTGTATTATTAGAGCAGGTTTAGATTTTCTACATAATCTAGTCGTTTCTGGCACTCGCCGGCCGCTACCGCGGCACCGCTCGCTTCGCTCGCTCGGCTCGTGCGTAGGAAGTCACAGTTTTAACCTAACCTAACCATAAAAAAAAATAACCTACTCTAACTAGACTGGTAATATATTATCTTTGCCACCCTACTAACATTATTAGTCGCCAAGTCATTATTGTGTTCCCATCGAGTAACAGTGTGACTGGTAGTGTGACCGGTTGGGAATTTTTTCAGAAAAAAATCCCATCGAGTAACAGTGTGACATTTGAGGGTGTTACTCGTTGGGAACAAACGAAAACGATAGCTTAGATAATTTGTAATATAGCTTTTTGTTACCAATAAAAAATATAAATAAACATTATTTTTTTATTAAAATTGTTTTACTTAACGCAAACAAATAGCTAATCTTTCTTCTGGGGTTATAGCCTTCCGATAGTTAGTATCTTGTTTAGTAATATCTCCGATAAATCAATGATAGCAAATCATAAAACTGAACTCTTGTAACACGATACTATAACTGAAAATGTTCATCATCTAACTCGTAAAATAAAGTTCTAAACTCTCCACTTGTGTGCCAAGATTGAATGTGTTGACATATCCAAGATCGGAATGTCTTTTTCTTAAATAATAATAAGTCAGTATTAATCTTCTTTTTCTATGTGTGACGTATTCATCATCGGAACTTTCTTCATCGATTATATTCATGACGAGCGTCGTCCGTCTAATTGAACTTCGCAACACTGACTGAGCTTTGGCTTAGCTCTTGGTGCGCACGCCATTTATTTCTAGCTTAGCTTAGCCTAGCTTGCTTCGTTTAGCTTTGGTATAGCTTAGTTTTCGGTCTGCAACCGGCTTAATACCTACTAAAAGATTACAACTTAATTGGCGTTGCTCTAAGTTTACCGGTTCTGCAGAAGTGGAAGATAACTTGTTAGAGCCACGTGAAGAGAAGAGTGCCATTGAATACTTCAAGCTGTTCTTTTCAGATGACATCATCTGTCTCATAGTACAACAAACAAACATGCAACATGCAAGCTCACAGACAAATGGCAGCTCAATAAATATCACAGAAGATGATGTCAAAGATTTTCTGGTGATCCTTTTATTTATGGGGGTCGTAAAAATGCACGCTTATACAGATTATTATTGGTCCAAAATTCTACGATACGACAAAGTAGCATATATAATGACTCTGAAGAAGTTCCAGTTACTGAGGCGATATCTACATATT
This sequence comes from Antitype chi, assembly GCA_947359405.1. Taxonomy (NCBI): domain Eukaryota; kingdom Metazoa; phylum Arthropoda; class Insecta; order Lepidoptera; family Noctuidae; genus Antitype; species Antitype chi. Next base: position 3,446,296 of record OX375827.1, on the reverse strand, counting down.
AGTGGCAATTTTACTAACGATGGCGATAAATATCACAAAGTAAGACTACTTCTTCAAATAATCCGTGAAAACTATCTAAAAGTAGAAGAAGAGACGCGTTTTAGTATTGATGAAATGATAGTACCACATAAAGGAACTAGGGCAAGCAGCCGCAAACAATATATAAAAAGATAAAATAATTGTAATAAATAATTTCGTAATTAATTGTAATAATTGTGTGTGCAATAAATAATTGTAGTAATTCTAACTGTGACATTTTAATTTGTAATTAGCTTCTTAACATTTTTTTTTTCTTATAATTTTTGCGTGCCTATTTCCAGGCAGAATGTATATGGCACTCTCTTATCTACTCCACCTGTATCTCAATGTAACCTACATTCGTTGCAAATAAATAATTGATTGATTGATTGAAACCGAAGAAATGGGGGTTTAAAATATTTGTTCGCGCTGGTGCCTCTGGAATCGTTTACGACTTCCTGATCTACGGAGGAGACGACACATTTAGATTTCACTCATTCACAGATGAAGAAATTGGTTGGGAGCAAAAGTAGTTATAGCTTTGGCGAAATCTATTCACCAGCCTGCATGCAAAGCCTTATGGTTTGATAATTTTTTCACATCTATTGAGGTCTTGCAATATTTACGTAACGAATACGGAATTTTTGCACTGGGAACCATCAGATCAAACAGGCTCCGAGGAGCGGAGAAAAAACTACCCACGGATAAAAATCTAAAAAAAGCGGCAGAGGATCTCACGCACAAGTCGTATGCAACAAAAACAAGATAGTTGTCGTCAAATGGTACGATAACAAATGTGTCCAGAATGTGGTTCCTATCCAGAATGTGGTTCGTTACAAGAAAGACCATGGAAGAAAAATGCCAGTGACTTGCCCAAATTTGATAAAAGAATATAACACCGACATGGGCGGAGTTGATCTAGCAGATATGCTGACACCTTACGCTGCCATCTTAAAGATGGAAACGTCCTAGTCCACGTCGATGACGTTCTTCTGTGTCAGAAGGGATTGAACTGTTGCATAAAGTATTCAGGACGCTTACATCAGTCGGTTTTTCAATAAATTTGGCTAAATGTTCGTTCTGCGTCACAGAAGTAGAATATTTGGGGAGGTTAGTTAGTCAGGGTCAGGTTAGGCCGAGTTCACGAAAAGTGGAAGCCCTGGTTAACACCTTGCCGCCTGAAAATGTAAAACAGGTGCACCAACTCTTAGGTTTGGCGGGTTATTTTCGGCGGTACATAAAAGATTACTCCACTAGAACTGCTCCCATTGCTCATCTAACCCGTAAAAATGTCAAATTGAATTGGACTCCCGAATGCGAAGCTATTCGCCTCTGACCAATGAACCGGTCCTTTCCATTTTTAACCCTAACTTTCCCACCGAAGTCCGTAACCTTGCTCTTAGATCACGATCAATTCCGTGCGCCATCGCATGCTCAAGGTTCGGGTCGACCTACGTACAGCCCCAATCTAGAAGATGAAATTCTAGAGTACTTTGAAGAGGATCCAAGGCGAAGTACAAGAATGGCTGCTAGGTGTTTCGGTGTAAGCAGATTTTACGTGTGGAAGCTCCTCAACAACTCCAGCTTGCACCCCTATCACTATAGTCGTACCCAAGCCCTGTACGACGGTGATGACGGCGCATTATTTTTTGTGAGTGGCTCCTCGGTCATTCGGGGCCGAATATCTTGTGGACAGACGAGTCCACATTTACACGAGTAGAACTCTTTAACATACACAATGAACACTGGTGGAGTCACAATAATCCCCACTTAATCGCTGAACATTCGCATCAAATACGTTTTAGTGTGAACGTGTGGGCGGGTATCATCAATGACCAAATTATTGGGCCAGTGTTCGTAGAAGGGAGCCTCACAGGTGGAACATACAGAGACTTAATCCAGAGGGTGGTTCCACGATTATTAGAACGTGTACCCTTAGTAAATTTGCGAGGTATGTACTATCAGCATGACGGGTGCCCAGCACATTACGAACGTGCAGTGCGTGCCTATTTAACCAGTGAGTTTGGTGACCGGTGGATAGGACGCGGGGGGCCTGTAGCTTGGCCGCAAGAAGTACCGATTAGACACCTATGGACTTTTATTTGTGTTCTGAAATAAAAAGATTGGTGTATACCGAGGAGGCCCAAAATATCAGACAATTGAAAAAAAGAATCAAAAGTGCTTTTAGAATAGTGAAACGTGATAGAGACACCTTGAATAAGCTGAAAGACAATTTACAGAGAAGAGCTCGATTGTGTATTGAACAAAGTGGGCGACAGCTTGAACAATTATTAAGGTATTCGTAGTGTAAATAATTAATTCGGTAAGTGATCTTAAGCTCCATAAATTATTGTAAATAAGTTGATTTCAGTTTTTTAAATACGCCAGAATTGTCTGGTTGACATAATTTTTGATTGGCAGCACAATCTCCTTTAGGAAATTAAGTTGTTTTTGTGGTCATCATCATCAAATCATCCCTGGTTTTTGCGACTGTTATGACTTAAAAGAACATAATTTCAAACAAAACAGGAAAAATAATGACAGAAAAGAAAGATCAGTTAATAGAAAACGCGTGACATATTCTAAAACAAACTTACAGGCTGATGATAGCGATACTAGCACAGAGAGTGAAATTAGTTAAGCCGAATCAGAATACAGTATGTGGGCAAATGATGAAGATGCAGTGGAAATTGAACAGTCGACGTCAGATAAAGACGACATGAATAATGAAAATGAAGATCCTACTGACATCATCATCAACATAAGCAATAGAGAAAATAACGGAGAAAAAACATAAAGTTAAGATTTTGGGAGATATTAGAAATACGCCGGAGAATCAAGCATATTTTGATTTAAAGAAATACGGTCCATTCACAAAAATAGACAAGGATTTTGAAGTATTTAATACAGTCCATAATACATATAAACAAAAATGAGATTAATATTTACGATCATCCAGTTCCTTCTACATCAGGATATAAGGATAAACAAAAAAAAAAAAAAAATAGAACTTGAAGACAAAACAAGCATCATAAAGAAAAGACAAATAGATAATAAATGCACGAACTTAAAAAGTGTGAACCAAGATTTGAGAGACGAGACTGATACTATTTGTAAGAAGTCCATAAAAGGACGGAAAATGGTACAGAAAATTAAAAATATAGTAGTTGTTAAGGATTTAGGAGAAAATAAAAAAGAAAGCTGTGATATACAATTAAATTGTAGCCAGACAACGAGAGAAAAGACAGAAGAATCAAATAAACTACCCGAAGCAAATTTACATACATACCTGAACATTAATGACAGTGTCCTAGTCAGGTATTTTGAAAAGAAATCCTGGGTGTATTACATAGGATTTATAGAGTTTAGAAATAAAAGAACAGGAACGATCATTAAAAAGCCTACACTTAAGTTTATTGTTACTAGGAAAATAGATAAAGACAGGTTCCTGCAGTTTGTATTGTTAAAAAAGTAGAGTTACAATATGAGTCCATAGAGTACTTGATAAGGGTTTATTTTGACTGATGTACAAAATATTTACAGGATAACATTTTAACCTTTTGACCGCCAGAGCAAAAGCGCTTCGCCGTGCCCTCCACGCCAAGCCGACAAATTCAATGAAATAACCTTGAAAATAGTAGGGAGTCCAAAATGTTATCGATAAACATAATAATTTTCGTCTGAAATTTGTGAATAAACAGCTTATAACACAAAAAGAATATGTATTTAACCTCATCTCCTACTGTAAAAAACTTAAGACCACATTTATAGCAACTATCAATAAAAAAATCAACCTTTTGAGATACAAAAATACATATAAAATTGCAGCAAGTTACAGCACTATTCTCTATCAGTTACGCGGCCATTGGCATGTATACATGCCAATGGCGCGGGCAACCATCCTTTTTTATAATTTCTCGCTTCTGATTAGGGATGTGTAGCTGTATATTATTATAACTTATCGAATTTATTTATTAAGTTTATATGAACTAGGTATCATTGTGGAGTGATTATTTGTGAGTATCAAAATAATAATTATTTCCAAAAAAAAACAAAGAAAGTATCAATAACACAATATAGTAAAAAGACATAATTAACCTTTTTTTTTAGTCTGTAACTGTTAATTTCGGATAGATTCACAGGACTTTTGCTGTTAAACAGCCAGTATTATAGCGGGTTACCTAAGCTACCTACTACTTTAGATTTATTTTATAATAAAAAACTAATTCATAATCAGTCTTTTATTTACTTATTTTATTTTCATCATCAAAACAACTATTATCTTTAAATAAAGGGAGTTGCATTAAAACTACATATTTATTTTCCAATCATTTAGTTTAATAGAGTTTACGAGTTATATTTTCAAATATTAGTTATTTATGTAGTTCAATTACCATAATTTGATATGACATAGCGACAATTTGTATCATAGGAATATTCTAATAAAGGCACTGAATAGACTTATTAGGTAATACATTTTGAAAACTGCTAAATAGGTAAAGTACAGTTTTTTAGAGATAAGTACTTATCACTTTCATATTCTTAAAATGGTTGCCTTGTAAAATGTCACATGAAACTTAAAAATATAAAAAAATCAACAATCGTATATAATTATTATGCTCATTAACAGCCTTGTACTTATTAGTAAAATGTCACATGAAAATAAAAAATATTAAAAAATCAACAATTATTATGCTCATCAACAGCTTTGTTCTTATTTGTAAAATGTCACATGAAAATAAAAAATATAAAAAAATCAACAATTGTAATAATTATTATGCTCATTAACAGCCTTGTATTTGTAAAATATCACATGAAACTTAATTAGCAGTCATCAACAGTCTTGGAATTGTAAAATTTAAAATATCTATACCTATAAAATATCAATTAAAAAAATATCTCATGTTAATAGCAACCTACAAACATATTTTATAATTATCTACTGTGCTGGGCTGTGATATTTTTGAAAGCAGGGTGCAGCACACAAATTTACATTACATATCTTGCACATATATCGAGTCATCTTGCGTCTTTTTTCATTTGCACATGATTTACATCTAAGGTATTTCACCATGATTGTGGGCATATGGTCTTTTGAATTACCTGGTAATATACGCAAGGGATTTCTCGCGCTTTCCCTATTTGTAATGGGTCTCTCTAAAACATTGCTATTGTGATAACGTTCTATTATTTGCCGAGTTACGGACAACTGAAAGTCGGCAAATTTTAAATTTGGAGTACCGTTTATCTTTTTAAAACAATAATATGCATTTAAAAGGTGCATATCAAATATATGGAAAAATAGTTTCTTGTACCATTTTATGGTTTTGCGTATGCACTGCAGGGATGATAGCAACATATCTGCAGTGTCAACACTTCCCATATTTTTTGAATAATCTAAACATGCTTTAGGCTTCATTACTGGCAATCCCGTACTTCTACTGGTTCTTGCCGATGGTTCCATGTCATTATCATGTATAGTTGTTAGCATGTATATATATTTCTTGTCCTTCCATTTACAAGCCATAAGAGGACCAGAAAACTGGGTTTCCATTTCATGTAAATTTAGTATTCTACCTAAATTAGGCATACCTTTTCTATTTTTTTTTACGGTGCCGCAAGCATAAATTTGATTATCATATAAATATTTAAATAATAAAGGGCTTGTGTACCAATTGTCTACATACAAATGACGATTTGAGCCAAAAAAATCTTTCATTAAAGTGGAAACAACAGCTCCCCCAACGCCTAAATTCGCTGGATCATTTATGTCTGTACTTGCACCGCAATAAACTATAAAATCTATAATCACTCCGGAATCTACATCACACAAAACGAACAATTTAATTCCAAATCTATTTCTTTTTTTTGGCAAATATTGTTTTATTGATAAACGACCCTTGAATGGCACAATGCTTTCATCAATGCATAGATTTCTATGCGGTGTAATAACATTTCTAAATTTTTCCCTCGCGTGAGTTATACATGATTTTATTTTCGACAAAATAGAATTTTCTTCATTTGGTCGGGAAAAATGTAACATGCCAAGAATCATACAAAATCTATTTCTTGACATTAATTTTGAAAATATAGGAGAACTCAATAATATATCTGTAGACCAGTGTTCTTCTATAGATAAATGGCGGTTTCTGGTCATCAGCATCATAATTACAAAAAATATGTACATTTCTGGGACAGTTACATCATGCCATGCATGTAGTCGTGAATGCATTCGCAAATCAACATTTAAAATAAAATAATTGTGGAATTTGTTTGTCATTTCAACAATAAATGACACGAAATCAGAGTCCATAAAATTCTGAAACATATCTAACTCCGTAACAATTTCAGCTGGGGTGAAATGTATACCACAGGCAAACTCATCAAAAGCAGCAACTTCGGGTGTACGTCTTTCAGCAGTCCACTCGAAAATTGGCGCTGTCTCACAATTTCTGTTATGACGAGCTTGTCCAGAAGTTGAAGGCGTATCTTCAGGCAATTCTTGATGCTCAGCAATCGTCGGCTGTAAAATAATAAATGTTTTTTTATTTAACTTTAAACTTAAAAGAAATAGAAAATCGATTAAAAACACCCTGCGAAAAAATACTAAAGCATAAAAAAGTTTCATTATTTTTTAAGCTAATTTTGTAAACTGGTAATACTGTAACAAAAGTGACAATTCACCATTATCGTTTGATGTTAAGGGAAGATATTTGAAGATAATTACATGGTATTTGTTATTTCGGATTTTAAATCCAAAGATAAAAAGTTGAAAATAATATATAGTCGAAGGTCATCTGTTTGACCCAAATAATAATAAGTTACCTACTGACTACAATTCAACAAGTAAGTATAATCTTGACTATTAGCATGTATTAATTTATTTATTTATTATTTTCTATAAGTATTTTTTTTTATTGAAGGTGATATTAGGACTAGCCTTTAAGTTTAAAAGTATAATTTAAGTTAGATTAGATAGTTTTGAACGTCAGAAAAGTAACGAACATTTGTCAGACCTAACTATTGATGTACGACAAGAATAATCACGAAAATAATACCCGTAATAAATTCTAATAATTACGGTACCTTCGTACTTATCGCATCAATGTGTCTGATTTCAGGTGTAAAAAAATGTCTGGCAAACGACCGGGGTCCCCGTCCATACTGAGTGGATTTTTAAAGATGCGGTGTGTAGAAAAATCCGAAGAAACTAAAAAAGAAGCTGCTACACAAACGTTCGTCGAGCCGTGTAACGAACAATCAGATGCTGGTACACAAACGCTCGTCGAACCGTATGTTGGTCGTTTGGGAGACAATATATATTATGCTTCGGAAGCATTACCGAAGTTACTATATGAAATCGAACCTTCGGATCAACGAAATAAAAGTTTTTCAATGTTAATAGCATTCGAATTAGAGAGAGTGCCAGAAGAGAACCGAAGCAATTTATATGCTCATATTCTTAATTTAATCAGAATTTATAGAGGGGATTCCGATTTGTCGGAAAGCATAGATTTAATTCCAGAATTTTCTTCGGGCACCCCAGTACCATTAAATATAAAATACAAGAAAATTGATTAAATTATATTTAATCATTTTCTTGTAACGTATTATATCGATAAATTAATATGATGACCACTTGGTCATCATATTAATTTATCGATATAATACGTGCCTACTTAGGCACAGGTTCTAAGACAGGCCGCGGGCCAGCAAGCCGGCAAACTTATTGGTCTTCGAGCTTCGACGCGAGTTTGCCGGCTTGCTGGCCAGCGGCCTTTATATGTAGGAAACTGTGCCTATTTGTCATCGCATTAATAATTTATCAATATTAATATAATTAATTTATGTGATTATTTTGTTTAAGATAGGTGCCTATTTATTGATTCTTGTATTACATTTGTTGATTATTGAATATGTTAATTATTAAATTAGTTGATTATTACACGTTACCTAATTTTTTAATTTGTTGATTGTTATTTACCTATGTGAATTGTTAAAGTAAAATTAACTTACCTCAAAATCATTTTCATTTACTGATTCCGATTCAGAAAACTCATCATCTTCAGTGCCTTCTAGAATACGCAATAGTTCTTCTGTACTAAATAACTCTTCACTTGCCATTTTTGCAATTATAATATTGGCAGATCGAAAAAAATATCGAAAAAATATTTTTTCAACTTCCCAGCACTTAAAAACATGGCACGCGCTTACGACGTCACGAGTCCGACATCTATTCATGTCATTGGCGCAGAAGGGATTGCAATATCGGTACTGTGCTAGGGATGCGCATGATTGGCGAAAAAGACAATATTCAAATCAACAATATCGACAATATAGAAAATATGATATTATACCAAAGAATGTAGTATTTACCTTTTTTGTCAGTGACTAAGCTTATATATTTTTTTAATAGTTATTACAAAAATTAAGCGAATTTGAGTAATTTAGCTGAAATTTTAATGAAGTTACTTGAATATTACACCACATCACTAGTAGGCATGTATACATCCCATTGGCGCAAGAGAACATGTTTTTCAGCCATTAATTAAGTTATTTTTTATCATAAATATTTGAATAACTATTTTGCAATTTTGTTCATTGTGTACAATTATATGTAATAACTGGGGATTCAGTTCTTAAGATATATCAATAAAACACGTTAAAGTAATGATTTAATATGTTTATTTTGTATTTTTCTATGATCTGTTTCTTGGCATCTATAGATGTCGGTGGCGCACAGGGCACGCTTGCGCATGGCATCTATACATGCCATTGGCGTTCAAAAGGTTAAATAGTGCGCAAACTGTAACCATGACTTCAGCGCATATCATTCTTTCGTCAGTAATCCAAAAAAAATCAGCTGTTTCATAGAAAAGTGACCTACGGGGTCAACATGTATGGTACACCTGATTTTTTTTTAATTCATGGTTACAGTTTATGGTTGGTGGTTCATGGTTACTGGTTAAAATTTTAGCCTGTATAGTGAAAATTTAATTGCTAGCATAAAGTCTGTTTCAGTACTAATACGATAGAAGTCATGGCCAGACTTGTCAGCATGACAATAGGTAGTAGACCAACGTATTTTGGTAATTCAGTTATATTTATCATCATATACAGGATGTTTTTTTTACCGTCTGGAAAAAAATAGGGGTTAAATAGGTGAACGGAGTAGAAGCCTATGGCACGGAAATTATTTTTTTTTTTAATCCTAAAATGAAACTAACCTATCAATAAATACTATTACTTATTTGTAGTACTTAAACTTTAATTTTTTTTTTTTTTAATACAAAAATTCGGCAAATAATATCAAAATCCAACTTATTGGCACCATAGTCAATGCGCAGAAATTATGAATGAATTCGTAGCGAAATTCAATCCTTTGATTGAAGCCGGCCGGGGATAGGTAACTGATATTTTTTTGCAGGCGTACCGCCAAGCTGTCGCCGCATGCACACCCCCTCCCACCCGCGCGCCCTTCGACCCGATTACCGCGTCCCGCGGTCTCTCTTAAAGTCTCCAGTCCACTGCGATTAGTCATGACGTGACGTCGATCGCTGTTTTCTCCGTGTTCTTCAACCGCCCAGTGATTGTTTTCATAATGACGTACGAATACTCCAACGTCGAGTATCTTGCCATGATGTTTTATTTTTTGTCTGGTGAAAATTTAAATGTTGCAAGGCGAATGTACGCCGACGACGAACACCTACAATCCCTTAGACGTAACGGTATCCCTGCCCCCCGGATCCCCAGCACAGACTTGATACTCCGCACTTAACAGCGGTTACTTGACCATAGCCAGTTTCACCTTCCCGGTCATGCCAGAGGCAGAGGCCGGTCACCATTGTCCATACACGTCGAAGACGCCATCCGGGAATATTTCCAGCGAAACCCGAGGATGAGCACCCGGCAAGCAGCTCGTCGATTTGGCGGAAGCCAGTATGTGGTATGGAAGTTACTCCATTCAATGGACATGCATCCATACCATTTCTCACGCGTGCAAACTTTGCATGTTCCGGACCCTGGACCTCGTATTAGTTCTGTCGCTGGCTGCAGAACCAGCCGCAGGCGAACATTCTATGGAGCGACGACTCCATATTTATCCGCGTTGGTATCTCCAACGTACACAATGAGCACTGGTGGAGTTTTCAAAACCCACATAAAATAAAAGAACACAGTCATCAAGTTCGATTCAGTGTGAATGTTTGGGCCGCGATAATACACGATCGCATAATTGGTCCAGTTTGGATCGAAGGTCGATTGACAGGGATAACGTATCGTGAAATGATACAGTCTGTTATCGACACAATGTTGGAAGACGTTCCTCTGCACTATCTGCGGGACATGTACTTCCAGCACGACGGATGTCCGAGCTCACTACGAGCGATCTGTGCGCGCGTATTTAGTTAGTGAATTCCGTGATAAGTGGATAGGTCGCGGTGGACCTGTGAACAAGCCGGCGAGATCACCAGACCTAACGCCGTTAGACTTTTATTTGTGGGCTGAACTAAAACGCTTAGTGTACACCGAAGAAGCTCGCAGTGTAAATGAGTTAAAACAGCGAATAATAGACGCTTTTAATATGCTGAAAAGTGAAAGACACGCTTAGAATTCTAACAAACCATTTGCAAAAACGTGCTAGTTTGTGTTTAGAAAGAAATGGTGGACATTTCGAACAATTATTGCGATGTCGTTGAAAAGGTACTTTTTTTTGTTGTAAATAATAATAATTTTGTAAATATGAATCGGTGCAATTATTTGTAAATAAATTGATTACGATCTATTAAACACGCCTAGTAAGTTGTAGTATCTGATTCAGGGACCGAAACCGGTATGAACAATACCGGTATTTTTTCGGTTACAACCTTTATTTGTTTTACCGGTATTTTTAAAGGTTACCTAAATTCTTCAATTTCATATAACCAGTATTAATACCGGATACCGAAATAAAAATTACCTCTAACTTACACGTGCCGCCGGCATTAATCAAAGGGCGCGGATCGCTTTTGTGTGTGCCAGAGTCGAGTCGACACGCCGCATGCTTCTATCAGTTTGCTAGCAAGTGTTGTAAATAGATAGACCATTTGGTGTTAGGTGTATTATTAGTAGAAATGATCGGTGTTTAACAGGAACGATATAACTTACTTCATGATGGAGGATAGTCCATTCAACCGGAGTAGTAAATGTGTTCGGTCCCCGCCTTCTACACCTGTGCCCATGGCCGAACCCGCCTCTACCCCTCAAGCACCTATCCAAAGGAACGATGCCCCTGAAGTTCTCTCGACGCCAGAACTTCAGAGCTGGATGGCGGTTATCGAACAGAGCCTGAAGGAGGTGTGCGCTATTGCAGCTGAAGGAAAACTGAATGTGGAGCAGAAAATGCGCATCACTAACCTATGCCGGAAGGTTAATCACGGGACCTCGCAGTTGGCCGTCATGTACCAGTCCGTCAAAGCTAGAGCCCTCCAATCGCACTACGCCATCAGAACTCTGGAAAACCAACTTGATCTTTCGCAGCAACTACAGAATCTTAAGCTGAGTATACAAGATTCGACGAAACCTGCCCAGGGATCTTCCTTTGCTGACATGGTAAAGAAAGGTGCCAACAATTTTATCCAGCCAAGTTCTGTAAGTTCTGTGGCCATCTATCCGACTGACAAATTGAAGACCAGCGATGAGACTAAAACTCTTGTCCAAAAAATTATCAGCCCTGAACAAATGAAGCTCCACGTGAGAGGCCTGCGCAAGACGAAGAACGGCGGTGTTATCATCAGCACCGAGACGAAGGACGACATCGAGAAGCTGAGAAAATCGGTGCAGCTCACCAGATCAGGCCTAACAGTCGACGAGCCCCATAAAAGGAAGCCTAGGGTTGTAATTATAGGAGTGCCGACAACCATGCAGGAAAATGAGGTTTTTACCTGTGTTTACAACCAGAACTTAGCCGAAAAACTTCAGGACTGCAGCCTTGAGACGTTTTTGAGCTTAATTAAATTAAGTCATAAGTCAGGTAAGAAAGACTCGGAGACATGTAACTACATTGTTGAAGTATCTGCAGTCATTCGCAAAGCCCTGATATCACAAGACCGAGTTTTTGTAAATTGGTCATCATGCCCTGTGAGAGACTTTACTTTGGTCACACGATGCTATAAGTGTCAGCAGTATGGACATGCGGCCAAGTCATGTCGGCAGACATCGCATACCTGCGGCCACTGTGGTGATCAAGGTCACTCATTGAAAGAATGTCCAAAGAAGGCTGACGAACCAAAATGCGCTACTTGCTTGCATTTTAAAAAACCAGACAAGCATAACACAGGTGCTGCTGACTGCCCGGCAAAAATAATGGCTGAAAAAAGGTACATCAATTCTGTAGATTATGGAGGCGCCTAAGAGCGCCGTTAATTAGTAATTTTTCTGTCCTTTTTAATCTTAAGTTTTTATTTATACTACCATTATGATAAATAGTTTAATTAATGATTTAGATAATTTCTCTGTATCCGAGTCCAAAGTTTGTGAAGTTGAAAACTGCAAACAATATTTATCCGGCTATAAATCTCCACTAACCATATTAACCCAAAATATTCGCAGTGTTTTTAAGAATTTTGATAGCTTTAGTTCATTTCAGCAACGGCTAAACATAAATTGTGACGTTATTGTTTTAACCGAATGCTGGCTTGCCAAACTATATAACGTACCACTAATCCCGGGATATAATATGTATAGAAGCACCATAAATTACAACCAAAATGATGGTGTGATAGTTTATGCAAGAAATCATCTCAACGTCTCTGTTGAGGAACCTGATATGCACGACTGTAACAGATTGTTAGTTAAAATTGGATCAGAATTTGCGATATTAGCATTATATCGACCTCCGTCTTTTAAAAATACTAGCAATTTTACTGACTCTCTGAATGAGACCTTGCAGAACCTCTCATCCATTAAAAACACGATTGTACTTGGTGATATTAATATCAATATTCTACCCGGAAGTGCAGATGCTACTGCTCAGGACTACCTAAACTTATGCGCCTTTCATGGCTTACTCCCAGCTCACAGCTTTTCTACACATCACAGTGGCTCCTGTTTGGATCATATTATGCTTAAATCGAATTTCCCTTCACTTGCACTTGTTGTTAACTCAACAATTACCGATCACAATGCTGCCCTACTAACCCTAAATTGTAAATTACCTAAACAAGACACTCGCCAAATTTCAAAACTGAACATAAATAGACTTGAAGAAGATTTACGCGTCATCGATTTCGACCCAGTCTATAATTCCGCTGACCCGCAGTTTTGCATGTTGTTTGTAATCGAAAACTTACGAAATGCAATTCAGAAAAATACAGTCGTATCGCAGTTGAGCAACAAAAATCACAACATAAAACCATGGATCACATCAGGTCTCATTCGCTGTATGAAACATAGGGATAAACTCCATATGAAAGCTAAATCTAATCCAGAAAATGTAGTATTGCAACTTTCATACAAAAGATATCGAAATTTCTGTAATGATCTCCTTAAAAAAATTAAAAGGAACTACGACAAAGTGGCATTGGAAAAGGCTGGAACAAATAGTAAAAAGATCTGGAAATATATTAAAGACATAACGTATACTTCAAAACAATATGAGTCATCTTCAAGTTTATTACAAGCACACTCGTCACCGATGGAATCCGCTAACATAGCAAATAATTTCTTTGTTAATGTGGGTAAGTGTCTGGCAGAAAAAAATCTGGGTCAATCCCAAAACCTAACAAGCACTCCTATAACATCTAACACTGCTTTAACATCCTTCGCGCTGCTAGATACTGACGAGACTGAGGTAGAAAGTATAATCATGACCTTGAAAGAAGACTGTGCAGTTGGCTGGGACAATATATCGAATAAAATTATTAAAAAATTCAAGGACATTTTGGTACCACCACTGACTTATATTTTCCGCCTTTGTTTATCTACAGGTCACTTTCCAGAGTGTCTCAAAAAATCTATTATTGTCCCTGTCTATAAATCAGGCAGCAAAGAGCAAGTGGCCAATTATAGACCAATTTCTTTACTGCCCTCTATGTCAAAAATATTGGAGAAAATAATAAACAAAAGGTTGGTGAAATATTTGGAAGTAAAATCTATTCTGTCTGAACGGCAGTTTGGATTTAGGCCTAAAGTTTCAACTGCCGATGCGGTACATCATCTGACTGACTATCTAGCGCAAGAACTCGACAAGGGTAACCACACAGTAGGAATTTTCCTGGACCTTGCCAAAGCTTTTGACACAATTTCCATTCCAATTCTGTTGCGCAAGCTTGAAATCATTGGTGTAAGAGGCACCCAGCTGAAAATATTCAAAAGTTATTTAGAAGATCGTTCCCAGTGCGTAAAGATAGGCGAGGTTCTCAGCGCTGTTCAAAAAAACACATTTTTTGGTGTTCCTCAAGGAAGTATTCTAGGGCCTACTCTATTTTTGATCTACATAAATGACCTTTGTAATCTAAAGCTAGAGCATGGAACTATCATAACTTACGCTGACGACACTGCTTTACTTTTTTCGGCTGACTCAGAAAACGAAGTCTACAATCTTGCGCAACACGGATTTAATATTGTAAATAAATGGCTTCAAAATAACTCATTAACTCTAAATGCAGAAAAGACAAATTACATTAAGTTTTCGATGCGCAAGCATATATCAAATATCCCCACAGCATTGCATGCTCATTGTTGCCCAGACCCAGCGTATAGCCAATGTAAGTGTCCTAGTATTAAGAAGACTGATAAAATAAAATACCTGGGTATTATAATGGATGAAACCCTTTCCTTCAAACCACATATGGAAACTCTTAATAATAGAATTCGTAAGCTAATATTCGTATTTAAAAAGCTACGATTTATTACAGATCCAAAAATACTGAGGCAAGTATATTTTGCTCTTTGTCAGTCAATTCTGACTTACTGTATTACTTCATGGGGTGGGGCGAGTAAAAGTCTGTTATTGCCGATTGAAAGAGCTCAAAGAGCTATTCTCAAGGTGGCTACTTGCCGCCCTTTCCTTTTCCCCACCTTCCTCCTGTATAAATCTTGTGAAGTACTAACTGTCCGACAATTATTTATTATGAGCACTGTACTAAAACAACACGCAGCACTTCCATATAGCACTGAATTTATTAAAAAAAGACGGAAAGATATAGTTTGCCCTCAAAAAAGTACAAAACATGCTTTCACAGCCAAGTTTTATATGTACCTCGGACCGCTGCTCTATAACAGGCTAAATGAAAAAGGAAACATCTACTCCTTAAATCACAGTAACTGCAAGAAGATCCTTAAGGAAGCTCTTCAAACTATGTCCTATGAAGATACAGAGAAGTTATTACTTGTGCTAAAGTAAATATTGTTCGTATTATTTATTTATTTATTTTATTTATTTAACCATTTATGCACACACATATAAACAGACAAGAAGAAAGGAACAGAAAAATACGTACAAAGGTAATGCTTATTTCTACAGAAATCTCTTCCAGCACACCTGCGATAGGAGAGAAGATAACAGAGATGTAGACAACGCGTGTAATAACAACAGAAGGAAAATCATAAAATTACAAATTAAACTCTAATTTAAAAATATACATACACACATAATATGAGAATATACATACATACTAATATACATACATACTTCTAAAATAAATATCACTAAAATATATATAATTATAATGTAATTTAATTAATAAATACAATTATGACAATGTGGAGAGATAGTGTTCTTTCACTCTTCTTTTGAATACTGCTACAGTTTGGCAGTCCCTAATGTCAGGCGGAAGTGAATTCCACAACCGTACCGCGTGCACAGTGAAGGAATAGGAGTAGAAGTCGGTTGAGTGGGGAGGGGACTTGAGGAGATTTCTAAGATGCGACCTGCAAGGTGCATCAAAAGGACGGGCGTAGGAGAAGCGATCCCGCAGATAGGATGGGGTTTTAGGGTTGTGAAGAATGTTAAATAGCAAACACAATATCCGAGAGTTTCTGCGTAGTCGAATAGGGAGCCACTTGAGGATCTTGCGAAAGTTAGAAACGTGATCGTATTTTTTAAGGTTAAAAACAAAACGAATGCAGATATTTTGCAAACGCTCAAGTTTATTTAAAAGCTCCTCGGTGGCATCCAAATAACAGGCATCAGCGTAGTCAATGATGGGCTGTATGAGAGTTTGAGCAAGGGAGATTTTGGTGTTCAAGGGCAGGAAGCTCTGGAGGCATTTTAACGAATGAAACGTGTAGTGTACTTTGCGACTGACTTGAGCAACATGGGCAGTCCACGATAAGTATGAGTCCATGGTCACCCCCAGATTTTTAACCGTTTTTGCGTATTCTATCTGAACTCCATTCAAACAGAGTGGAGACAGCGACGCAACATCAAGCCTATTCCGCATATACCTGCCACCCATAATTATGGCCTGGGATTTCTTAGGGTTGATCAGCAGTCCAAAAGACCGCGACCACTCGCTAATCAAATCCAGGTCTCTGTTCATAGCAGATACGGCGGCATCCGCATCTTGCATTGAAAAATGATTATAAAGCTGCAGATCGTCGGCATAGAGATCGTCGGATTATTGTTATTTTTTTTTTTATTTTTTTTTTTATTAGTTAGATATTTTTAAGATACTATAATTTTTATATACCTTTTTACATAGGCACCAAGACTAATATGCTATGTGATTATTTAATCAATTAAGGTTACCTCCAATCGCCTGAGACACAGGATTACCTAGTTCAGGCACAAATCATGAGTGAACTTGACGTAGATTAAAGAAAAACTGTAAACATTGTACCTTATGTTTTTTGAATAAAAATTTAATTTAATTTTAATTTTTTAATTTATCAATATTTTAAATGGGACGTAAGCGAAAAAAACATGTTTATTAGGGTGGTGCGCTCAATGTATGTTTTTTTTTTTTGTTGTACGTGGTTATTAAAAGTTGCCAAATATACTTAAGCATTACGCATGTAAAACATTTTCCTAAACAAGCCACTAAGTACTGCCCCCTCAGATTTTCAAAAAGTATACAAAATCTTGAAGTTTTCATAGGGTTATTATAAAGCAAAATAATTGACTTACCTTAAATTTTTAATGTAATGTAAAATCAGTCGTAAACAGACACAAAAACCAATATAAAATAGCAAAAGCCACATTTGATTGCGAGTCGCCTCTAAAATATTACCTAAAATATCGATATTTGGTGTGTGCGTAGTCCCAGCGGAAAAGTGTCGAGTTTCGTAATTTCAGTTTAGCAGATATTTACAGCTTGGTAAAAAAGTCTAGAAACGGAACTAATTTTTTGTCTGTTGGCAACATTCCCAAAATAATGACGTTTCATATTAAACAAAGTTCATGACTTTGTAGAGAATTTATTTCGACCATCAAACAGTGATTATGTGAAAAACAATGAATAAAACCATTCGAAGTGCTGGCAGGGAGGTTATTTATAAGGTGTACAGGCGGATGCCTGGCGGAACATGAGGCCCAAACTATTCTTTCCGATCTTAACAATGTTTACCAAAGAACCGCTGATATGACAGGTATGTAAGAGTTTGTTTTGTTGTTTTTAGTTAAATTAAGTGTTAATTGATGAACTCAAAGCTGTTTTAATTTGCTTTCATACGGAATCAGTAGAAATTTGAAACAATAAACATCGAGCACATAGGTTATGTTTACATTTTGTTTGCATTACTCTGGTATAGCGCGCCTAGATTAATTGATACTTTGGTGACTTGAACTTTACCTAAATGAAAACTCAATTTCTACTTAACTTATACTTTGAGTTTTATAACAAAGTATAGGTAGGTGATGTATTTGTTGTAGCTTTTGCATTCGAATTTTTTACCGTGCCATAGACTAAATAACAAAATCTATTTATTCAATTCAGGTAAATCTGTTAGCACTATAAGAAGAGTCGTGCTGGAAGGAGATAGAAACAAAGGGGTATTTTCTACACCCGGAAAACACAGAAAAGGTCGTCCCAAAAAAGAATTAGATAACTTTGATTTATGTGCCATCAGGCAAAAAATTCAATTTTTTTACACCGTGAGAAAACAGGTACATCAATTATTACTTCATTTGAATTAAACTGAATTATATTACCACAAAAACAGTGCTCAGCTTCTTCATCCGCTATCCCACAAGCATTGTTAGTTTTCCCGGGATATAATGTAGCCTGTGTGCTAATCTATGGTTAGCTATCTTCATTCTAAATATGAGTAGGATGTGGTTGTAATCACTGCAACCGATTTTTTTTATTCTACCATACTTTATTTTAAATATATATTTTTGAAATCTTTACATGGTTATTTAATTTTCAGGTACCAACCTTACGAAGCTTACTACCTGTAGTAAGGGAAGATTTAGGATTTGACGGAAGCCGTGAGCATTTGCGGAAAGTACTTGTAGCCCTAGATTTCAAATACAAAAAATGTCAGTCCGAAAGAACTGCGTTGATGGAACGACCATATCGTCGGTGATATTCTGAAACCGCGGAACTAACAGTGTTTAAAACCGCGTATTTACAAAAGTAGCAAAATCGAGATTTCGCGGGCTTAGCTTCGTTGTAGTGATTGGCTGCGTTCTGTGATGTTGGCCGGGCCGATTATCCAATAGGAAGCCATGAAATCTATTTTTTTTTAAACCGCGTAACGTCAGGTGATTGTTTATTGTGCCCAAACTGCGAATCTGCGCATCACAACATGAAAAAAATCGTCTGTTAAGGATTACCTGACTATTACCGAAGTTACCATCTCATTACTGCCGTAAAACAACCACTAAACAATATCTGGAACCTTTAATTCAATCAAAAGCTCAGCTATATAATACGTACGTAGAATTTGCATCATCAATGTCTAAGCCAATAGCTTCAAGAAAGTTGTTTTGTGACATCTTAGATGAACAAAACATTGCACTATTTCAACCCAAGAAAGATGCATGTGATAATTGTTGTTCATATAAAGCCGGCAACGTTTCTGAAGAAGACTGCCAATACCACATCCAACTGAAAGAATTGGCTCGAGCTGAAAAACTTAGCGACAAACAAAGCGCTCAAAGAGGACTTCTTCATGCTGTGACCGCCGATTTGCAGGCTGTTAAGCTGTGCCTTTCGCTAGCAGCTAGTGCTTTATACTTTAAGACCAAATTAGCTGTGCACAACTTTACTTTATACGATATTGCAACGGGTCATGTAACTTGCTACTGGTTCGACGAAACCGCCTGTGATTTAAGAGCTACCACTTACGCATCTTTTTTCATTGATTATTTGACTAAGTTATTAGAAGAAGATTGCAGGGATGTTGTCATCTGGACGAATGGCTGCACTGCACAGAACAGAAACTCAATAGTTTCTAATGCCCTTCTAAGATTAGCAATAGACAAAAATACAACAATTACACAAAAGTATCTGGAAAAAGGTCACACTCAAATGGAGTTCTCCATATACTCAGTGGTGGAGAGAAAGCTGAAAAATTTTGAAATTTTTCTTCCATCTCAGTATGCCTCAATTACAAAAGAAGCCAGGCTTCTCCATACCAGGTGTTTCAACCAGATTACACCTTTTTTAAAGACTACAGTCTAAAAGAATACCAAATTTATGATTCCATTCGTCCTGGGCGTTCTGCTGGAGATGATTGCGTAGTGGATCTGAGGGTTTTAAAGTATAATCCTAACGGCACAATAGAGTTTAAAAAACACTTTAAAGATGATTTCAGCTCACTTCCTCGAAGACCGAAACCTATTTCAGCTGTAGTAACTAATGTACCTCCCCTGTATTCATCTAGACTGCCTATATCAGACAGTAAGTATCAGCACTTACAGCAATTAAAGAGTGTGATACCTGCAGATTGTAACTTATTTTACGATAATTTGCCATTTAAGAAAAAGTAAAGTTTTATTGATCTCATATTTTAACAAAGACCTCAAAGTGCAATTATTATTCTACTCAGAAGTAATATTTTTATACATTTTGTTTATTCATATTTAGTTTTAACTGTTAATTAGTAAGTACCCTACAACAAGGTATTTTAACATACTTAGCTAAAAACAGCGATTTTTTTACATTGTGGGGATTTATGTTGTTATTTTCCTGTATATTGTTGATTACCTAGTCTACCGATGATAATTATGTGCCAAAAATTAAACTGAGAAGTTGACTGAATAAATAATAATAAGATTTTGATTCTATTCTTTTGTTTTATTTCGGCGGACAATTCCGCGTAAGTGACATAAAAAAACTTATTTTGATTTTATTTGTGATGATAAATCCGCGAAAGTCGATTTTCTAATTCATTAATACATATTTTACATAAGTAATGCCTACAATATTAAGAGGAATATTATAATTTGACAATTTAAAAGTTTAAACAAAAGAAAGTCAAGTGGTTTAGTAAATATTACGTTTTTCCTCGTTCCTGTAAAATTCACTGCACCTACCTTACGCGGTTTTAAACACTGTTAGTTCCGCGGTTTCAGAATATCACCGACGATATATAGCCGCGAAACGGATGGAGTACTTAAAAAAGATAACCAATAATAGAAATTTGCCAGAAGAGCTTAGAAAAGACATAGTTTATCTTGATGAAAGCTACGTTCACCAATCTTACAAGTTACAAAAGTGCTTGCAGTCTATTGATGTGAGTGGAGTAAAGCACAATGTTTCAAAAGGGAAACGCTATATCATTGTTCATGCTGGCAGCGAAAAAGGGTTTATCCCTAATGCTTTGCTCATATTTACTGGAGCAAACAAAAATGCTGGTTACCATTCAGAGATGAACAAAAGTAATTTTACTAAATGGGTTGAAGAAAAGCTGATTCCCAACTTACCACCGGCATCGATTGTGGTTATGGATAATGCGCCGTACCATTCAGTAATGTTGAATAAAGCGTCCACCTCTGCTACCAAAGTAGCCGAAATAAAGGAATGGTTAATTCAAAATGAAATTCAATTTGATGAAACGTTAAAAAAGCCTTCACTTTTGATGCTCGTGAAACGTCACAAGCCAGAGCCGATTTTTGAAATCGATGAGCTTTTAGGTGCACACGGTCACACTGTGGTAAGACTTCCACCTTACCACTGTGACCTCAATCCAATAGAGCTAATCTGGGGGATAGCAAAACACAAGATTGCTGCCCAAAATGTAGGATCGATCGACATAAAGGTATGGCTTATTAACAGTATGTGATAAAAAATGTTTTACTTTTAATATTGATAGAGGTATATGAATTATTTCATCTTTTCAGGAAGCAGCTGAACGTTCATTCCAAGCTATTACCGAGGAGGATTGGAAGAACTCATGCCAGCACGTAATAAAAATAGAAAAGGAGTACTGTGAAAGAGAACGAACTATGTACGAGGAAATTGAGCGATTAGTCATAAACACTGAAGATGATAGCAGCAGCACCTCTGAATCTGAACAAGACTCAGATGAGTTTGCGGCCAGCTCTAGCCAAGATATGGATGTCGCGGGGGTAGAATATTTAGAGGAAGATATGTTACAATAAAAAAGAATAATATTATACAATATGTTTTTTTTTAATGCCTAAAAAATGTTGTGAACTCAGGAGTATTTCTCTAAATACTTATTTTTAGGTAATAAGTAATCAGTTGCATTTCGAGACGACGTTCTTGTGGAGTTTCTTGCCCATTCTTCTCCATAAGAAACTACATTTTGGAAGGGGCGACTAGAATCAATTCTATTTTAATGTAAATGTTGACGTTCAAAAGTGCCTTTTAAGTGCCTATTTGAAATAAATGCTTTGACTTTGACAATTTAACAATACTTACTGATTTGAAAAAGTTACATATGAAGTGGGAATAAATTTGTCTAATTAAAAAAAAACACAGCTAAGTATCAAGATTAGGTTGATGCGCTATTCGCTTGCAGCGGGTTGCCATACGAGCAGCACAGTGGCGCCTCCATTATTTTGTACTCTTTTTTGCCAAGCTGTAGTATATGACGTCGTGTAATTGTGTATGGTAAATTCGCGGTATAAGAACCAGATGAACGTATCTACAAAAACATCAAAAAAAGTTTTTTTTCATAAAACGGTTCACAATATAGTCCTTTATGAATTGCCAAAACGACGTAACGGTAAAGTCAATATTTATCAAATTCCAAAAAAACGAAACAGCTTAAGAATCATTTTCAATGGAACCAGAAAAACGTATTATGAATACCGTTTAAATAGTTCTAATTATCTTCCTACCTCTTTAGCGCTAAACGAACGTATTTCTAAAAACAATATTTTTATTCTTAGAATATCGTTTGTTTGGCAATATTACATATACAAACCATAAGAACGTAAAAGCTAATACGTTGTTTTGGTCGTTACAAAATTTTGTTTTGATGCTTAGTTTAAATAGCCAGTGTAACGCTTTTGTATTTACGTTTTATTGGCACAAACTTTTTTGTTAGATAAATAATACAAGTCAATGGCCAAAACGATGTATTACGATTTACGTTTTTGTGGCAGTACTATTTTGTTTGATTAGTATTATAGACCATTGACAAAATATAAACTTACGTTAGTTTGGCACCTAAAAGTTGATGTAAGGTCTCAACGAGTTGAAACACGCAGTGCGGGGAGCCCCTTGATTTGAAGTTAGGAGAATACTTTTTTTTGCTTTTACTTCGTAATATTGATTTTAAGTGACAATAATACAGTGATTAAATAAAATGAAGAAAAACAATAGAAATTGGAAGATTTTGGAATGCTTGGAACGAAGAGAACCATCTCAGGTTCACGACGAATTCCATCAATGTTTTAGTCTTGACTCTTATTAATTTGCATTAAACGTGCTGTTCAGGGTTCGATTCCCAGGTAAGGTTAAGTGTAACAGAGTTTGAGCTCGGATAATACTAATAGTAATAATAATATTGTGTTATTTGTATTATAAAATGTGTGTAATTTACGATTTAAATTTACTAATGTTATAAAACCAAACCCTTTTTACTCATTATGGTCAATATTAAGTACCTATACCTATATTATGGTCAATATTAAGTACCTATACCTATATTATGGTCAATATTAAGTACCTATACCTATATTATGGTCAATATTAAGTACCTATACCTATAGCAATGATAATATTTACTTAATAATTAAATAATTTTGTTTTGTCTCAGGAACCAACTCATTCAATAGAAACCATCTGCAATGCTGCCGTTGAAGAAATCAACAATTGCTTGAGCCCTTGTCCTCAACCATCCTTTAGTAAATTAACGACAACTTTAGAAAATGAATCTCTCTCTGTTTTTGGTGAACCTGGACCATCACCCACAAAATTATTGGCATTGGAAAATGTGTCACTTATTGATTTAAATGAGGATTTGTATTTATCACATTCGAGCAATGATGGGGAGCCCGCACCAGATGAATGTATCTTGTCATCAAGTGATTTTTCAATTTCGGAAACAAGAAATAATGTTCAAATAGTAAATGATGCTATGACCCAAAACATTCCTCATTCTAGTAATACTCTTGATACAAACATAGAAACTAATACTACCGATATTTCTGGGGTTGAGTCTGTCATACCTGGTCTACAAAATCGGAAACGCAAGCGCAGAGGTCAAGCGGAGCCTAAGGAATGGAAGAAGAATTTGAGAAAAAACAGAAGACAAAAAGGTGAACCTTACCTCTCCAGTAAAGGTGTTTTAAAACCAGGAAAATTATTGGGTGAATCGAAGTGTATGGGGATGTGTCGAGAAAAATGTACGACCAGATTTAGTGAAGAAGAGCGGCTGGAAATCTTTTCATCTTTTTGGAACATTGATAATATAAATCAGAAAAGGCAATATATTGTAGGCTTAGTAAATCGAGTACCTACACAAACAAAACGAACTGCTAACTTAGACAGTAAAAGGAAAATGACAAACAAATATTTTCTAAAAAAAAGTGGAGCCACAGAAAAGGAAAAGGTATGTCAAAAATTCTTTTTATCAACATTAAGTGTATCAGAAACATTTGTGAGGTTTTGTTTCAAAAAATTGACTGAAACTAATATTGTGGACGCTGATAAACGGGGCAAACACGTGCCTCATAATAAAAAGTCTGAAGATACCAGGCAGTTCATACGAGATCATATTAAATCATTTCCCCGAATGCCAGCACACTATTCCCGAAAAGATACAAAAAAGAGTTCTTAGACCAAGATCTGAATGTAGTCAAGATGTACGAGCTTTATAGAAGTAAATGTTGTGAAGAGCAAAGAGAACCTGTTGACATAGCTTATTACCGTATGGTTTTTAACAAAGAATTTAATATTGGTTTCTATAGACAACGGAAAGATTTGTGTGATAAATGTTTTACTTTCCAACATTTGAACGCAGAAGAAAAAGAGAAGCAGAAAGAAGAGTACGAAAAACATTTAAAAAGAAAAGTTACTGCACGACGACATCGTGATGACCTCAATGGTTGGATGCACAAGTTTGTATTTAATACAAACTTGTGCATCCAACCATTGAGGAACTATTCAACAAAAACTGTTTCCGCTGGGACTACTTCATCCCAGCGGCACTTTTTTTCAAATGGACGTACAAGAAAAAAAATCATTCAATAATTAGGGGAAGGTGGGGTAAGACGGGGTAGCGAGGTAAGATGGGGACCATACCAAAACAAATGATGCAATGTCACTAGAAAAGTTATTTTAACGCCATCTGACGGTATTTAGCAGAAGTTGTCAGTGTCACAAAAGTTTAGTCGCAGGTGTGCACGTTGTGAGTTTGTAAGTATTTATTTTTTATTTTTAGTGGTTTTATCAAATTTTTGACGCAAACTAAGTGCGTGACTGTTCATAATGTATGATAAACAAGTTGTGTGACATATTTTTTTATTGATGTTTGTTTATTTTACTATTCTAAATTAATTCATTCGTTCCGGCTTGCTTCGATTTATAACCTCAAAAAATTTAATACAACTTGAAAGTCCAGTTTGGGAAAGATGGGGTACCTACTTGCGGGCAAGACGGGGTTGGTACCCCATCTTACCCGCTTATTTGTTATTTCTTGGATTTAGATTTAATTAAAAATTGTCGTTACTATTTAGGTTAATTTAATTATTTTTTTACAGATTATGGTTCGAAATTACAAAAGAAAGACTGACCGAGGGGGGTGGAATGAAGATCAAATGAAATTAGCGATTCAGGAAGTTTTAGATGGAAAAAAGGGCTATAAATTAGCCAGCAAAACTTACAATGTCCCTCAAACTACACTCGAGCGTAAAGTTGACCAAGCGAGAAAAAGTGAGAATAGAGTACTAAATGTCAAGGTTCCTTTAGGGCCAATTTCAACAGTTTTTTTCCGAAGAAGAAGAACAGATACTTGTATCTTATTTAAAGGAAATGGAAGGAAGGTTATTTGGTTTGTCAACTTCCAAATTACAGAAGTTAGCCTATGAGTTAGCAGTTCGTAACAACAAACAACATAAAAATAATGTCAAGGAAACAGCTAGTAAGGACTGGCTGCGTGGATTCCTAAACCGCCATCCTGACTTGAGTTTGCGAAAGCCAGAAAATAAGTCAGCGGCTCGCGCTGCTGGATTTAATAAAGTGTCTGTTGGACAATTTTTCGAACTGCTAGGAAAAACAATTGACGATAACCCTTTTACTCCAGGTAGGATTTATAATTGTGACGAGACAGGCGTTTCGGTGGTGCCAAAATCACGGTCCAAAGTGATCGCAGCAACTGGTAAAATGTAAGTGGGAGCTTTGACATCGGCCGAACGAGGCACAACTATAACAATTGAAAGAACAATGAGCATCTTGGTCTATCGGCGGCCATTAACGCTATTAATGTCATATGAAAGTGCTGTCAATTAACAACAACTTTTGTTAAGGACATAATCTTTAATTACATTTTGGAAAAAAGTTACATGCAAAAAGCTATAAATGCAAAATAATTCTCCTTTTTTACATAATGATCAATATTTTTTATTGTAATAATTATTTAGAACACAAACTCTGTATGTATGTAATTATATAATCCATTATGATCGCTACAAAACACTAAAATCTACTAAAGTAAAAGTACAATAATTATACTTATTCAATATTAAATACTTATAACAAACGCAACAATACAAAGAAAGTGCACTATCGTGTGGTCGAGGCCTATCTGACGGACAGGGCCGTCATATACCCCGGTCACCAAGGAGAGTGGAACCGGCGAGAGATGTCGTGCGGTGTCCCACAGGGATCGGTTCTGGGGCCGTATCTGTGGGACATCGGATACGACTGGGTGCTGCGCGCCAACCTCCCTAGCGGCGTCAGCGTAGTCTGCTACGCTGACGACACGCTGGTCCTGGCGCAAGGGAGGTCGTACCAGGCGGCGGCCGACTTAGCGGCAGACGGGGTTGCGACAATCGTCGATAGGATCCGGCAACTGGGACTCGCGGTGGCCTTGCACAAGTCCGAGGCCATGTGTTTTCATGGTCCTCGGAATGCGCCACCGGCGGGTTCCCAGATAACGGCATGAGGGGTTCGCATCGGCGTCGAGTCGACGATGAAGTACTTGGGACTCGTCCTCGACAGCCGGTGGAACTTCGCGGAGCATTTCCGACGTTTGGCCCCCAGACTGGAACGGGCCGGGGCTGCCTAGAAGCGGCTTCTGCCCAATCTAGGGGGGCCAAACGCCTCCTGCCGGAGGCTCTACGCGGGGGTCGTGCGGTCCATGGCCCTATACGGGGCGCCGGTGTGGGCGCCTACATTGAGGCGCCAACCAGCGCGAAAGCTGAAGGCGTCCCATAGGGTCATGGCGATCAGGATGATCCGGGGATACCGCACGATCTCAGGAGAGGCGGCGGGCCTCCTTGCCGGATTACCGCCATGGGATCTGGAGGCAAGGGTCCTCGCGCACATCTGGGAATGGCGGCGTTACCCCGCTGCCGCGAGAAATCGAGGTGCAGCGGACAGAGCTCCGGCGGGATCTCATGGCGACATGGAGAGCGCGATTGTCGCAACCCAGTGCTGGGCACGCCAAGATAGCGGCGGTAAGTCCCCTCTTTGAGGAGTGGCTTGAGAGACGGCATGGCGTCCTCACCTTCCGCCTGACGCAGGTCCTCACCGGACACGGCTGTTTCGGGAGGTTCCTGTTTCGCATAAGGCGGGAGGAAACGCCCGGGTGTTTCCATTGCGAAGATCACCCTGAGGACACGGTGGAGCATACGGTGGCGGTCTGCCCGGCTTGGGCGGAGCACCGCCGTGTCCTCGTGGAGGCGATCGGCGGCGGCGATCTCTCGCGTCTGGCCCTGGTGCAGGCCATGGTACAGAGCGAGAGTGAATGGTTAGCCGTCACCTCCTTCTGCGAAGCAGTAATGCTCGCGAAGAGGGAGGCGGCGCACGTGAGGGAGAGGCAGTATATGCGCCCTCACGGCCGTAGTCGCCGCGGGAGACGCCCTGGGCGTCGGGAATCCCAGGTTGATTCCCAGCCACCGTAGGCGCGGGCTTGCGGACGGCGAGTAATGGGTAGCTCGCTGTCCGGTAAGGACCAAGCCCGGGTCGTCGGCGCGTTGTGTTCCACGCGTGCCTCAAAGAGATGTCAGCACTAAATGGGGGGGTCCGCAGGGGCCGATGCCTGCCAGGGGTGCGGGTTGTTCGA
The DNA here is from genome assembly GCA_947359405.1 of Antitype chi. NCBI lineage: Eukaryota > Metazoa > Arthropoda > Insecta > Lepidoptera > Noctuidae > Antitype > Antitype chi. The sequence goes on along the minus strand of OX375827.1, from coordinate 3,418,651 downwards.
AAGAGATACCGTCGCCCCTGGCACACAGGCAACTGATAGAATACGGGTGGGTTTTAGTCAGTAAAAGTCTGACACGCCCTCCCGCTCCACCCAGAGCGGGAGAAGTTATTTGATGATTTCCCACCCAAAAAAAAAAAACAAAGAAAGTGCAACACACACGATCGCATTCATCTACCTGCTCACTCTGCTGCCATTATGCGTGGACCGATCAGCGTCAAGAGGCGCGCGAGCGGCGTGCGTTGGCACTTGGCTGGCAGTCCTTCGTTATCGCTTGTTTCGTTGTGTACTTTGCGATAATTACTTATGTTTTTAATATATTGACCAGTGCTTACATTCCGGACTCGTTTCACTCATTAATTGACAACTTCTGCTCGTTTTTGGACTCTGATTCTCTCTGTGAACTGGATTTAGTTAGATATGGCTGAAAACCGCCGGCTATGTGTTTTGTAATCGGTCAGTTGTAAATAGAAGAAGATACGAAATATGGCGCGACCTGTTTGAAGGAAACCCCGCTATTGGTCAATATATTATAGAAACTATTGCTCCACAACAGGTTAGTACCGTTGGCGTTATTGTTAGTGGGTACAGTAGTAATTCTAACTATATCGGAGGATAAGTTACAAGCTAGATAATAACATCTGGTAGTGCTTTACTGCTTGCAGACTTTATTATTCATACCTGTTGGTGAAAAGGGATCGCAATGGCAGAGACGCGATTGCACATTACTACTGCAGTTGCCTGAGTGGGAAGCGCACGCTGGGTTGCTGCGCCCACGTAATGAGCGTCGTATGGTATTTGGGCCGGGCTAGGAATCAAGAAGCCGATAATCCTCCAGGGATTGGACTCCATAATTGTGGATGAAGGTTAAAAAATTATAAATATCATAAAGTGTTATTGTATACAATAGTATTATTATAAGGATTATGGCTATTTTATTTTAGTAGTTGTTTTTATTGTTGTTCTAGTTACACTAATGTAAGTGGTGGAAATAAAAACTACTGAAACATTTTTTTTGTTTTGTTTTGTAACTTTTTATCTAAATACAATTTTCAAAAATCGTTTTCATAATTGAATTACTTCTATTATTGTGTAATATAAAAAGATTGAATTATTAATGGCCGCTGATAGACCAAGCGCCATACAAAAATGCCCATTCTCCTTTGTTTCAACGCTGCAGGGACATACGTTCCTCCTAAGTTTATATATCCCAGAAAACGTATGAAGCCCGAATTGCTTAATGGATCTCCACCGAACTCATGGGCTGAATGTTCAGATTCTGGGTGGATTACTGCTGAAATTTTCTTAAGATGGTTTCAGAAGTTTGTGAAACTCACCAACGCTTCTAAAACCAACCCAGTCATGCTGATTTTAGATGGTCACGCCACTCACACCCAAAATTTGCAGTTAATCGATAAAGCACGTGAAAATGGTATGACAATAATATGCTTCCCACCACACACCACTCACAAACTACAGCCAGCAGATGTTGGTTTTATGCGGCCTTTGAGTATCTTTTATGATCAGGCTATAACAGCATGGTTAAAATCAAATCCTGGGAAAGTAGTGACCCAATTTCAAGTGGCAGAACTCTTCGGGCAAGCGTTTATTCGGGCAGCAACAATGCCAACTGCAATTAATGCATTTAAAGCATGTGGGATCTCACCTTTATAATGCACACATTTTTAAGGGAGATGACTTCATTGCTGCAGAGGCCACCGAAATCGCAGTCTCACCAACAGTAACATCGTAGCGATGGGCGACTCGAGTTATCTAACTCGAGTAACTCGGGTCAGACCGTAAGCGAGTCAACCCGAGTCAAAATATCTGCAAACCGAGTTGAACCGGAGAGCGCGCGCGGCGTGCGGTGCGGTGGGTTGGCGGCCCGCGGCTAGCCGCCTAGCCCACAAGTCGCGAGGCCCGAACGACTCCGAGCGAGCCCGAATCAGCCCAACGACCGAATGTCCGAGCCGCGAGTGAAAGAGATAATTCTCGTTGTTGGTTTCTTATCAGACGGTTATTCAGACAGAACTGATGAGAGAGTTTTGACATAGAAGCTTAAGACTGGTATTCATTCAAAAATTAGTGTTATTACTTAGATGTTGATTAGCTTTTTTTATAGGTGTTAGTTGATAGATACATGACCAAATACCAAATGGTACGGTGTTTAATTTAAGGAATAAAGTACCATAACATTTATTTTAGTTTCTTATTATTTTCTAGGTAAAAATGTTACCATTCTTTTGCGCTATAAAGTAACGTAGCGTAGTAGTACTTATTCGTTTTGTGATTTGATGTTTGTAAACACTTTTAATAATAATAAACGTCTGATTTTTGAACTGGCTCAACTTTATTTGACTAACATTGACTCGGCGCCACGCAGCCCGCCGGACCCAACCCGGCGAACCGTGAACGTAGCAAACTAGCAATCCGCGGAACGATGCACCGAGTTGAGCATTTACTGACTCGGCCGGACGACGGCGACGCGGCGACGCGACGGACGTCGGACCTTAAAAGGCAGACTGAATCGAGTCAACTCGAGTTGCAACCCCAGTTGGTAAGCGGGTCAACTCGAGTTACTCGAGTTACCAAAAAGTCGACTCGGCCCATCGCTATAACATCGTCCGCCCCTGATATCCAAACGGCCACCTGTACTGCCTTAAATTCTATAACAAACACACTACCTCAACCAACTGCTGCAACCTCATCATTAGTACAGCAAGCAACAGTAAATGATTCTTTGGATAATGCAGCATTTCATCTGGTTAGCCCGAAGCAGTTAATGCCTTATCCGCGAATGGCTGAAGAAAGGACAAGACAAGTTCGAAAAAGAGGAAAAACAGCTATTATCACTGCTTCTCCTTATAAAAAGAGTTAGAGGCAAGAGAAAACAGTAAGAAACCGAAACCAAAGGTAACAAACAAAAGGAAACTGAAAAAAGCGAATAAAAGTTCTAAAAGAAGCAAGAAAGCTGGCGAAGGAGCTGAGTCATCAGATGACGAAGATACAGAATGTCTGTACTGCCACAGCTTGTATTCAGAGTCAGCTGAAGGATGGATCACTTGCCAGATTTGCGGTAAGTGGGCGCATTGTGCCTGTGCAGGAGTGGAAGATAATGATGACGAAGCCGTCCATATCTGGTCGGTTTGTGAAGATAACGACGATTAAATATTCTATATCCCATCTTACCCAAGGGGGTACCCCGTCTTGCCCTATAGGTGGGGCAAGATGGGGAGATTTTGTTTTTTTTTTAAGTTGATAATTCCATGAGAAGAATTTATTTTTGTTTTGTTTTGACTGTTTATAATTAAAGGAAGATAAAGGTAAAGGACTGATTTTTTATTAATAAAAGTTCCTACATGTGCAATAAAAAACAGAGGGTTTTATTTATGAAATACCTTGCTTGCTTGAGCCACCAAGGGTCCCCTCACCTCTCAAGACCCCCCCACCCCGCACCCCTCCCCCCTCAATAGTCTTCCCACGAAACCTTTCCCTCCCCCCCCACACCCCTCCCCCCTCAATAGTCTTTCCACGAAACCCCTCCCCCCTCAGGGCGACCTCACGCCCCCGCAGCCTAACTTCGTTCCCGTTTGAGCTGGAAAGCCGAGTTTGGGCTCATTTGAAAGGGCACAAGAAGCTCTTCAATTTGGCCCCAACAGATTCCTGAAATTCGGCACCCACACACGCAGCGATCCAGCGACACCGCAAAATTCCACTGACGACCACCAACAGTGCGCACTTCGGGCTCAAAACATCGAGCCCAGCAGTTATCGGGCTCCTCATCGGACAGCAGACGCAGACCATCAGCGGAACATCCGTGAGTCCATCTAGTAAATATATATTTAGATTAAAAAATACGCAAGCATAGAATAACCGTTAGTTTTAGTTAATATAAGTACTTAATCGTAACAGCATCCACCATATTCACACAAAAAAAAAAAAAACAACCAACATGTCGTCCAAACAACCCACCACCTCCCGCAAAACGACCACGGACGCCGCAAAACCGACTAAATCCCTAAGGGAGAAGGTTCTCAAAAATACGGCAAAGTCGGTGATGTCGGAGAAGTCGGCGCATCCACCGCAGAAGCCACAGCCACCTAAGGCAGCATCGGAGCCGGACGTGACGAGCAGGACACCACCACTGCCATCAGTTTATTCTCCCGAAGACCGCAGGAGAATATCGGAGATTGTCATCAACTGGGAGCAGTGCGGCATCTCCCCACCCCGCCAGATCGTCTCGGACGAGGAAAGCTCGGTGGCGTCCTCAGCCAGCCAAGCCGACCGTTCCGAGAGTGGACGGCCGAGCCTTCTTTACCGAACACCGAGAAGAGGCACAGGGTTGGAGATGGACCTGGCCACCAGAGAAGCCAATGACCTTCTCCAGAGAGGTAAGGACGCCCTGGAAGCAGCGGGTAATATGAAGAGGGAGTGCAAGGCCGCAGCTCATGAGTGCCTGCAGGGTCTGTACGAGACGGCCCTGTCACTGGCAGACTCGAGGGCTCGTCATAAGTTTAACCTTGAGAAGGAGCGCTCTCTACACGCAAAAGAACTTTTGCGGGTCGAGAGAGCTCACACACGGGAACTCATGACGTTAAAGGTGGAGCTCTCCCTCATGCGGACAGACGTCTCGGAAACTAAAAAAGAGGCTAAAGGTATCCGAGAATGGCTGAGACACGAGACCCTTGAAGCCTTCAAGGGCATCAAGGAGGTCAAAGACGAGGTCGTAACAGCGAGCCTCAGGAACCTCAAAGAGCACGAAGAGACGAGGCAGGAAAGCACAAGAGCCCCGGGGGATCCCGAGAGCAATGCGTTGGGGGCCGGACTTTCACGCCTCGACAAATCAGTAACCAGCATCTCCAACCAGCTGGACCTGCTCCGCAAGGCTCTTGAGAGACTCAAGGAGGACCTCGCCCAGCCACGACACATCGAGATGGAACCGAGTTGCCGGGAGACAGGCCTTCTCACGACCATATTTGAGGAGGCAGTTCAACATATTCAACAACAAATACAGGCCATCGCCAACAGGCCTGTAGCCTCTCCCCCACCACCACAACCGCCAATCAACATGACGCACCACCTTAAACCGATCACGGAAAGGCTGGAGCTCGTCTCAGCAGACCTCCGCGTACTGCGTGACAAAGAACCACCAGTCCAGGCGCCCCCAGCGCTGAACCTGGAAGCGGAACTCGCAGTCGGGGAGGTGAAAAAGAGCCTCCAGAACATCGAGAAGGGGGTGGCAGACCTGGGCAAAGCGGACAGACCGCTTCAACATCAGCAGGGCCCAAAAACCTTTGCCCAGGTCACCAGCACACCAAAGCCCCCGAGGCCACCTACACAACCTAACCACACCCTGATCGTCTCGTCGACGAACCCCCAGCACACTGGGGACAACGTAATCGAGAGGATCAGGACCGCCCTGGACCTCAAAACCAGCGGGGCCCCAGTCGACAACGTCCGGAAAGCGCGGAACCAAAAAGTGGTCGAGGTGCGCCAGCAAGTCGGACTTAAATAAAATTAAGGACCAAGTAAAGTCGAACGCAGGGCTCAAGGTCCAGGAGCCAAAACCACAAAACCCCCTCGTCTGCATCAAGGGAGTTCTGTCCAGCTACGGCGACGGGGAGATCATCGATCTCCTTAAGGCGCAGAACAAACACCTTTTGCAGGACGTCGCCGTCGATGGACAGACCATAAAGATGCGCTATAGGAAGCGCGCGAGGAACCCCCACGAATGCCACCCTGTCCTGGAGCTCTCCCCAGAGCTCTGGAAGTGCTTCACGCAAGTGCAGAAAGTGCACGTGGGCATCAAGCGATGCTCGATCGAGGACCAGTCCCCGCTCGTCCAATGCACGAAGTGCCTTGCGTATGGACATAACAAGTTCATATGGGTGATCCAATTCATAAAATGACTAAGTCCATTTTTAACGTTTTTGAGTTAGCAATCACTAAGTCGTAAGTTTTTTTGGAAGAAATTGCTAAGTCCATTGATTTTTGTTTAAGTCCTAATGGCAACCCACATCATTACGTCAAATTACATGACAGAATTTTTTCATAACGGTTTTTATAAATTGTCACCGAGAAGGTTTTCTTGCGATTTTGTTGAAAATAATTAAGTGTACGTGCGTAGTTAAGTTAAAATGAATCCTGATGACAAACTGAAGAGGTGAGTGTTCTGTTTTACTAACTAGATGTATTTTCAAAAGGGTAATTTTGTAGGCTAAGACAGTTAGGTACCGATTGCGAAATTGTTTTTTTCATTAGGTTTATTACATTATTACAGAATAATGCAACAAAGCGGTCTCTTTGACTCTGGGGAAAGTACCACCAGTGATATTGGGGATTATTCTGCTTCATCTGAGGACGAATGGACACCCAAAAGAACTCGTGCTTTCAAAAATAATGTACCCGCTTTTAATAACGAACAGCCACTGCCAATAAAATCTCCACAACTACCCTCATTTTCTGGCATTATAGATAAACTACGATAACATGGCGCGCCCCTCCAAATTACTGTTTCAATGTGTGTAGTGACATCCTTATGAAGGAGTCTGTATGTAGTTGTAAGTATTCGTCTTCAGTAGCAGGCCGGCAGCGGTCTGAGACAGTTAAGTTATTAATACTACGTCGCTCAGTAATACGAAAGTACTGATTGCAAAACAAGTTAGTCATGGAAAATTCAAGAAAAAAAATGATGCGGAGTCAGGTAATTTTGTTTGTTTGTGAAATAAGTTTATTTACCTAATGTTTTGATTGACTTTTATGTCTATTAATTAATTAATGTAAAATCTTTTCTATATATTTTAGGCACGAGAAGTGATAGCTACAGTATACCAACATATGAAGTACGAGGCTGAAAATGGAGTGGAGCGCTTGACAGACGCTAGATGGAGAACTTCAAGAGCTGTGGGGGTTAGTGAAAGGACTGTAACAAGAATTCTCAAAGAAAAAGCAAAATGTGATGCAACTGGCACACAAATGAGTTCACCGCATAAAAACAAAAATCCTCGCAAACGTTTAAAGCGTAACATTGATGAATTTGACAAGGGAGTAATAAGGCGTACTGTCAGTAACTTTCATAGAGAGTATAAACAATATCCAACACTAAAAGCTCTGAAAAGGGTGCTTACTGAAAAGATAAATTTTGACGGATGTTTGGAGACATTACGGCGTATACTTCTTGATTTAGGTTATGAGTGGAAAACTACTGAAGACAATCGTCAAGCACTTGTTGAAAAACATGATGTGCAGTTCCTCCGCTATAAATATTTAAAACAATTGAAGAAATATAGAAAAGAAGGGAGGAATATTGTTTATACTGACGAAAGCTACATTCATACCACACATGTACAAAATAAGTCATGGGGTACTCAACAAGGAACTGTAACAAAGAAAAAAATTTCTAAAGGGTTACGCGTCATAATAGTCCACGCTGGTGGAAGAAATGGTTTTGTCCCCAATGCTTGTTTAATTTATAAGGCCAGTTCGAAGACAGGCGACTACCACGACAATATGAACCATGACAATTACAAGAAGTGGTTCATAACACAACTACTGCCTAACATACCAGAAAAGTCCGTAATTGTTATGGATAACGCCTCCTACCATAACACATTTACAGAAAAAGTTCCCACCTCCAACAGCAACAAAGCAGCCATGAAATATTGGCTGGTGAATAAACACATCCACTTCGAGGAAGACATGAAGAAAATCGAACTCTATGATCTCATTCTAAAGAATAAAGATAATTCAAGAAATTACGCCGTTGATGGCGAAGCAAAAAAATATAATTGCGATATTTTAAGACTTCCTCTATATCATCCCGACTTAAACCCGATTGAGAAAATTTGGGGAGTGTTAAAAAACTATGTCGCAAACAAAAATGTAGACCAAAACTACACATCCATCATGAAATTACTTCATGAACGTCTAGACATGATCGATTGCACGATGTGGACCAACACTTGCAGACATGTGGAGGAGACTGAATCCAAATACTGGAAAAACTACGACGACGAGCAAGAATTTATTATTCCCGTAGGAGAATCTGATTCTGAAAATGACACATCAAGCTTCTCAAACAGCGATGAAGAAAATTTTAGTTCCAGTGCCAATAGAGATCATTAAGATTTAAGTTTGTTTGATTTATGTATTATTAATGTTGTGGGCCAAGTGATTAATGAGGGTATTATTATTAATGCCCGGGCAGTATGAATAATGCCTTTGTTATCACTTGGCTCGTAACATATTATAAACTTTCTTATAATAATTATGATTACGTATTTTTGTAAATGATTTTGATGTCTTAGTCACTAAAAATAAATGTGTTATAAATACATTATAAAGGTTTCATTTTATTGAAAACATTAAACATGCAAGATAAAGAGTAAATTACATTTCAATATTTGAACACAATAAAATTAATTCATAGTTTTTTTGCAATCAGTACTCGTAATATCTCACTTATTACCAGATTTGTTGGTCAACTAATCATAAATTGCCGAGCGCGCAAGACAACGCACGTGTCGTTTTCATAGAGTACGTCAGTGCAGCGCCATTACTAATAATAATGAGCGATTAATGACGTGATTAGTCGAGCAACAAATCCGTGGATTTGTTTTTGTTTGACGGCCGTCTCATTACGCACACATGCGTTGTGAATCTTGGTGGTGCATTGTAAATACTTTCACAAATACTTTCAAACGTTTTGAATTTTGGAGGGGCGCGCCATGTTATCGTAGTTTATCTCTACCCCAAAACGCATGAAGCAGAATGAGACAGATAATAGCTATGGTATTGGCGATTATTGTGATTCATCTGTGGACAAATGGTCACCAGATGATTCAAGACGAAAATCGTCCATTACTATTTTGGCTGATGTACACCTACCCGCTTTCTCTAACAGGTACCTATCTTAAATTTTCTTCTACCATACGTATTCGTAGTGCATGAGACAAATAAAATTATACCTTTTCAAATGACAATCAACAGTAAATTTTACGATATCTACATATTATGTTGCCGTAATCCTTATTGTTTTCTTTTTATAGTTTTCAGTTACGGCAAAGTAATCGTGCTTTCGAGAATAATGTACCCGCAAATTTGAACAACGAACATCCATCTTCACCAGTTGATACTTTACCACCAATAGATTCTACACAACTACCCCCATTTCCTGGCATTACACCAAAACGCAAGAAGCTAAATGAGACAAGTGGGTTATTTGAGTCCGAATCAAATTCAGAACTAGATGATACCGAAAATTTCATATTAAACCCTGAGTCTGGTTTGTTTGAACCTGTAGAAACTGAAACTGTAAAAAGTACAAGTTTAACTCAAATTGGCAAAAAGAGAATTTCTAGACAAGACCAATGGGAAAGGACCAAAAAAGTCAAAAGAAATCTTAAAAAACATTCTTTGAAGGATCTTCCGGATTGCCGCTGCAAATGTAAAGATAAATTGAGTAAAAAGCAGGTTGAAACAACATTTAATAAATTTATTAATCTTGCAAGTCACACGGAACAAAATATTTATCTGCAAGGATGTTTAGAGGAAGTAAATCCTAAAAGATTTCGTCCACGGAGTAAGGGGAGTGAATCGACGTCTAGGGCAAGAAGAGTGTTCGAATATGTTATTAATTTACCAAAGAAGTCCGTTAAAGTCTGTCAAAAAGCGTTTCTGGCTATACACGGGATTAAGCGAGAAAGGTTGGTATGTAAAGTCCAACATCAAAAAAAGAAATTTCTGATGGTAGAGGGCGCCAAAGCAATCCCAAGATTGATGTAGAATCTGTGAATAAAGTTCAAAAATTCATTGAGAATTTATCAGCCCGACAATCACATTACTCTCGTGCATCTAGTAAGCATAGAAAGTTCTTAGATTCGCACTTAAGCATTGCTGAATTGCATCGAAGATTCAGTCTTGAATATCCTGACTGCATTGTGCTTTATGAAAAGTTTTGATGCATATTTAACCAAGATTTTAATATATCTTTTGGTCAACCAAAGAAAAAATCTACATCTTTTTAATAAAATAAGTGATAGACATAATTTTAATACTAGAAACAAAGACAAAATAGATCAACCATTTTTCAGATTAGCTAAAGTACATACATCTTTTATGGGGTACTGCAGGGGCGGATCTACTTAAAGGCTTTTTGGGCTGCAGCCCAGGGCCCCGCGAATACAGAGGGCCCCCAACCGAACTGAAACCAATAGACGATATTGTCAATAATAAAAATTAACTAGAATTTTAAAAAATCCGATCATGAGGTTGGCAACACTGCGATCAATCAACCCGAGTGCGCATCTATCAAACGGAACGGGGAATTCCCTGTCGCTTGTTTTCAGTCGGTGTATTCCGTGTATAGTAGTGTCTATTACTGGGGACTTCCCTCCGCTTATCGCCCGACGCAATTTTGTTATTTTTCCGCACTTCTGCTATAGTCGACTATATTAACGAATTGACTTTGTTATTGTTAGAAATGTGTTTAGTGCGTGTGTTTAGTTTACTAAGTAATAGATAACTTAAAAGTTATAAGGACCGGACCTTTCTTTTAATTTACTAAAATTGAAAGTCTTCAGCATAACTAGACTTCCTGCTTTTAATAGGCAGTAGGTAAGTAAAAAGAATTATAAAACATGACTTTTTATTTCAGTTTTCAAAACTAAATGAATCAAACTCGTTCGATATTTAATTATAATTTGTGAATTGCTACACTCATTACAAAGTAGGTATTAAAATTAAAAGTTCTATCCAGTTCTTTGTTTATTTTCAGAAAAATATCTTATTTTACAATATGTCTGCTAGAAAATATAAAAGTGGAGCTGAAAAAAGAAAATTACAGTTTAGTCGAGAACAAGAAAGAAATAAATGCGCAAAAATTGAAACTTTTTTTAAATCGGAACATATAAACGCGAATGAAATAGCTATGAATCCATTAAAAAACGTAAAGGAAGGTATTTTATGCGAAGAGAATCTAACCGATGGCAGCAAAAAATCGCAAAAAGAGGAAAAAAATACAAGTGATGAAAATATGCAAGATTTTGAAAACCAGAAAAAAAATACCAACGATGAAAATGTGCAATATCTTGACTTCCAGCAACCCTCTGGTTCCTCTGAAAATGAAATTGGTGTTCAGCAAAAGGGAGGTAATACCGATACCGAGGTGGAAAGAAATTTAGAAAATATTAAGTTTGAGTTTGAGAAATATGTTGACGTGGGCTTGTGGCCAGATTTGCTGAATAATGATTTTATTAATTTCGTCCTCTCACATGAAATGACTGACTTTCAAAATAAAGATCCGAAGAATATATATTCAGCTTCAATGAAGAAATATAAAGAACAAAACAGATCTTTTTCAAATAGGTATTTCACTAGAAAAATGAAAAATGGCCAATTACTGGAAAGATCTTGGTTATGTTATTCAAAAAGGGTTGGTACTGTTTTTTGTTTGACTTGCAAACTTTTTTCTAAAACTCCTTCTCAATACACAACCGGATTTTCTGATTGGAAACACATAGGATTTTGTTTAGAAAATCACGAAAATTCTAATGAACATAAGAATTCAATGTTAGTGTGGTTGACACGAAAAGAAAATAAGTCTGTTTTAGACAAGCAGCTTCAGGAGCAATTAAATAAAGAAACAGAATATTATCACAATGTCCTAAAACGGGTTATTGCAGTGCTAAAATTTCTGAGTATAAGAGGCTTAGCACTTAGAGGTTCCGAGGAAGTATTTGGTTCTCCACATAATGGTAATTTTATGGGTGCTCTAGAGCTATTGGCAGAATTCGACCCATTCATACGTGAACATATTGAACAACGAGAGCTGCGACCAAACCCTGTAATATCATATTTATCAAAAACAGTATATGAGGAAATAATTGAGATTATGGGTAAACAGATAATTAAACAAATTATAACTGAAATAAATAACGACGACACAAAGTATTATTCAATTATGATGGATTCAACCCCAGATCTGTCTCACGATGACCAACTTGCTATTGTATTACGATACTGTTTTCGGGGAAAAGTGTATGAAAGATGTGTATCTTTCATTAAAATTAGTAGTCATACTGGCTTATATTTATTTAATATTCTACAAGCCTTTTTGGAAACAAATGGACTACTACTGGATAATTGCAGGGGACAGTCATATGACAACGCTGCTAATATGGCCGGAGTCTACAATGGTGTACAAGCACTACTAAAAGAAAAAAATAAATCCGCGGATTACGTGCCATGTGCTGCGCATTCCCTTAACCTAGTTGGTCAAGAATCCGTGAAGGTTGCAACCGAAATTGTAAATTTTTTTGGAATAGTGCAACAAATATACGTTTTCTTCTCTGCTTCGACCCATAGGTGGGAACTGTTAAATCGTGAAACAAAACTAAAATTTACGTTAAAAAGTTTAAGCCAGACCAGATGGTCTTGTCACTTTGATGCTGTCAGAGCTTTGAAAAGTAATTATGATGGCATTATGAAAATTCTCAATAGTTTCGGCGAAAATGACGATGAAAAAGTTGATTTCCGAAAAGAGGCACGAAATTTATTTAATAAACTGGCGAAACTAGAAACTGCAATTTTGATTGTTTTTTGGGAAGAAATTTTGGAGAGATTTAATGTAGTTAATAAAAAAGTACAGAGCCCTGGTTTAGACATTGGTGAAGGCAATAAGTTAATTGTGTCATTAAAAGAGTTCGTGAAAAACATAAGGCAACAATCAGATCAGAAGCTAAAGGAATACGAAGAGAAAGCTAAAAAATTAAGTACTAGTGTGGGAACAGACTACAGTGACATAAATAAGAGACGCATTACTTTGAAATTTTCAGATAAATCTACAGATAAAGTCTCAGTGAACTGCGCAGAAAAATTTAAAAGAGACACGCTTAACGTTGCGTTGGATAAGATGATTATGGATTTAAATAATAGAAGCCAAGCCTATGAGACCTATAGCAAAAAATTTAAATTTTTAATGGATTTGCAAGACAAAAATCAAGAACACATATGTAGATCTGGAAAGTGTACGTAATATTATTGATTATTATCCAAATGACGTAGACGAACATTTAGTGAATGAGTGCATTCAGTTGAAATCTTACTTACTGCAATCTAAGACAGAGTCTTACACCTCTTGCAGTGAAATTTTTTGGCTAATTTATGAAAAGAAACTTGTTGATGTTTTCCCAAACTGCTATACTATCTTAAAGATTTTTTTAACGATGCCGATCACTAGCTGTGAAGCGGAGCGTTCTTTCTCCAGGATGTCGTATATAGAAAACAAATACAGGACAACAATGTCGAACTATCGACTAAATCATTTATCAGTTCTTTCGATAAATTGCGATTTAACAAAGGACCTACAGTGCGATGACCAAATAAAAGAATTTGCAGCACAAAAATGCAGAAAGGTTGCTTTATAATTTATTTAACATAACCATTTATAACCCGTCAATTTATTTTGCAATAAATAATGTTTTAATAAATAAATGAAATATTTTGTTTTCCTATTTTCTTCCTGTACTTAACATATATTACATTACATATACCTACATCACTACTGAAAACAGTTTCTTGTCAAAATGGCAATTAGTTGAGTAATTAGGTAGGGCCCCTAAGCAGTATTAGCCCAGGGCCCCACAAATTCAAGATCCGCCTCTGGGGTACTGTGTTAAATGTTACAACAAAATACCTTGTGATATATTGCAATTAAATGAAAGGAAATTTAAAGCTCACATTAAAAGTAAACTTTGTAAACTAGCGTATTACAAATTAGAGGATTATATCCAAGATAAGAATGCTTGGAAACATGCTGGTCCTGCTCCATAGGACAATCTAGAGTCTAGACAAAATCAAACTGGTTGCTAATTGAATTGTACATATAATTAATTATATTTATGACATTGATTTACACTCAGTAATTATTTTAACTCACACACTGACTCATTACTTGTTAATATTGTAGGAAAATCATACCTATACTTACTTTTACAATGTTTGTAAATGTGTGAACACCATGTATCTATCACAGAATTAATTTATCTGATTGCTTCAATTTGATTCTTTTTACCCATTTTGGTATGGTAATTTTATTCTGGGTGCATCGTTTTCACACATAATCATATAATGAATGTAAATATTGTACTTGAAACATTTTAAAAGAGTAACGGTGGAGTTTCTTGCCCATTCTTCTCCATACGAAACTACATTTTGGAAGGGGCGACTAGAATCAATTCTATTTCAATGTAAATGTTGACGTTCAAAAGTGCCTTTTAAGTGCCTATTTGAAATAAATGCTTTGACTTTGACTTTGACAACCTAGAAAAGATATATGTACGACATGCGAAAAATTTAAAGCTGACATTACCTCTGCCGAATTCGCGAAAGATACAAATAAAGAAAAACTACTTAAAGGTGCACATGAATTGCACCTGAGAAAAGCTGAGGCATTCTTAAAGACACTGTCTAAAGTCGAAAAAGAGAAACCATCAAACAGTTTATCACTATGCTTTGATTCCCAAAAAAATCTGCCTCTCCCGGTAACTAATATCACAGACGAATACTACTTAAGACAGTTATGGCTGCATAATTTTGGAGTGCATAATTTGTGTCAGAATACTGCAGCAATGTTTCTGTTTACTGAAAATTACGCACACAAAGGACCCAATGAGGTAATAACTGCACTGGAATATTATGTTACCAAAGAAAAAACGCAGGGTCAACACCAGTTAGATCTTTACTGTGACAACTGCTATAGTCAAAACAAGAATAGATATTTATTCACCTTTTTGGATCAACTGTGTGCCAAAGGAGTTTTTGAGAAAATAACAGTCTCATACCCGATACCAGGACATTCAATGATGCCCATCGATCGTGATTTTGCTCTTATCGAAAGAAAAAGGAAGAAGTATGACAAAATATATACACCAGAATATTATGTTCAGCTCATAAAATATAGTAAAAATACAAACAAATTTGAAATAGTCTTCTTAGAGAAAAGTTTGATGAAGGAAAGTAGCCCTCACGATGTTCTGAAAGTAAAAGACTATAAAAAACTGTACGATGAACGAATAAAAGCGAGTCTGCCTGGAATATCCAAATGCCGAAGAGTTATTTTTAAAAGAAGTGGTAAACCAGAGTTTGCTGTGTCTATGAAAGGTGAAGATTTTAAGCCGTTTTCATTATATAAAGTCGGTTACAGCAGATTAATCAATGAAACGCCCGATGACTGCTACGACGCACTCTTAACTATAAAGGCTGCTAAATTGCAAGATGTAAAGCGCTTGCCAGAATCTGTTCCTGAATTGGAAAGGTATTTTTATGAGGATTTATTTAATGAAACTCGGGACCCCGTAACTGCAGAATTCGATTCTGAAGAAGAAGTGGAATGATAAGCTGTTTTTGTTTAAAATTTGTTCTGGGTACTGCAATAATATAAGTCCACCATTTATCACTTTAATATACCTAAGTCCAGGGATTAGAAATAAGTCCAATTTTTTTGTTATTTTATAAAGAGACTCCTGTTACGTATATCGTTTTGATTATTTCAATAAATAAAACTACTAAGTTTGCGCTATAATATGTATTTAAATTGTTTTTTTTTTAACCAACGCATGTTATTTCAGCTGACATTTATAACATAAAATTATAAATATCTCAAATGTCACTTTTAGGAATTAGTGATTTCTTGAATTGGGCCACCCATATGCAAGGCCGGTAAAGAAGCGTGCAGCTACTGCAGCGGAGCTCACAACGTGAGGGACTGCTTAACTCGGGCAGACGGCAAAGCACCCACATGCATTAACTGCAAGGTTGCACAAAGGGCGGGCAGCGACCTGGCACACACAGCGTTCAGCGAAGACTGCCAGGAACGCCAAAAATGGGATGGAATAGCAAGGTCGCGCGTTTTCTATTGCTAAAGGCGACCAAGACACCACTCAAACCAGCACACCAGTCACTACTCAAAACACAACTAGACCGACAGCAAGATTGCCATTCATCCAGGTAAATCTTCAGCGCTCTAAGCTGGCCACAGAAGAACTCCACATGGCGGCTCAGGCAAAGGGAGTTTCAGTAGCACTTGTTCAAGAGCCCTATGTAGGAAGAACAGGTGTCATGAAGCAAATCCCCGGCACGCAAGTCATCCAGTGCAGCCTCAACCGCCAGAAACCAGTAAAAGCGGCGCACATACCGGTATTTGCACGATCTAAGCGGTCAAAAGTCCCAATATACAATTAACGAAAACATTATTAAAAACGAGTTCCACGAACAGAGGACGAACCAGAGAACAATACCCATCCCCGATCTACCCGCTACCGCACACCCCGCACTCGTAGCGTTAGTCGGAATTTGACCGTTTCACCTAGTGTACGTACGAGGGTGGGTCAATAAGTCCGTGACTTTTTGAATTTCTGACCTCTTTACTGAAACAGCAACACTGCTCCTGTCAACAGGCATCTGTCAGTTGACTTCTGTCAAAATTTAAACTTGCTGCGTCAGTTAGTTTGTGTTTGACAGCTATTTTTATCAGAATACTCACTAATTTGAGGAGAAAATGGAAAAAAGTGAATTTCGTGTGCTTATTAAGCATTATTTCTTGCGAAAAAAAACCATTACCGAGACCAAGGTTAAGCTTGATAAATACTATGGGGACTCTGCACCATCGATTTCAATGGTAAAAAAGTGGTTTACTGAATTTCGTTGTGGCCGTACAAGCACTGAAGATGCCGAACGTCCTGGACGCCCAGTTGAGGTCTCTACACCCGAAACAATCGAAAAAATTCACGATATGGTGTTGGCCGACCGAAAATTGAAAGTGCGAGAGATTGTGGAAGCCGTAGGGATCTCGCATGGCTCAGTGGTTTCAATTTTGAATGATCACTTGGGCATGAGAAAGCTTTCCGCAAGATGGGTGCCGCGTTTGCTCACAGTCGACCACAAACGCAATCGTGTAACAACTTCACAGGAAGGTTTGGTGTTGTTTAATCGCAATATGGAGGAGTTTTTGCGCCGTTTTGTAACCGTGGACGAAACATGGATCCATCACAACACACCAGAGACCAAACAACAGTCAAAACAGTGGGTTTCTAAGGGTGAATCGGCGCCGAAGAAGGCCAAGGTGGGTTTGTCAGCCAATAAAGTTATGGCGACTGTTTTTTGGGATGCACGCGGGATAATCCACATTGACTACCTTCAAAAGGGAAGAAAAATCAATGGGGAATATTATGCCAACTTATTGGACCGATTCAATGACGATTTGAAAAAAAACCGACCTCATTTGGCCAAGAAAAAAGTTCTTTTCCACCAAGACAATGCAAGGGTGCACACATGTGCAGTTGCCATGGCAAAAATTCATGAATTGGGCTATGAATTGCTCCCTCATCCACCCTATTCTCCAGATTTGGCTCCGAGCGACTACTTCTTGTTCCCAAACCTGAAGAAATGGCTTGGTGGAAAAAGATTTGACTCCAATGATGAAGTCATCTCGCAAACAAAGGCCTATTTTGAGGACCTCGACAAATAATTTTTTTTGGAAGGGATAAAAAAATTGGAGAAGCGTTGGACAAAGTGTATAGAGCTCAAGGGAGACTACGTTGAAAAATAAAATTATTTTTTATCAAAAAATCTGTGTTTTATTCCAAAAGTCACGGACTTATTGACCCGCCCTCGTATCTATTCTCGGCGCTTTTCTAAACCTTAACTTTGAAAGTGTATTTTTATGTTTTCAAGTGGTTTTTACGAATTGAAAGTGATGGATTCTGATAGAGCAGGTAAGAGACTTACAAACTACATTAATAAAGTTATGATTAACTAATAAACAACATTGTTTTTTTTATAATATAGGAACTCATTTCCATACCGTGATTTCCTTTAATATTTTTTCTTTGCTAGTGTGTTTGTTTGTGTATCGGGATAGATCGGGCTATGATTATAATTGTAGGTTATTATTTGAACGTTTCTCTTATAACTACCATCAAAAACATCTCCGGAAACGTCCGGATAGATTCACTTTTGGGGCATTATAGATATTTAGAAATAAAATGTATAAAATGCGATTTAGATTTAACGACGTTTTTACATAGTGTACGTTTGTTTTAGGTTCACAGGGTACGTCAGGAGTAAGGATTGTGACCCGACGATACTTGTTTGACCGCATAAAGGAAGAAAATTTGCCTAATTTGGATGCAAAATTAAACCATCTAAAAGCCAACTTTTGTCATGTGAAGGTTATAATGAACACCAAATTGTTAATTTGAAACGTGGTTTTACTCATTTCAAATCAGAATTCAAACAAAGGTGGATCAAAGCTTTAAGAATAAAGAAGAAAATTTTATAAAATACAATCGGTCGTGGTTGGAAGGTACGTTTGAAATTCCTGTTGTTGAGACCTCTCAAAAAAGGCCAGGTCGACCACCCAAATCTTTCGAAGAGGCAAGGCCAACAATGCACAAGGTTTTAGTCCATGGCGCAGTTATCATAGAAAAGGCATTATTACCAATCGGGCAGCTTTCCGAGGAAGCAGCTGAAGCTCGCAACAAACATTTTAGATGTTACCGCCAAGATTTTAGTAGGAAATTATCCAGAGAAAGTTGCAACCAAGATATTTTTAACCGTCTTGTTCTTAGTTCAGATCCTTTGCTAAGTAGTAAGCGAACAGTAAAAAAAAGGAAAACAAACACATTTTTGCCTGAAACCTTGGCCATGTTCGTATCTGCGGAACCAAATATAATTGAAAATTCATCAGAGAGCGATGAAGAAAATATTACGGAAACTTAGCATTTAATTGTTTTTTCCTGTAATCTATGTACCTACTTAAAGTTTTGTGAATATATATATATTTTTGAGAAAAAAGTTGTTTTTATTCTTATTTGCGTCGTTTAGATACCAAATACGCATAAAAATAATTTTGGCCGCGTAGATCGTGCAAATACCAGTATGTGCGGCGATCGTTGTTTTTGGGAACAACCTGGAGGTCATCCACGACCCCCAGCTTGTGACCGAGAATATCGCCGCCGTTTTGCTGAAGGCGGGTCAGCTCAGCTTTGGGGTGCTATCGGTCTATTTTGAGGGTGACCAAGACATCGAACACTACCTTTCTCAAACACACTACACCATACAAAAGCTACACACAAACAACATCCTGGTGGGAGGAGACGTCAACGCTTGGAGCCAGTGGTGGGGAAGTGTTTCCGAAAACCATCGCGGAGCGGCGTACAACTCGTTCCTCAATGAGCGGGACCTCCACATCTTGAACACAGGACAAACTCCAACGTTCGAGACCTACAGAGGAGACAGGTGGTGCACGAGCATCGTCGACGTGACGGCATGCAGACAGTCGCTGCTAGGCAAGGTTGAGGATTGGCGTGTAGAAAGAAGTCTAACAACTTCAGACCACAACGCAATAACCTTCTCGATGCGTTTAGAAAAGGCTTTAGAACCCATAAGGCCAATCTTGACGCGCATCTACAACACCAAGAAGGCAAAGTGGTCCGACTTCAGCACGCACTTCAAGACCAGCCTGGCAGATAATGACATTACACCAGTCAGAGTCTCGGGCGTCTCGAACCCAGGGCGAAAGCTGGAGGCACTCATCACACAGTACACACACAACATCCACCGCTCATGCGAGAAAGCGATCCCAAGACTGGGGTCGCCTAAACACGGCGCCAAGCCTCCATGGTGGACTCCTCTAGGTCGTCTCAAAAAAGACGCGATGGCGAAGAAGAGAAGGATCCGAAATGCAGCCGCAAGCCGGAGACACTTCACCATCCAAGAATACGTACTGGCAAAACACACGTACACAACAGCCGCAATGGAAGCAGCCACAACCAACTGGAAGGAGTTCTGTTCGAAGCAGGACCGAGAGAGCATGTGGGACGGCATCTACAGGGTACTAAGGAAGACAGCCAGAAGACAGGACGACGCCCTCCTGAGAAATACCGCAGGCGAAACGCTCAGCCCATAGCAATCCGCGGATCTTCTGGCAAAAACCTTCTACCCCGACGACACAACAGATGCCGAACAGCCATACCACGCGGCCCTGAGGAGGCTAGCGGAGAAAAAATACCCCCAAGGACTGTCTGCCGATGATCCACCCTTTACGTCCGCGGAGCTGGAAATGGTTCTTCAGAACCAAAATCCGAAAAAAGCCCCCGGTCCCGATGGATTAACGGCAGACATCTGCCCAGCGGCAATAAACTGCAATAGGGAAGTGTTCTTAGCGATAGCCAACAGGTGCTTGTCTCTATCACACTTCCCGAAGCAGTGGAAGGTCGCCCACGTGTGCATTCTCCGCAAGCCAGGAAAGGACGACTACACCAGCCCAAAGTCGTACAGGCCAATAGGTCTGCTCTCGGTCCTAGGAAAAATCGTGGAGAAGCTCCTAGTCGGCAGACTCCAGTGGCACTTCCTCCCTACACTGAACACAAACCAGTTTGGATTCATGCCGCAGCGCGGTACCGAGGACGCCCTCTATGCTCTAATGGGACATCTACGTGCCGAAATCAAAGCCAAAAAGATCGTGCTTTTGATATCATTGGACATAGAGGGGGCCTTCGATAACGCGTGGTGGCCAGCACTCAAAAAACAGATGGTGGTCAAGAACTGCCCCAAAAACCTCTACGCACTCGTCACCTCATACCTGGAAGACCGGAACATCAGGGTCAACTACGCCAGAGCGACTAGTGCGAAGGGTACCACAAAAGGATGCGTCCAGGGCTCAATTGCCGGTCCGACGTTCTGGAACCTTATCCTAGACTCGCTCCTTCACAAGATGGCTAGTATGGGGGTATATTGCCAAGCCTTTGCAGACGATGTTGTCCTAGTATTCTCGGACTTTACAGCCGGTCCCCTACAGCAATCAGCTAACGACACGCTAGACATAGTATCGGTATGGGGCGTCAAGAATAAGCTTCGTTTCGCCGCGCACAAGACCAATGCGATGGTGTTAACGAGGAAGCTTAAGTACGACGTTCCGGTACTCCACATGTCAGGCACGCCGCTGAACCTGGTCGGAGAGGTCAAGCTGTTAGGTCTCACAATAGACTCCAAACTCACCTTCAACGCGCACGTGTCTGCGACCTGTAAAAAGGCTGCAGACATCTACAAGCAGCTGGCATGCGCGGCAAAGGTGACTTGGGGTCTCAACAGAGAGATAATTAGGACAATATACATGTCGGTGATAGAGCCAATCGTGATGTATGCAGCGAGCGCGTGGGCCCCTGCAGCTGAGAAACTGATGACAAGGAATCAGTTTGACTCACTGCAGAGAGGTTTCGCGCAGAAGATCTGCAAAGCATACCGCACGGTGTCTCTAACATCGGCACTTATCCTGTCAGGCCAACTACCCCTAGATCTCCGGGTAATCGAGGCCGCAACCCTATTCAAGATCAAAAAGGGTAATTCCCAGGAGTTCATACCGCCGGGTCGCGAGCTGGAGTGCAACGTGCACCACTCCAAAAATCCCCACCCAGCGCTACTCACTACAACAGAGTATGCACGCCTAGAGGACTTGACTCCCGAAACTCTGGAAACCCACCAAGTAAGCGGTCCCCAAATATACACCGACGGCAGCAAGATAGAGGGGAAAGTCGGAGCTGCCCTAACCTGGTGGGAAAACGGAAGGGAGTCAAGTTTCAGCACCTTTGGCCTGGAGCCTCACAACACAGTATTCCAATCGGAAATGTACGCTCTCTTCAGAGCTGTCAGGATGGCAAGAGAATCTAGGTCGACCTCCATAAGCATCTTGAGTGACTCTAAATCGTCACTTGACCTGCTGAGGAGTCCGTCTGTCACTCACCACCTGGCACTCAAAATCAAGAGATGTGTCCGCAAGATCCGAGAAGAGGGCAGAGAAGTGAAGCTCTTTTGGCTCAGGGCCCACGTGGGAACCACCGGGAATGAAAGAGCGGACGAGCTCGCCAAGGAGGCAGCCCAAACAACGACCACAGCGGACTACAATAAGGTCCCCGTATCGTTCGTCAGGAGGATGATACGGGAGGGGACTATTAGAAAGTGGCAAGCGCGATACGAGTCCTCGAGTACAGGAGCGGTCACAAAAGTGTTCTTCCCAGACGTCCTAGCGGCGAAAAGGACACTCAGGGACGTAGTTCTCTCACCGACTCATGTACAAGTCCTAACAGGGCACGGAGGATTCTCAGCGTATCTCCACCGCTTCCATCTCAAAGACAGTCCCTCGTGCGTCTGCGACCCCAGCTGCGAGGAAACAGTCTGGCACCTGCTTTTCGAATGCCCAAGGTTTAGTCACGACAGAATGGAGCTGGAAGTTAAGATCGAAACCCAGCTTAGCCAGTCCACACTCCATGTCATCATGGGGAAACCGGCTACCAGGAAACCATTCTTGGCATTCGCGAGCAAAGTCGCCACTGTCGCAGCAGAGGCCAACAAAACAGACGCATCCCCGCGAAGTCGAAACCAACCATCGTCTGTCCAAGCCACGACCACACAGACCACCACGACCACACAGACCACCACAACAACGACCAGACTAACAACAACACAATCAACAACAACACCACATATAACAACAACAACAACACAAAACACAACTCGAACACTACTCACCACAACACAAACCACAAACACCAACCTACAGCCAACACCAGCGGTAGCAGCAGCGGCAGCAGCACCAGAAGCTAGCCTACAACCAACCCCTAACACCATGCCAATCACGCAATTCCTGGCATGCGGAGGAGACGGAGTGCCAGGCATCAGGCTGAGACCTGTCCCCCTATTCATGAACAGGGAAGGAGAAAGGTTGGCCATAAGCTTCTGCATAGGCACAAGCCGAGCTAGGGCCCGTATAAACATCTCACCAGGCCTTGCTGCCTTGATCAACGGATGCACCACTAAGACCACCATGAAAGGCAGCAAGTACGCTGCACTGCCTCAAGTGGAAGTAGCCAATCACCGATGCCGTCTACTGCGATCCTAAGGGCCTTATCACACTAGCGGTTTGCGAGCGGCTTCGGGGCGGGGCGGGCGCGCAGCGAATTCGTCGCGAACACGCCGCGGCTGTACAGCGAAGACGTCGCGGACGCGTGGCCAATTCGCAACGTTTTTGTCGCGTGATTGTAGCAAGTTTACGACGTACAGTACACTTAGTAACAAAATGGATTCCGACGAGAAGACACTGCTGTTGGGTTTGTTACTTCGAAGACGCCGGAGACGAAAACGAAAGCATTGACGAATTTCGGATGATCCATTATTCGCGGCGATCTCGCTGCGCGACCGCAACGAATTCGCTGCGCATGCGCCGCGTGTTCGTTGCGCGCCCGCTCCGCTTTGAAGACGCTTGAAATCCGCTAGTATGATAAGGCCGAAAGGAAAGACGATCGCACTATTCGAGTGGGGAGTGGACACTCCATTTGCTCAGGCAAGCTCGGTGCTTCGAAAGATCAGGGAAGCAGAGGAACGTACGGCCCGTACGATCAGTGTCGACGCAATGATGGTCGGTGGAGAGAGAGGAGACGTCGCAGACCGTTTCGGTTGTATAAAAGCCTCAGAACAACACGAGGTAGTTGTCTACGAGGACAGAGGGGAAACTCTGAGCTTCCTCAAAGCCCCCAGACAACCAACAACCAACGCGACGAGCCCCACAAAAAGTCCGACCACTCAAAGCGGTTCTGAGAGGGCCCAGCAGAAGGCAGCCGCCGAAAAAGCTGCAAAGGAGCAGAGCAAGTCAACTAGCCCGGAGGACCAGGCCAAGTCGAGGAGTCGCCTGAAAGCCTTTGGCACTTTCCTCAGTGCTCTGCTCCCGAGCACCAGCCGCGCATCACCACCCCACCGACAGGAATCGGCAGTGGAGAGGTTCTTTCAAAAGAGCCCCAAGAAACCAACACCGCAGAAGCCTCTGCCTACAAGAGCCGAAAAGGGGCAAGTCAGCCCGCCGACCCTCGCAGTGAATTCAGGAACCACGGACCACGTAAAGAGCGCCTTCCTCGAGTACTTGGCAATCGTGAGAGCGACCAGAGAGGTTAATCTCATAACATGCAGAAAGATCCTGCAGACTTTCCAGAGAGACTCGGAAGGACTGCTAAGGGTACTACTTGAGGAAGCAGAGGCAGCAGTGTACGACAACGTCACATCCCAAGTCATCAAAGGGAAAATGACGGGTTCGTACATGGCAGCATACAGCGCAAAGAGTCGTTTTGTGGCCCTGGACGAGGAGGAAACGGAGCGCTCCGGCAAACTCAAGTTCAACGCACCGAACGACGACCCGATAGTGGTTACCGCCAAATGTACCAAAATCATGCTGGACGATAAGATCCTCGAAATGGCTCAGTCCATTTTGGGGACTTCGGACACCCCAGCATCGCGGGAAATTTGGGCGGTACCCAATATCGAGTGGGTAAACGGAGTCCCGGGTTGCGACAAGACAACCTGGGTGGTGAAGCACTTCGATGACGAGAAGGACGTCGTAGCCACCACGACAACCGAAGCTGCCAAAGATCTCAGGGAGAAGCTTGCGCACCGCTTAGGCGACCGAGTAAAGACAAAGGTGCGCACTATGGCCTCAATTCTAGCCAACGGGTTCAAACGCCAAGATAGATGCTACCGTCTTACGGTAGACGAGGCTCTAATGAACCACTTTGGGGCTATAGTAATGGCGGTAAAGTTGTCAGGAGCAAGCGAGGTCGTCCTCATCGGAGACGTAAACCAGCTTCCATTTTTGGACAGAGAGAACCTATTTGAGTTAAGGTATACCCGTCCAAACCTGGTGGCTGGCATCACCCGGGAGCTGCTGTGCACACACCGTAACCCGATGGATGTGGCCTATGCACTGAGCGAGATATACTCCTCCAAGACGTCGCTGTCGTGTCCACTCCCTGAGGGTGGAAGGTTACACAGGAGCGCAAATACCGAACACTGCCTAAAACACCCTGTTCCTGGTACATACACAAGAGGAGAAGGCCTCTCTTATGAGCCGGGGATATGGGTCTGGCGAAAGGTCGCGCACCTTGACCATACACGAGGCTCAGGGGTTGACCTACAACAGCGTCATCATCATAAACACCAAGTCCAGGAGGCTCCAAATCCACGACAGCGTCTCTCATACGGTAGTGGCGGTGTCGAGACACACAGTCAGTTGCGTCTATTACACCGACGACGCCGACGACGCCATAGGCCGCTTTGCAAAGAAAGCAATGGATGCGCCGACTAAAGCCGTCATCGACTTCAACTTGATGACGGCCATGCAGCATCGAGACGTAGTCGTCATGGAAGCATTGCTCCGGTTAGCGAAGTCCCTGGTCAGTAGACACCACACAAACTCCTGAACACCACTAACAAGTCCCCATTCCAAATCCCGAACCAACCCAAACCAAACTAACCAAAACCATCCCCTAAAACTGTAACCATTGTAACCCCTGTATATCATATAAAATAGTAAATAGTAGAAATGTAAAACTGCATGGCAGAGTGACTCTGTCGTACTCACGTAAATGTCCAGCCGATGGTGTCGCTGTACATCTGGCCGTTAAGTTCCCTAAAATATGGTTGAGCTAAACGGCGCGGATGTGCACGTCATGTCCGTGAACGGATGCCGTCGGCATGGACTGGTCGGCTCACACTGCCATGCCAACTCTCCGTAATTTGTGTAACAACTTAGTAGTAACTGTAAACAAAAAAAAAAGTGTACTAGTATAGTAACATAACAATAACATCATGCCATAACTAACCTACCAAATATTGTAATGCTTGTGTATAAAATAGTAATACTAAAAAAATAAAAAAAAATAAAAAACATATTTATCGTATCTGCATGTGCATGTGTATAAATATTAATAATAATAAAAAATAAAAAATATATATATATATAATATTGAGATGGACTCACG
This sequence comes from Antitype chi, assembly GCA_947359405.1. Lineage (NCBI taxonomy): Eukaryota > Metazoa > Arthropoda > Insecta > Lepidoptera > Noctuidae > Antitype > Antitype chi. The sequence continues at coordinate 3,392,795 of OX375827.1, read as the reverse complement.
TAGATTTAAGTTTAGTATATAAGTATATGAATGTGTCCGATGTAGGAGCACTTTAATTGAATGTAAAAATAATAAAACCCATAAATAATTATTAAAACCTCGTAAACAAGGGCGCGGACCACCATGTCCGCGGTAGTAGTACTCACAAATAAAAAAAAAACCCTCACTATTGAGCGATTATTTAATCATTGATAATGAGTATAATGAGGTTGTATTTTTATTGTTCAGGTAATACATCGCCCTTGGGCACCTGGTCAAAGCTTAAAGGTAATCAACGTAAAGTTATACCTTTTACTGAACATCCTGGCCTTCCCACTAACCTATGCTCAAGCATGCGTAGCAAATCTTCAACTGATTTTTTCCAACTAATGTTTCCTGATAATCTTTTTCAAGTTATTGCTGATCGAACTAACCAATTTGCACTATACAAAATAGCTAGTTCAGAAGAAAATTCACGCTTTGCAAGGCTTCGCAAATGGGTTCCAACAGATCTTGGGGAAATAAAAAAGTTTTTTGGCTTAATCCTATTTATGGGCATCACAAAGCTTCCTAGATTGGCGGAATACTGGTCAACGAATGATGTATCGTAGGCCATCATGTCATGAGACAAACAAAGAAGACCGCCTCCATCGTATTCGTTACCTTTTGCAAGTATTGAGTGAACAATTCCAGATGCATTATACACCCGGCGAAGACCTATGTATAGACGAAAGTGTTGTCCCTTTTCGTGGCAGGATAATATTTCGACAGTACAATAAACAGAAACGGCACAAATATGGAATTAAAGAATTTAAGTTGTGCTGTGTCCCTGGATATACTTACAAAATAAGTATTTACGCAGGAAAGAACCATGAAACCACAAATACCACTCCATATAATGTCGTCATGGGTTTGCTTAGCGGTCTTTTAAATAAAAGCCACACTCTTTAGGGCGCGTTCACATGACACGCGCACGCTCAGCGCACGCCACCCGCGTCCAACTCGCATTGAAATTTGTTAAATAAGAATTTGAGCCTTATAATGCATCAATAGATCTCAAATTGCATTTAACGAGGTCTACACGCGCACGCCATGCGCACGCCCCGCGCCCGACTCGCGCCAACCCTGCACTCGCCCTGCCCGCGCTCTGCACCCTCCCCGCGTACGCCTTGCGCCCGCGCTATGGCTGGCATAGATGAGAATATGGCTAGTGTTGTATTGACTGTGATCGTGTGGCGTGTTTTTTGTTTTAGTAATATATCGATACCTCTGGGCTCAAAGGTCGTAAAGGACAAAATGCGACTTTTCGGGAGAAGCAAAACAAAAAAAAAAAAAAATATTTTTACTCTAACTTTTTTGTTTCTTGAGCTATTTAAATGAAACCTAGAAGTGTTTAGAATTTCTAGTATTATCTAGTGCAGTGTTAAAAAATTACCCTAGTGACGTATTTACCGAGATAGATTTCCTTTACGACCATAAAATTAAAAATAAAAGTCCTTTACACCCTTCAAATTTTCACCCTATGATATAACCTAAGGGCGTAAATCCACTTTACTGTACAAAACTAAACAAAATAAGGAAATAATCGACAAGTGTAATATTTTTTAGGTTCTTAAGGATAACCCGCTAAGGTATTCTGAACGGATAAATTCTTCGCAATTCTTCGCACACGCTAAGAAGAAGGATAAATTAATAATTAAACTTAAGTATTAAATGGAATAGGTAATTTTGTATGTATTTATGTGTATACTACTGTATTTTCTTTACGAATATTCATGAAATAACATAATTATACAAATAAAACGTACATTTGTGTAATCAAATTGAGTTTTTCGTTTATTTGTACTTACTTAATTGAACACAAAGCTCTAAATGTTTAAAAATAAAAAATAATATTTTGGTAATTAACATAGTTTTTCTTGCTTGCCTTTTCTCTACTCTCTTCTGTACTCTTTTAATTAGTTTCACTTCTTTAATCAACTTTATTCTCTTAAACTAACTTTTTTCTATATACTAACTTTATTCTGTTTGATGAGATGATGAGTAAATAAATCATCATCAGCTGATAATTTATTTATTCACCTTCTTCCTCACTTTTTTCATCGTCCTCTTCGTCTGTTTCGTTCAAAGTCTCACGTAGCTCAGAATTGCATGGAAACTCCCTGTATTCTTTATGAAATCTTTTAGGTATTGTTCCATTTTCACACAGGTTTATCAGGTCTTTATACTTCGCAGCGGCTATTGGTAATCTACTATTGTATAGCTGCTTCACTGCATCCATAGCAATCACTGGTTTATTGTTAATCTGGCTTTTTTTCCCTTTGGACTTTCCCTTCCCCTTTCCTTTTGTTTTTCCTTTCTCTGGGGTTTGCTCGCATAATGTTACAGAAAGAGTCTCTGCTTTATCTTCCATGGAGTATTTGACAAGCATTTTGTCGTTATGCTTTTTTTTGAATGTGGCAACTCTGATGTTTTTGAACTTAATATTTTTTAATGTCTTTGGCGTGAATGTATTTAAAGCTAATTGATCAAATTGTAAAAAGTCAGTACATTCCATGACATTCACTTTGTAAGGTCTTGGTCTTTTGCGGGCTGACTCGAAATATGTAGACCACTGTGAGGGACTCCATACAATAATTTTACGCACTTCCCTTTCGATAACTGCATGAACTGTATCGACAGGCATGTATGTATGGCCCGGGAGTAAATAGTTAATTTGAATGACCTCCAAATTAATTGCTGATTTTAGGAAATGGTTCATGGTAGCTAATACGATCTTATTTTTATTTTGACCACAACACGAATCACAGTACATCAGTAGATGTTTTACGCCCGTTTTTTCCTTTTCCTCAAGATATTTCATTAAGCAAGTTGCAATTTCGTTACTCCCTCTTTTGCCATCACATTCCCCCCATGTGTAACAATTGACATCCTGTGTGCGACTTTCATAAATGGTGAAATTAAACACTGAATATTTTCTAGAATAGTACAATATCATACTTTGTCCATGTGGCGTATTCAGGACTTTTTGTAGGTCAACGCTGCAGGTGATAGTTTCATTGTTGGGTGAATTAAGGGCTTGGTGAATCTGTTTTAGTAAAGGCTCAAGGATGTTATTGTCTTGCTCAACCTTTTTTTTTTTTTTTGTGTTCCTTAACTTTTTGCGTCATGTTTACCGCAAATAAACGTTTTTTCTTTCTTTTCTTTCTTTCTTTCTTTCATAGTCACGGTTTTCCATAGTGTCCCACTAGTTTAATAACTTAAATACACCAATAATTTGATAAAAAAAGCCGCTATACCGCACTGTTTACTTGTTTTCAACAACAAATAATGGCGCGTGCACGAAACAAGTGCCGAAATGAATCGGCAAAACAGAAATAGGCAAAGTGTTGTGATCTTTATGTCAAAGCCATAAAACATATTTTACAGTAAAGCAAAGCGCCTCTGTTTCATTGCAATCTACCACTCGCACAGCCGGATCTATTATCTCGCTCTAACTACAGTGGATCACTATGCAGACAAGATAAGAAACAGTCGTAAAGAATTATTATTACAGCTCAAGTGTATCGGGTTGTAGATTTAAGTCAAACTTTATTGTAAATTAATATCATTTTGTAGGGAGTAAAGTTCATATTGATTTACAAATGTAGGATGTAAAGGACCTACAATACATTTTCATAGATTATTTGGGTAGTAAAGGACAAGTTTGTTTTCGTTCAGTTATTTTTTCTGGGTTGTATAGGACATTTTATTTAAGTGTCGTAGATACACTTTGTACTTCATAGAATACTAGTTATTTACAACCTAGCCAATACAAGAGGCTATTTGTTGAATATAGGTCAGTAATGTATAACGAGTATTAGAAACATTTTAATAAGTTAGGGGTTGAAAATTTGTGTACAGAAATCAAATTCTACGATAATGAAGTGGATACCTAAACTTGAACATCTTGTAATTTCGATAATCGTTATAATACATTTCGCAAAATTGTGAGTAGTAATAGTTTCGTGTAAATGATTTAATTTTTATTAAGTTAGGTAGTAAGTTTAGATTAAATTCGTTGTTTCCTCACTTACGTTTATAAACGCCCTTAGTGGAAGCAAATAAAATGAAACTAGGTCGTAAAGGACACTTGTCATTTTTTATTTTCAATTGTAAGGGTGTACAGGATAATTTGCCAAGACGATGTCCTTTACATCCAAATTTTTGAGGTGAATTATATTAACCACCTAAGGTGGTATAAGACAATTCATATTTTTTATGTATTTTACACCAAAAAGTTGGTGTATACTTTGCTTTACTACCAAAATGAGTTCACTCTGGTAACTGAGTGTTATTTACAACCATATTTTCACGGTAAACTATGTTTAACGTCTCAAATTATGTGGGTCGTAAAGGCATTTTTTTTTGCGAATTTCGTAAAACGGAATATACAGATCGATAGAGAATTAAAAACTGAGTAAAACAGTATCAAAAAGTCATTTTCGCCCAAATGTCCTTTACGACCTTTGAGCCCAGAGGTATCGATATGATGGATAACTTCGACAAAGAAACGTTCATTTCTTTGGTGGAGGAAAGAGATGTGCTGTGGGATAAAACCCTTGCAAGCTATAAAGATAAAAGGAAAACTCTACAGGCTTGGCGTGAAATATGTATAATTATTAATGACGATTTTGAATCGCTGTCGGATGTGGAAAAAAATAAATACGGTAAGTATGTTTGAATATACATATACAGGGTGTCCCAGAAATCAACGTCAAGCCGAAATCGAGCATTAGGCCAAGTCGTAACAGTTATCAGAAAAATATGAAAAAAAATCTTGGTCATGTACTTTTCAAATTATATGTATTCAAAAATAAATCTTAAAAACTGACACCCTGCGATGATCTTTCAAGTCCTGTGACTGCAAATATTAACTTTTGCACCTAAAACTAACAAATTACTTTTTTAAGTAGTGGTACCCTTTGATCAAGGTACCGTCACTATCTATCTCGCTCACTCTTATTAAAGCAGTAAGTCACGTCACATTCATAAAAAATTTTTTTCCTTAATTATGAAGAAGCAATTAGTAAGTGTCATACCATTTTGGAATTCAGACTAAACGCGCCATCTTTTAATGTTACTTGCCAAAATAGTGTAGTACATTTTTTTTACAGTACAGTCGGTTAAAGTTGAGTAATGTAATTATTTTGCATTCAATGTTGGGCAAAAATCTAACTTTTTATTTGAAACTGAGGCAGTTATATTCTAACTTTTAACTGTGTTTGACAGAAGGGTTATTCATAGTTATACGGTAGAAAAAAAAATGACGAAAAGTTAATATTTGCAGTCACAGGACTTGAAAGATCATCACAGGGTGTCAGTTTTTAAGATTTATTTTTGAATACATATAATTTGAAAAGTACATGACCAAGATTTTTTTTCATATTTTTCTGATAACTGTTACGACTTGGCCTAATGCTCGATTTCGGCTTGACGTTGATTTCTGGGACACCCTGTATATTTAATAAATTGTTAACAATATTTAATTTGCCATGGTACTCGTCCATGCTCAGACATAAAGTATTCCGCAAAATGATTACGAACTGTACTTGCTGTCATAGTATTGTATTGTATTGATGGCGACCTTGGTAAAGCCGATAGTTCAGGGCAAAGATTGATGGTTGATATTTCACGCATAACCTCTTCTTTATGTATAAAGTTCTGTAGTAAACAACACGTTTTTACAATTTTAACTGCTAAATCAAGTGACACATCTAGAGGACGATGGAGAATTCTCCATTTATTTGCCATAATACCAAAAGCACATTCTACATATCGCCTTGCTCGGGTCAAACGATAGTTAAAGACCGATTTTGTCGCATTCAGCTGTTGGCCACTGAATGGGCGAAGTATGTTTTCGTGTAACACAAAAGCCTCGTCCCCAACAAAAATGTAGGGTAGATCGACATTTGATTCTTCCAGTTGTGCAGGCGTTGGCAAATTTAACGTCTTGTTCACTAAGCTTTTCCAAAAAGCAGTCTCCTTGAAAACATTTGAATCACATTCTTTGCCGTATGCACCAACATCAATGAAAATATAATTATAATTTATATCAACTACCGCCATTAAAACTATTGAAAAGTAATGTTTGTAATTTAAAAACATTGACCCACTTCTTTTGGGCTTTATAACTCTTATGTGTTTGCCATCTATAGCACCCAGGCAATGAGGAAAATTGGCTTTTAAACAGAAGTTGCGAGCAATTTCATACCACTCATTTTTAGTTGGTACTTTCACATATATTTCTGACAATTCTTCCCAGATACTTTGGCAAACTTCTCTGACTATATAACTTAAAGTACTTTTTCCGATTCTGAATCCGTATCGTAGATCAGCAAAATTATGTCCTGTTGCTAAATACCTGGAAAAAAAATGGAATAATAAATAATTATTATAATTAATAAGATCTGTTTGACTTATTTACAGGAAAACTGGTTGTGAAAAAGTGGAAATCTATGAGAGACGAATGGATGAAATGTCATAGAAAATTAAGCGAGAGCAAGTCGGGATCGGGAGCTAATCCATCAGTTCATAAGTACACATACTACGACAATATGAAATTTTTGACAAAAATTGCCCAACATAGAAATACTGAGTCAAATATGGTACCACCCAGCAACACTGAAAGCGATGACAGCCATGATACATCAATGATCAAGAAGAAGAAGAAAGACCAAGTGCAAGATAAAAATTTGAGTGCAGTAGATATAAAAATGATGCAATTTATGCAAAAAGAAGAAAATAAAACTTCTGATGACAGCAGAATTATGTCATTTTTCAAGAGTATTGCTCCAACAGTAGAGAAGTTCAATGACGATGAAGTTATCGAATTCCAATATCAAGTTATTTCAATACTAAGAAATTTTAAACAAAGAAATCTAACAGCAACACGTCAGAATCACAAAATATACAATTGCAACAGCCCATCCAACCTCAGCCAACCTATGATACTGAAGCTTATGGATATTCTACTGCAGCTGTAACTTCTAATGTGAGGAGCCAAGAAGCTTACGGATATTCCACTGCACCTGGACCCTCTAATGTGAGAAGCCAATCTAGGCTTACTAATTATAGTTCCGAACTAGAATTTGACACTTACACTAGAATTGAACAAAGTCAACCCAGTGTGCAATCCAGTATGAGTGACGACCTTGACTTTGCGACACTGAATTAATTTTATTATTTTGCTACTGTAATATCTACCGCTGTAATTTAAGATAATTACCGTTTTTGATTAATGTAATTATCTTACATTTTCTAAAATTAATAAAGGATTACATCAAAAATATGTTTCAATGTGTATGGTCACTTTCAAAATTGGAGCCATATTACTATAGTTTGAAATAATTTATTTAAAAAACTTTTTCCAAAAAAAAAACAACCGACTTCCAAAAAAACACTACAAAGTGAAAAATAACTTTAATTTCGGAAGTCGGTGTCTTTGGAGCTGTATTTGAATTTTTCGTCACCGCCTTCCGCAATTAAAGTTATTTTTCACTTTGTAGTGTTTTTTTGGAAGTCGGTTGTTTTTTTTTTTGGAAAAGTTTTTATTTTTCACTTTTTAGTGGTTCACATGTGCTTACACCTTCACAGCATACTGGCGTGATGTTATGTTATGAACTGGTGTAAGCAATAGACAGAGATGAGATTTCAGCAATCCCAGTCCATTTGCTATCATTTATTGAGGAGTTCCGTTGCCTATCTCCGAAGTTCTTGATCAGATCTTCACCAAATTGAAATGGAACCACTCTGAGAAAGTACTCTACCAAAAAATACCTAAATCGCTTTGTGTGCCTATAAAATTTGAAGAGTTCTCTCCATTTCTCCAGGATCCCATCATCAGATCCTGACTTGATGATCATGGGACCACCTGGGAAGTATACCCTTTCAAACAAAAAAAACAAAATTCAAATCGGTCCAGCCATCTTCGAGTAATCGGGGAACATACATAAAAAAAAAATAAAAAAAAAAAAAGGTTCCGACGAATTGATAACCTCCTCCTTTTTGAAGTCGGTTAAAAAAGGACATGCGATTTTTCTATTTTTGTGCTCGTTTGTAAATAGACTATAAACCTTTCGGAAATACAAAAATATTTTCAACCATACGCGCATGCTACAATCTTGAGCGAGACCGTGACTACTTACCTCAAAGTTACAACCAGCCTTTCGGCAGAAGAAATACTATCTCGCATAGCTGTGTGCTGATGCTTCAGTTTAATGTTTAAAACGGACAGTAATTTATCAAATGTCCTTTTAGTCATTCGAAGATAGTTATAAAATTCATCATCATAATTGCGTAATTCCGCATAAAGGATATGAAATTCGCCATGCTTCTCTCTGCGTGTTAATATAGGGTGAATCCAGTATTTTCTTGTAGTATTAATTTTTTTACTGTCTTTTTCTTTCTTCCATTGTTTATACATATAGAATGTATTTAGAACTTTGTTTAACCTAGTCAAATCCATTTTGGTTTAAACGTGCACACGTTGTGACACCTGGAAGCCACTATGCCTAGTGAATGAAGTAGTCCAGTCACTAGTGGTTTAAGTGGGCGCGAGGCGTGTGCGAGGCGGATGCAGCGCGTGTGCGGGTTTAAGGCGGGCACAACGCGTGCACGGGTGCTGTGCGTGATCGGCGCGTGTCATCTGAATACGCCCTTATACCGATAACTGGTATACAAGCATTGAATTAGCCAGGGCTTTGCTAGATAACGAAACTCATTTGGTGGGAACAATCCGAAAGAATAGAAGGCACCTGCCCAAGAAAGTCGTGAGTACTAAACTCAAGAAGGGAGAATTTATTGCCAGAGAAAGTCGAGATGGTATTACTGCCATGAAATGAAAAGACAAAAGAGATGTATTGGTTTTGTCAACCAAACACTCGGACCGATTTGGAAAGATAAAAAAGCGTCAGGGCAATGTGGTCATGAAGCCGCAGATCATAATTGACTATAACAAAGCCAAAGGAGCAGTTGACTTATCAGATCAGATGGCAGCATACTCGTCCCCGTTGCGAAAATCTGTAAAGTGGTACAAGAAGCTGGCTGTTGATTTATTACTGAATACTGCGATGGTAAATGCTTTGATTCTGTACAAGTCAGTAACTAAAAAAAACATACAGATGGTAGACTTCCGGAGGTTTATCATGATGAATCTTTGCGAAGTCCACCAAAATGATGTACCTGTACAGAGACTGAAGAGAATTAAACACTCCTTGGAAAGAAAAGAGGGTTTGGCTAGAAAAGTTAGAAGAACATGTCGCCAATGTTATGCAGATAACGTACCAATCATTGGTAGCAAACAGGCTAAAACAAAGTCGAAAAAAGTATCCACTTATTGCCAAAGCTGTCCAACTAAACCATTCCTTTGTTTACCTTGTTTTAACAAGATTCACCAATAATTGTATACTTTTTTATGGTTCATATGACTGATTATTTAATAATGTGATACTAAAAAGAAGTACCATAGTTTTGATTGTTGAAATTGATAAATTATTTAGAAAATATTCTCAAAGTTTGTATTGAGTACTTACATATTGACACCGATATTTTTACTTGGTAATTAAGGAAATGTTATATTCTTTTGTATTTTAATAATAAATATTGTAAAATTATTTTATAGTTTTATTACCGCTATTACATCTAAATAATAATTTCTACCGTATCGTTAAGAATAACCCTAGCATTATTGCCATAACCTTGACAAAACTGCAAGTTTTTATTGGATTTGAAAACCACGCCGTTCGGTTCGGCTACAGGGCCACACGGCTCACTTCCATACGCGTTTTATTTGATAGCTGCAGTCTGTGGCTTGTTGGAAGTGTTTTCGTTGGACCTCTCACGCGGCTCACGGGTGACCCCCATGGCTGGAATGGTTCAGTAAGATAAGGCTCACCAGTGAGCCCCGTGGCCTGAATGTAAATACTCGATTTTTCATACGGCGTTCAACGTGTTAAGTCTAATAAATAAGAAAATATTGTTTATTGCACCGCATTTTAAATATAGACGTGGTATAATCAACGGACTAGGTTCAATTTTAAAAACTATTACGGGCAACTTAGATTACGAAGACGCTGTTAAATTTTAAAGTGAAATATCTAGCTTACGTAACTCGGTAAATAAAATTAATAGTTCTCAAAAACAATCACTATTTATAGCAACACATGCAGTGGAAGAATTCGGTAAACAGATTAAGGCTTTAAATGAAAACCAGAATAGACTAACTTCAACGTTGAAAAATGCCACTAATATTAGTAATATAATAGTTAGTAGACTACACTTCTTAGATTTATATATCCAAATAGACTTTAGTTTACAGTTACTCTCAGATAAATTAGAAATTTTAGAAGACGCAATGACGTTTGCTCAGCTAGACGTGATGCATCCCAGCATAATATCGCCACAAGCCCTCATTAGGGAGATGTTAGATATTCAAAAACAAAACCAATTTAGACCAGTAGATAGCATTAGTATAAAAAATATTCATAGTATAGAGAAATCTGTTAGTGTAAAAGCCTATAGTACAGAACACACTATAACATTTATACTAGACATCCCATCCACTGATACAAAACCTTATGACCTTATCCACTTATACTCCATTTCAGATAAACAAAATCTCACAATCATCCCTAAAACCAAATTCCTAGCACTGGGAAGCAACAAGTACTCATACCTAGAAGGAAACTGCAAGAAGATCACTCAAGACACACGACTCTGCATATCATTGAACACACAGCGTGTAGACGATACTACAGACTGCATAATATCGCTCATCCAACATCGAAACGGAAACTGCACTAGAGCCAAGATGGACCTCAAGCAAGGGAAGATGTGTGCGTAGTCCCAGCGGAAAAGTGTCGAATTTCGTAATTTCAGTTTAGCAGATATTTAGTGTATGACGTCGTGTAATTGTGTATGGTAAATAAAAATTTGTGCATCCAGCCATTGAGGAGCTATTCAACAAAAACTGATTCCGCTGGGACTACGTCATCCCAGCGGCACTTTTTTGAAAAAATGGTCGTACAAGAAAATAAATTCATTCAATAATTAGTGTGTAACGAGAGGTAAATGTGTATGTTTAAATGAAATTTGTGTGTCAATACACTGCGGAGATAATCAAGTTGCCGCTGCGCTGACGTTTTGCTATTTGATGAAAACCATATAAAGCAGTTTAGTGTACAGTTGTAATTTTTTACACACGTTGCTTTGAATTTGTGTATAAAGTGTGTGAAAACAGAATTTGGAAAAAATATACCGTTCAGAAGATATACACGTAAAAGTAAAATAAGGTTATTAGGTCCAAGTACTTAAAATAGGAAGTCTAGAGCCTAACTTATAACGTTTATTTGTATCTTGTAGGGGTCTACAATGTCTTGCCAAGTTTCATTTATGTGCTCTTTGTAATTAATGAGCAATGGCATAATTTACTCTGACTGGACCGCTATATTTTTGACATCCGATTGTAGGATTTTTTATTGGAAAAGAAGAATACAAAATATGCAGATATTTAGTGTATTAATGCAACTATTCACGCGTAAAATTTCAGCTCATTACACTAAATAATTAAAGAGATATAATCAAAATGCTAGAACAACCGCAAAACGTGGATAAACCGACTAAGTTTGAGAGGCTACGAAAAAGCGGGCCTGCAGTATATAGAGCTAACGTTCTACATTTTCCAGTGTTATGTGACCATGTGACCATTATTGAATCGGTACAGGTGGGCACACAATTCTTGAACAAGTAACTAATAACTTTCGTGATTAAACTAGTAAGTCACTTGTTTTTTCCTAAACTTACGAAATGGTTACAATAATAATTACATCTGTATTAACAAATGCATTTATTTGTCAGAATATTACAAAAATTTGTAACAGTAGGTAATTATTATATCCTTAATATTCTGCTGCTTCCAGCGTACACATATTTTGATGTTACACGGTACATTAGAAATACTAATAATAATTAGTAAAAAAACATTATTTTTTATTACTAAATGGGCCTGCTCTTGACCTCGATCACACCTGTTGGAAAGCGATTGACGAGGTCTATGACGGATCAAAAAAATATTAACACCAGTAGTCTTTTCAAACGTCAAACGGTAAAATCTACCTTCATAATTATTACTGATCTGCGATTGTATGATATATTTGTTACTGTAAACGCTCGAACGAGACGACCAACTCCCGAAAATGTACTAGTAAAACCTAAGAGTTACTTACCTACAAAGGTACATATGGCGTTTACAGTAGGCAATATATTTGTTATTTATATTTCATAAAAGAACTGATTCTTTGTATCAATGTTATCATTACTTTCTCTAATGTTGTTTTATTTTATTAGTCATTGGTGCCGATTCTGGTGGCACAAAATTCTCTAAACTAAACTAAAAATCACCAAAATTTAGTTTATTCCTGTCAAACGACGATTTCCCATTCTGAAATTGACTAAAGTGACACAACTTAACTATATTTTAGTTTGACAGCACTAAGATTGCACTGAATTATTCATTTAGTGAAGATGGTAATTTTGCTATTCTGAGTTTGTCGTTTTTCACCAAAAATGTTGACTATATTAATTTTTCTAAATAAATCTGACTATTTTTAATCGTGATTAAAAAAGTGTGGAATAAAACTAGTGGTCATGAACTAAAATTTACACCAACACTTCGACTGCAAAAACAGTACTGATCTTTGTTTTCTTTTCGTTTGCTTATATCTCGAAAATGGTGTGTCCTATCGCAAAAATGATGATAATTTCGACCCCCATAAACCCGCAAGCCCCATAATCCCAACATGTAGGTAATATTTTTTTTTTCCATACTAAAAGTGAAAAATTCCATATAAAAAAACGTCGAGGCTGCCCCCCTGCGCACGCTTCATTCAGCTCTTAAAAAAATCATTGCGTAGGGCACACAAGTACCACTTTGCGAAGTCAAAAGAAAAAAAATATCACCTGCAGGCTTGGTACGACAACCGTAGAGAAGCGTTTTGTCGACGGAAAACAAGACAAAAATGACGTTTCCGTGTAGACAGTTGTCAGTTTTTCACCGAGAAATGTAGACAAGCGATTTCTATTCTACAGTAGAGTAGAAATAGAAAGCGTCATGCGTGTGTGTAATATTTTGCGTTCTAACATTAGTTTTTAAGACTGTAACACTAACAAAATGGAACCTGATTTCCGAAATAAACGATTATTTATTTATTTAAGCCTGCTGGAGTCGCGATTGTCAAATTCGATTTTAGTTGTGTCAAAATTATTTTTAAGTTTAGAGATTTTTTTTTTGCAGAATAGCTTTAAGATTCTCATAGCCAAAAGTAAGGAATTTTAGTGATAGTTTAGTTAGTTTAGTTCGGTGTACAAGAGAATCGGCACCATTAGCTAACTAATAAATATTTTTAATAGTACAAAGTTAATACAGTGTTTTATTTTCTGCTAAACTATTATGTACGCACCTGTACGAAACTATTAAATATATTAACGATACTATACTGGAAAATGTAGAACGTTAGCTCTATATACTGCAGGCCCGCTTTTTCGTAGCCTCTCAAACTTGGTCGGTTTATTCACGTTTTGCGGTTGTTCTAGCATTTTGATTATATCTCTTTAATTATTTAGTGTAATGAGCTGAAATTTTACGCGTGAATAGTTGCATTAATACACTAAATATCTGCATATTTTGTATTCTTCTTTTCCAATAAAAAATCCTACAATCGGATGTCAAAAATATAGCGGTCCAGTCGTAGTAAATTATGCCATTGCTCATTAATTACAAAGAGCACATAAATGAAACTTGGCAAGACATTGTAGACCCTTACAAGAAACAAATAAACGTTATAAGTTAGGCTCTAGACTTCCTATTTTAAGTACTTGGACCTAAAAACCTTATTTTACTTTTACGTGTATATCTTCTGAACGGTATATTTTTTCCAAATTCTGTTTTCACACACTATATACACAAATTCAAAGCAACGTGTGTAAAAAATTACAACTGTACACTAAACTGCTTTATATGGTTTTCATCAAATAGCAAAACGTCAGCGCAGCGGCAACTTGATTATCTCCGCAGTGTATTGACACACAAATTTCATTTAAACATACACATTTACCTCTCGTTACACACTAATTATTGAATGATTTTTTTTTCTTCTACGTCCATTTTTAAAAAAAAGTGCCGCTGGGATGACGTAGTCCCAGCGGAATCAGTTTTTGTTGAATAGCTCCTCAATGGCTGGATGCACAAATTTTTATTTACCATACACAATTACACGACGTCATACACTAAATATCTGCTAAACTAAAATTGCGAAATTCGACACTTTTCCGCTGGGACTACGCACACAGGGAAGATACAGAAACTTCAGGACAACAAATGGCTGATTATTCTTAAAGAAGAGAAAATCTTAAGAACCTACTGTGGAAGCAGAACGGAATACAAAAAGTTAGCAGGCATACATATCGCTAGCATAACCAGCGAATGTCAAATGGAGATATTAAATCAAACTCTAAAAACACACATCAATACTGTTACAATAGATGAAGTCATACCACTTCCCAGTAACACAGATATCCCAGAGGGAAACATTCACTATAACCTACAATTAGAAAACATAGATTTGGACAGCATACACGAGCTATTGGACCGTGCTGAAGATATAGAGGAGCCCACAGTCGACTGGCAAATTGTGATGGCTACACCGAGCTGGACAACATTAGGACTCTACATCGTCCTAATAATAATCACTGTATGGAAGATCTGGCAGTGGAAACAGCAAAAACCCAAACAGGATGGACCACGCACCGAGGACGCTGCGGGAAGCGGCGGGACGCACTTCCATCTTAAGGAGGGAGGAGTTAGGCAATCGCCTAATGCATGTAACTGCTGACTATACATCGGATGACGTTGTGCGTCATCGCGTAAAGTGCATAATTGTATGGTGCTCCCACATTGCCGTTAGAAAATGTTTAATAACGTTAGTAAACATTTGTTAGCAAACATTTAATCACAAATAAATTTTCATGTTAGAAAATGTTTAGTAATGTTAGTAAACATTTTATAACAAAACAAATTATAACAAAATAAAACATGTGTTATCTTTTGTTTGTAAACATTTTATAAGGGTGATGGCGGGATAGGCGGTGCGGTGCGGTGGGGGTTAGAGTACGCAGGTCGCTGCGCGTGGTGTCTCGCTTGTCAGTCCCTTTGTGTCAGCGTGCATCGCTGTGCGTGTGTATTAGTGGTTGCGCGTGCGCCAAGCAATAAAATATGTCCGGTAATTGGAATAACGATGATGTTTACAAACTGATTGAAATGTTTCAAGCAAGAGAAGTACTATGGAACACGATGTCAGAGAGCTACAAAGACCGAAATAAAAAACACGATGCTTGGATGGAAATTGCCAGTGAATTTAATATGGATAAAAAAGTAATTGAAAAAAAGATTCGATCACTCGTAGGTCAATTTAACCGAGAATGTAAATCTAATAAATCTGGTGCAGGAGCTAATGAGTCAAGTAAATGGTTTGCATTTAAAAAACTCATGTTCCTTAAAGGCAAAAATATTCCAAGTTTAACTGTCGATGGAGGGTTGCAGGTGAGTTTTATTTTAACGTCTTTTAATAATATTTAGATGCCCAGTCCAAAAACCCTTCATTTGAAAAATATTCTGCGAATTCTTTTCTTATTTCTTTCCCATCATCTGTCAGGGATTCACATGCTTCAAGTGGTGTTAATTGCTGCTGTTCTAATCTCCATTGTCCATCGATACGTGTACCAGTTACTATGTCATCTCCATCATAGTATTGAGATGGAGCGTAAATCATGCTCGATTCAGTTTTTCTTATAAAATTATGCAGTAGCACGCATGTCATAATTAAAGTAGTAGTTTTTTCTGCATCTAATAATATTGTAGTTCGTAAAACTCTAAATCTGGCTGACAAAATCCCAAATGCGTTCTCTACTGTTCTCCTCGCACGACTCAGTCTATAACTGAAGATTCTTTCCTTAGAATTGCTATCCTGTGGTCCTGGAAAAGGTTTTAATAAGTGTTTTTCTAAAGGGAACGCATCATCTGTTACGAACACATAAGGAACAGGTTTGTTTCTGCCTGGTAGTGAGCTGTCACTGGGTATTTTCAAACTATTGTCGTTAATTTTATTTCGAAATTTTGTGTTTGCGAAAACTCCGCCATCACTTATGCGTCCTTGGCAGCCAATATTCACGTACAGAAAGTTGTATTCTGCGTCCACTATCGCTAAAAGTACAACGCTGTAAAATCCTTTATAGTTGTAATATTCACTGCCGCTATCAATTGGCTTTTGTATGGCTACGTGCTTTCCATCGATACTTCCTAAGTAATTTGGGAAATTCCATTTTTCTTCAAATTAATTTGCCACGTGTAGCCACTCTTGAGGTGTTGTTGGTATCTGGAACAAAAATAGAAGATTAAGAAATAGGCGCGAAAAATAAATTTATAACTCGTTATTCTAACAAATTTTATTGGATATTTTTATTAAGTATGAAATATTAATAGAATACACTATAAAAAAATATGATTTCAGTTAAGGGTTGTTAAGTAAGTAATAGAAAAAGAAAATCGCGGTTATAGATTTTTTTACAATTTTAGCTAATTTGACGCGCCTATAACTTGAAATTATCGTTTAATTCTATTCTTTCAGGGTAACGAAGAAAACAGAATTGCTTCAGAAAACACTCTCAGTTTGAACGAAACAGGAAATACTGTCACTGATGAAACTACGGGCACGCCTTTCGCCACCCCAAAACCATTTCGGAAAAGAAGACGGCCTGAAGTAGAACAAGATCCAACACAACAAGAAGCTGTAAATATTTTACAAAGAATGTACGAATCTAGAAAAAGCAGGGATGAAAATGACGCATTTGGAGAGTATGTCTCGATGAAACTGAAACAAATAAAAAACAGTCATGCTAAGAATACTGCTCAACATCACATTAACAATATTTTGTACAATGCGACAATGGGACAATATGATTTTCCAACAACCTTTACAGACCCAACCGCTAGTAGTTCCTGGGGATACAACTCTGAACCAAATCTATCCACTTTTTCGGAAAATAATGCTGACTGTAGCTCGAGAGGATACTACACCGCACCGAGTCCCTCGGCTTCATTTGAAACCAGTTCTTCGGATAACTCCAGGACACATACTCGTACCAGCGCAAGAACACAGAGTCCGTCTAATTTATCGGAATCAAGCCAAGATTCGACCCAATCATTAAACGATTTGTTGGAATCAATCAAAAATTAAAAAATACATGTTTGGTTTGTTAATTATTAAAAAAAATATTAGTAAGGTAAGGTAGGTACCTACCTAAAGTATGATTAGATTAGATCATATTAAAAGTAAATAAAAAAATAATTAAAAATGTTGTTTGACTTACCTGTATGTATTCCTTTAAAACCTCATTGAGAGCCTCGCACACTTCTGGTACGATAATAGATATCACTTGGTCTGACAACTTGAACACATTTCCAAGACTTTTATAACTGCTACCAGTTGCCAAAAATCTTAACGTTACCGCAAGTCTTTCCGTCACACTTACAGATTTTCTAAATGTAGTGTCTCGTTTGCCTATTTTTGCCCCAATTAAATTTTGTAGATATTCAAATTCGGAACTGTTCATTCTTATAAAATCTTTTAAGCAACCGTCAATACCCAAATCCTTGAGATAGTCTGTGGCACTATATTTTCCTCTAGCTTTTAGCGTTTGGCGCATCCAATAAGAGCGCTTTTTCTTCTTTTTTAAACAAAAAATAAAAGCTATTCCAATGAGCAAATCTTCTTCCATTTTCGTGTAGACGTCCTCGGCCCTCAGAAGGCGAAACCAAACTGCGAGCCAATACTAGATGTTATAAAATGTTTAAACATTTTCCATCAATGTAGGAGCACTTATAACATGTAACAGTTTCTAACAAAGTGCAACAATTGTTAACATTTGTTAGTAAATGTTTTGGTGTTATAAAATGTTTACAAACATTTTATAACGGCAATGTGGGAGCACCAGTAGATTTATCAATAAGCTAGCTATTAGAAATATTTTAATTGTAATTTACGTGTATTCCCGTTCGTCCCCTCGACTTCGTCCCCCGAGGGGGACGAACGGGAATTTACAAAAATAATATTTAATTTGTTCCCGATCGTCCCAATCCTAATTCAAGAGAGGACGAATGGGAATATGTTCTTCGATTAGTGCCATTCGTCCCACTAAAAAGATTTGTGCAGAAAATATGTTTATTCGATGTTTCGTAGTTTACTTTTAAATTAGTTTCTTCGTTAGATTTAATCATTATTTTACAAAATTCTTCTCTATTTTTTTATGAATTATAAAACGTATCCTAAGTTTATCATTGTTTCATTATGTTTACCTACACTAAATATAGCAACTCTGACGGGAAGCGCCGGCGATTCTGGTAGTTAACAAAAGAGTGCCGATAACATTGTGTTATTTGCGTAAATCCTATTGGTTTACCTGACATTCTCTCCCTTTCCTATCCTTAAATTAGACCGGTCGGGTTAGTGTTGACAAAACAATGAAAGTGCACGGGTGTTAATGTTATAATATATATTCGACACGAGTTCTGCGGAAAACTACTGATGTAAGTACCTACATTTTTGTAAGTTACAAATATTATTAGATTGTTTATAGTCAATACTATATTGTCTCATGTCTTATTAATTTATGCTAATAATGTACGGTATCAATATTTGTATTCAATTTTAGTATTTAATTTTATATATTAAATATCATTCTAAATTATATTAATAAGTGTGTAATTGTTGTCTCCTGTTTTTTAGAGCTTAACAATGTCACAAGAAGCGCATCCTGGTCCCTCTGGTAGTACAGGAAGCTGTTTGCAGTATATACAAAGGAAAGGTGGAATCGTGCTTCTGCGTGCTGGATACCAATTTTTAAGGAAAAGGCAAAACAAAAGTGGAGCTGTTGTATGGGAATGTCATCTTAGAAGAAAGAATAAGTGCAGTGGGACCTTAACCATAAAAGTAAGTACCTACTTTTTTGACTTCTTTTTTCATGCAAAACCAGACAATGGGTAAATAAATTATGCACGTTTATTGCAGAATGATCAAATTTTGAAAGAAACCACACACACATCCTGTACACCGGACTTCAATAAAAACATAATAGACATTCATATTGATGAATGCAAGAAAAATATAACTTCTGATGATGTACCTTGCGTACCAGCCGCCTTTAATTCAACAATTTCGAAAATTTTGGACGAAGGACTTGATAAAGTAACTTTACCCAAAGATATTCCTAAGTTTGCAAACATCAAAAGCACTTTGTATCGCCATCGAAATAGCACTTATAATATGAGTAAAATCACTTTCAATGACGTTAAAACGGTTGAGGTTCCTCAAAAATTTTTGTTAGCAGATTACTGTTACGGTAACACACGCTTACTCATTTTTTGTTCCCAAGAAGCTAAAGAAAAATTGATAGTTTTAAAAAATATATTTGGTGACGGTACATTTAAGAGTTGTCCACCTCCATTCCAACAGCTCTACACCGTTCATGGTGATTTAGGAAGTAATAATCAAAGCACAGCTATGACGCCCTTATTTTACGCTTTAATGTCAAACCGTAAAAAAGAAACATACGAGATACTTTTCTGACTTGTTAAATCTCAAATCAACGATTGGAATCCTACATCATTTACCAGTGATTTTGAAGAAGCAGCTATGTCTGCTATGCGTACAATTTTTCCAGAGATAAGTATCCACGGCTGTTATTACCATTTTAATAATGCTATTTGGAGGAAAGGCCGTGAATTAAATCTAACAAAAAATAAAACTTTAAGACGTCAAGTAGCCCTAAGTGCGGTGCTTCCATTATTACCAGAGGAACGTATTTTTGAAGGCTGGTTTTATATCGCTAGCGAAAGCCCCGGTGATAGCCAAAGTGAAAAATTTCGGCAATACATGCTATCGCAGTGGCTTCAATCGAATTTCGTAAAAGTGTGGTGCAGTTTTGGAAAACGACACCGTACTAATAACTTTGCCGAAGGGTGGCATTTTAAATTAAATAGTGCCATAGGCAAAAAAAAACCTAATATTTTAAAATTGCTTACGGTGTTACATCAAGACTCTAACTTATACAGCGTGAAAGCAAAACAAAATCCAAAACGGCGTAAGCTACATTCAATCTTGACAGACCAATATATTATGGATTGCCAAATGCAACTTCTTAATTCAGAAATAACTGTAGGACATTTTTTAGAAAAACTTACGTAGGTATTAATCATAATAAGTAAAGTGCTCGATGGTTGTGTACGTTGATGTAATCTCTAGGCTTTGTGTGCAATAATTATTACTGCCTACTGTTATGACCTCGACTACTTTCTTCAATACTTGTGAATTTTTTATTGTTGTTACCCTCTATGATGTTTTGTGTTCATGTTTTTTCACTTTGATTTTGTATATGTTTTTTATTTTGATTTTGAAATTGTGCTAATTTATTGACGCTATTTATATGTAAAATTAATGTGTAACCTGTTCTGATTCCTTATACAATATGTAACACAAAAATGTGACACCGTATACCTATACACATAAGCAAATGTGACTTTTAAAAAATTAGTACGATAAGTTTTTTTTTGTTATTTTTATCTTGATTTCGTGATATTTTAGGTATTTTATTTAATTTTGCTTTTGAAAGTGTGATAATTTACTGACCCTATTTATGTGTTAAAATAATGAGTAAACTTTTCTAATCACTTACATAACGTAAAACGTAAAATCTTGCCACCATACATATAAGCAACTCTACGAAAAATAGTGACTTATATTTCAAAAGGAAACAACCTGAATGGTAAAAAGTCTGTTTGTAGTGTTTATTTGTAATATAATACAGACTTTTTTTATTGTAATCTGTATACACAGATTTTTAAATCATAATTTTTAGTTATAAGGAGAATTTTATTCATAATTAAAAAAATATTATATATAAAAATATTGCGAGTTATCGCAAAGTTGATTCTGTGATTTTTATTCCTTAATAAATGACTGATTTTTATTTCAATTTTGTTTTTTTACCTATTAAAACCACCAGTCTTATATTATTTAGTGGGAGCAATAGACCCAAAAAAGAATTAATAAATTATTCCCATTCGTCCCCCCAAAAAATTTTGAGGGACCATCGGGAAAATAAATAACGAATTCCCGTTCGTCCCCCTCGGGGGACGAAGTCTAGGGGACGAACGGGAATACACGGCAATTTCGTGTATTCCCGTTCGTCCCCTCGACTTCGTCCCCCGAGGGGGACGAACGGGAATTTACAAAAATAATATTTAATTTGTTCCCGATCGTCCCAATCCTAATTCAAGAGAGGACGAATGGGAATATGTTCTTCGATTAGTGCCATTCGTCCCACTAAAAAGATTTGTGCAGAAAATATGTTTATTCGATGTTTCGTAGTTTACTTTTAAATTAGTTTCTTCGTTAGATTTAATCATTATTTTACAAAATTCTTCTCTATTTTTTTATGAATTATAAAACGTATCCTAAGTTTATCATTGTTTCATTATGTTTACCTACACTAAATATAGCAACTCTGACGGGAAGCGCCGGCGATTCTGGTAGTTAACAAAAGAGTGCCGATAACATTGTGTTATTTGCGTAAATCCTATTGGTTTACCTGACATTCTCTCCCTTTCCTATCCTTAAATTAGACCGGTCGGGTTAGTGTTGACAAAACAATGAAAGTGCACGGGTGTTAATGTTATAATATATATTCGACACGAGTTCTGCGGAAAACTACTGATGTAAGTACCTACATTTTTGTAAGTTACAAATATTATTAGATTGTTTATAGTCAATACTATATTGTCTCATGTCTTATTAATTTATGCTAATAATGTACGGTATCAATATTTGTATTCAATTTTAGTATTTAATTTTATATATTAAATATCATTCTAAATTATATTAATAAGTGTGTAATTGTTGTCTCCTGTTTTTTAGAGCTTAACAATGTCACAAGAAGCGCATCCTGGTCCCTCTGGTAGTACAGGAAGCTGTTTGCAGTATATACAAAGGAAAGGTGGAATCGTGCTTCTGCGTGCTGGATACCAATTTTTAAGGAAAAGGCAAAACAAAAGTGGAGCTGTTGTATGGGAATGTCATCTTAGAAGAAAGAATAAGTGCAGTGGGACCTTAACCATAAAAGTAAGTACCTACTTTTTTGACTTCTTTTTTCATGCAAAACCAGACAATGGGTAAATAAATTATGCACGTTTATTGCAGAATGATCAAATTTTGAAAGAAACCACACACACATCCTGTACACCGGACTTCAATAAAAACATAATAGACATTCATATTGATGAATGCAAGAAAAATATAACTTCTGATGATGTACCTTGCGTACCAGCCGCCTTTAATTCAACAATTTCGAAAATTTTGGACGAAGGACTTGATAAAGTAACTTTACCCAAAGATATTCCTAAGTTTGCAAACATCAAAAGCACTTTGTATCGCCATCGAAATAGCACTTATAATATGAGTAAAATCACTTTCAATGACGTTAAAACGGTTGAGGTTCCTCAAAAATTTTTGTTAGCAGATTACTGTTACGGTAACACACGCTTACTCATTTTTTGTTCCCAAGAAGCTAAAGAAAAATTGATAGTTTTAAAAAATATATTTGGTGACGGTACATTTAAGAGTTGTCCACCTCCATTCCAACAGCTCTACACCGTTCATGGTGATTTAGGAAGTAATAATCAAAGCACAGCTATGACGCCCTTATTTTACGCTTTAATGTCAAACCGTAAAAAAGAAACATACGAGATACTTTTCTGACTTGTTAAATCTCAAATCAACGATTGGAATCCTACATCATTTACCAGTGATTTTGAAGAAGCAGCTATGTCTGCTATGCGTACAATTTTTCCAGAGATAAGTATCCACGGCTGTTATTACCATTTTAATAATGCTATTTGGAGGAAAGGCCGTGAATTAAATCTAACAAAAAATAAAACTTTAAGACGTCAAGTAGCCCTAAGTGCGGTGCTTCCATTATTACCAGAGGAACGTATTTTTGAAGGCTGGTTTTATATCGCTAGCGAAAGCCCCGGTGATAGCCAAAGTGAAAAATTTCGGCAATACATGCTATCGCAGTGGCTTCAATCGAATTTCGTAAAAGTGTGGTGCAGTTTTGGAAAACGACACCGTACTAATAACTTTGCCGAAGGGTGGCATTTTAAATTAAATAGTGCCATAGGCAAAAAAAAACCTAATATTTTAAAATTGCTTACGGTGTTACATCAAGACTCTAACTTATACAGCGTGAAAGCAAAACAAAATCCAAAACGGCGTAAGCTACATTCAATCTTGACAGACCAATATATTATGGATTGCCAAATGCAACTTCTTAATTCAGAAATAACTGTAGGACATTTTTTAGAAAAACTTACGTAGGTATTAATCATAATAAGTAAAGTGCTCGATGGTTGTGTACGTTGATGTAATCTCTAGGCTTTGTGTGCAATAATTATTACTGCCTACTGTTATGACCTCGACTACTTTCTTCAATACTTGTGAATTTTTTATTGTTGTTACCCTCTATGATGTTTTGTGTTCATGTTTTTTCACTTTGATTTTGTATATGTTTTTTATTTTGATTTTGAAATTGTGCTAATTTATTGACGCTATTTATATGTAAAATTAATGTGTAACCTGTTCTGATTCCTTATACAATATGTAACACAAAAATGTGACACCGTATACCTATACACATAAGCAAATGTGACTTTTAAAAAATTAGTACGATAAGTTTTTTTTTGTTATTTTTATCTTGATTTCGTGATATTTTAGGTATTTTATTTAATTTTGCTTTTGAAAGTGTGATAATTTACTGACCCTATTTATGTGTTAAAATAATGAGTAAACTTTTCTAATCACTTACATAACGTAAAACGTAAAATCTTGCCACCATACATATAAGCAACTCTACGAAAAATAGTGACTTATATTTCAAAAGGAAACAACCTGAATGGTAAAAAGTCTGTTTGTAGTGTTTATTTGTAATATAATACAGACTTTTTTTATTGTAATCTGTATACACAGATTTTTAAATCATAATTTTTAGTTATAAGGAGAATTTTATTCATAATTAAAAAAATATTATATATAAAAATATTGCGAGTTATCGCAAAGTTGATTCTGTGATTTTTACTGTGATTTTTATTCCTTAATAAATGACTGATTTTTATTTCAATTTTGTTTTTTTACCTATTAAAACCACCAGTCTTATATTATTTAGTGGGAGCAATAGACCCAAAAAAGAATTAATAAATTATTCCCATTCGTCCCCCCAAAAAATTTTGAGGGACCATCGGGAAAATAAATAACGAATTCCCGTTCGTCCCCCTCGGGGGACGAAGTCTAGGGGACGAACGGGAATACACGGCAATTTTACGCAATGTACATCGATTTTATAAATCTTTACCACTTATTCATTAAAAGTATTAGAGTTGGATTTAGAATTGTACATATATACCATTGCGAAAATCGTCAGCTTATTCTTCTATTACAATCAACCAAACTATAGTCGATGGCTAGTGTACTACATAAATTTACTGCAACATGTAGATAACACACATCCAGGCCTCCGATCTGAAATGGCTAAGGGTTCGTTTGGAATCAGAAGAACCAGCAAGCCTTTCTCACGAATTCCTGTGGATTTAACGCTAGAGCAGACGATAAATGGTGATGCTGCTCGTCGTCTTACTGGAATTGTTAACCTCACAAATTCAATTTCTGCTAGACAACGTTGGGCTAAAAATCATGGAGCGCGAACAAGAATCATATCTCATGTGCTTACTCGTGCAGGGCTTGACAGAAACTACCATGATATTGCTGCCGATCTACACCCAGATCGAATGAAAAAACAACACATCCAAATTGAAGCTTTTTCGAACAGTGTCCTGCAGACCATCAATCCATTCTCTTCTTCAATTGATAAGGATCTGTTGTTTAACATTTCAACGGGGCAAGCTGCTTCTCTAGAAATTACAAACTGTTTACTAAATACAGTGTCTGGAGGAACATTTCTGCGCGATCAATTCATAATGGAATGTAATTTAAATTCAGACAGGTTTCACCAGCCAATAAAAAAAAATAAGGTGCTAAGTTTTGCAAGCCTCAAGAAGAAAAAAAAAATGAAAATTGGTGAAAAAGTGCACGAAGTTACATTGCAGCGGGATTTATTCGGACGGTTATTAGCTCTATCTCTTGACACGAGTATAGACTTGGAGAAAGTACTTTGTTTTCCCATAACTCCTATGCCGTTATCACTGTGCCATATAGATGGTTCTTTAAACAAGACTGATAAGTCAGTACTACAGCCAGACACGAGTACACGAGCTAGAGAAACAAGTTGAAGATATGGAGCAACCGCCACCCCAAGTTGACCTTGTAATTATAGATGGCTTCTTTTTTTTAAATACTTTTAAAGAAATGCCCCGTAGTTTTGGAGGTGTGTCAAAGAAAATATTACAATGCCTTGTCAATAACGCTGCAAATAAAGTTGCCATTGTATTCGATCGCTACTTCACACCCTCTATCAAGGATTATGAGCATTCTCTTCGAGGTAGTGTAGATGACAAGGAATTCCACATTTCCGGTCCTCAACAAACACGAACAGCAGAATTTACGAAAGACTTAAAAAATATAAAGTTTAAAGAAGCTATTGTCAAGTTTTTGATCGATCATTGGGCTGATCAGGAGATGGCAACGATTATCGGTAGTAAGGTAATTTACATAATACACGATTTGTGTTATGAATATTCTGTTACTGATAATAAAGTAACACGCATCATTAATAATGAGTTGTCATGCCCTGATCACGAAGAAGCGGATACGAAGATAGCATTTGTTGCTTGCCAACAAAATGAAGATTCTACCATTACTGTCAGAACTTCTGATACGGATATAGTGGTCATCATGTTAGCAAATATGGAACACCTGCAAGCAAGAGTAGAAGTTTGGATGGATCTTGGAGTTGGCAATGCCCGCCGATGCATCGACGTATCCGCTCTCTACAAAAAATTAGGTTCAAAAATTTCGAAAGCGCTTCCAGCTTTGCATGCATTCACTGGTTGCGATTTCAACCCAGCATTGTAGCGACGAGGGAAAAAGAAACCTTTGCAATTACTAATGAATTCAGAAATTTTCCAAGACGCATTTCTGGATTTGGGATCAAAGGAGCATAATGTGCAGGATTCTTTTAACATTATACAGTCTTTTACTTGCCACTTGTATGGGTTAAAAAAGTTAGACGATGTCAATCAAGCCAGGATTGTCATCTTCAATAGGACATACAAAGTAAAAGACAAGTCGCAACCCTTCTCCTTGAGTGTCCGGAATTACGATGCGTGCAACTTGCCACCCTGTGAATCGGAGTTACTCCAGCAAGTGTTACGCACAAAATTCATTGCATGCTTATGGAGTAATGCCCATAATGCAAAAATTACTGATCTTTTACCAACGGACTATGGATGGAAAATTGTTGAGGAGAAATTTAAAATGAACTGGTTTGCAGGTGACCAATTGCCGAAAGCGTACGAAGATGTAGTCATAACACCTGATATTCTTGAAGATACTCCAGAATCAGGTATTTCTTTTCTTCAATAATTAAAAAAACACGTTGTTCATAAAAAAAATATTGTTAAATATTTTAATAATTTTTTGTTACAGATACGCAATCTGAGGATGAAATTGAGCCAGAAGAGGAAGATGATTCTACGGATGAAGATGATGATTAATTAATCATTAATCAATTAATTATAAAACACTAAATTGTTTTAAGCTTTTTTTTAAGTAATTTTTTTATAAATACATGTGTTCTACTAAAAAAGCATACACTTATTTATTTGCATGCTATTTCCTGAGCTTGAAAGTGGTTTTTTTGGAATAACTTTTAACTGGCTTTATCGATCAACTTCAAAAATTAATCCGCCTTTGAGCTTGAAAAACCACGTCGATCGCCACCAAGTTGGTCAAAAGCGGTTGATTCGTTCGAGAGATATCGTGAACGAAAGAAACCCGAAAACGTGTTTTTTCGGGATTACTCCGAAATTTGTGGCTCGATCAATTAAAATTGCAAAATTACTTATGAGGATGATAAAACTGCGTCGAATTGCGCCAACCGCGTGAAAATTGCTTGATCCATTCAAAAGTTATTGCGGTTTGAAAATTCCAAAAATAGTGTTCTATGAAACTTCTATCAGACTTTCGAGCTGGGAGAGCTCAAATGCATAGAAGATTATTTCTTTGAACTCAGCGAGCTCAAAATATCACATAAATTATATTTTGAGCTCAAAAATGTCATAAGTACAATTTTAAGCACCCAGGAATGGAATTAGCGGGAAGTTGCAGGGATGGCCTTTAAGGTGAACCGTTTTTCTAATTTTTTTTTGTCAGATCAGGCAAATCCCTCTAGATAATCGTCAGATTATGAGACAGTACGTTTAGAACATAAAGATGAACCATATATATCTTAATCTGACGCGCTTGAGTATTTCAAAATGGCGAATTTTTTTTGCACATTATGAAAATGGCCGCGAGTTTGCGTCCCATCGAAATCGTCAGATTAGTGAATGAGAGCTTTTTTTTGGTGCACTTAACACTCCCTTAGAAAATCTGACGCGCTCGATTAATTTTTTTTTTTTCATTTTCAACCCTTAAATACAACCACCCCCATCATGCAAACGATCAGATTAACATACGTACATTATTAAAAATACGTAGGACATTGATGCTATCAATATCTGACGCGCTCGAGGATGTCCATGCAACAGTTTTTTTTTACATATTTAAAAATCTATAGCCGCTTCCCCCACCGATGTAAAGGTATATATCATATAACATTTTTTTCTTCTTATCATCTAAGCTTTGCATCCCAATAGGTCTCTACGACGCTCGAGTAAATCCCCATTTAGCCTCGTGGGCTCCCCTACTATATATATGTCTGTCTTCCGATATCCAAGTATACGTTTCTACTGGAACACTAAACATGCTTTTACCCCCATATCAGAAACTATGGCACTAAACAGGTTTGGAAAAATAAGAAGTTTACTCCATTTCAACGACAATGAAAAGCATATCCCAATAGACCATCCAAATCATGATAGACTCCATAAACTAAGACCAATGATAAACCACCTAAATAATAGATTTGGTTCCATACCTTATGAGCAACGACTATCAATAGATGAGCAGATGTGCGCTACGAAGCTAGCCCACTTCATGAAACAATATTTAAGGTCAGGTGGGGTAAGTGAAACGAAGAGGTAAGTGAAACATACAACCCTAGATAATAAACTATTCAGTTCAGCTTTATTAGTGATCGGTCGATAAAACAGGATCGAAGAAGAGGTTTCAACGTTCTAGCACAGATGTCACTACGATGATTCTACAAGGTTTTATAAAAAAAAGAAATCTGCCATCTTTGAAATTACAAAACACGATTTGGACGTGCTTAATCTTTTCGCTGGTGCCAAGCAATTTAATAGTGTTTATGAAGATTTTATGAGGTAAGTAACGTATTCAAACTATAGATTTTATGTTCTAATACTTTTTTCTAGCTAAAACGTGCAGGCAATTGAATTTGAAGGCGGTAGAAATTCTAACCTAAAAATGTACTGATTGGGGAAAGTGAAACAGTGTTGGTCGGGGTTAGAGAAACATATGGCTCACTTTCCCCGTGCCAGTTTCCAAACATTTTTTTGAAAAATAATGTCATGGTTTATGTTAATTCTTACTAGGTACTCGATTTATTGGTTAACGTCTTGACATTTCGTTCGCGCAAAGTTCTGAAATTTACCATGCGGGCGGTCATGGTAAATTTGCAGAGGATGCTTTTTTCGACTAATCTATCTGTATATCCAGTTTTAAGCAACAGATTTTGATCAAACATTTACCAGTTTTTAAATCGGACTACGAGGTACATACTTACTTTTCTTTAAAATTGGATAGGCAGTTTATACAAGAATCCCAAACAAACAGACAAAAACAATAAACCGTTCGAGGACCTCTGATTACTCGATAGCAATAATTTTTCCAATAAATATAATAATACGTTTATTATCAGAAAACAATGTCATCTTAGAACAAATGAAACTTTTTTACGGTTTTTTTTAAGTGAAAGTAGAGATTTTAATTTAACTTGTTCATTAATAGTTTTCTTTTTCCAGGTCATGTAAACCATGCCTCGAAATTACATCCGAAAAACGAATAAAGCTGCTTACTCAGACGATACACTGCAAGATGCAATACGAGCAGTCAAAAATGGAACTATGTCTGCTTACACTGCTTCCAAACATTATAATATTCCATTTATTATAAATAAATCAACAATTAATTTACATATTATATTTTAATTAAGTAAACAGACTTGAATTTGTAAACTAAGTACTTACCTAAATAATTTGTTTTATAAAATATTCGCAATTTTCTTTTAATAATGTTGTTTTATTAATATACTTTATTTTAGAAAAATATATATTAACTACCAAAATATACCAATTTTCAGATATTGGATCGTTTTTGCAAATTAAGTTAAAAGCTACTTCCATAAAAAAAGCCTTTTTTCAAAAACGTTCCAAGTGCATTTTTTTCAAAATTTGTATGAGAAATATTAAATTTTAATGACAAGTATATAATAAAATAATGTTTATTTATTTAGTTGAAGTGATACATACTACTTAGTTGTACTCGCTACCAAAAAAAAGCGTACCACAAAATTAGAAAAACGCGATTTACTCAGTTCGACCTGCGTGTGGATTGGAACGTTGTAGCATAACTGCATAACTACGTCCAAATGTACTAATAAAGGATTTGTAAAGAAGGAAAACAAAAGAGAGCTTCAAAAGAAAAGTCCCAGAAGCGGCAGGAATCTTCCGACACGGATATTGACGATGAACCGATTATTCAAAAGAAAAAAATAAAACAGAAGGAATCTACTAGCAAAGAATGTGACCAGAAGAAAAACAGAATTAAGCTACAAAATAAAATGTCCCAGAAGTGGCAGGAATCTACTGATACAGAGGATGAAGATGAACCAGTTCTCATAGAGAGTGGCGAATCTTCCCCTCCAGAAACCTCTGTTAACGATTGCGTGGGATGTGGCGAAAACTATTACGAAACAGAACTAACAAAAGACTGGATTCAGTGCACTGTATGCGGGCGTTGGGTGCATGAAAACTGCACGGAATTCGAAGATAAATGTCACCCATGTGGCATAAAGATTATGCATCTGAAAAGAAGGGGAAGAAGACAAGATGACTAGACTGACTTGAACAGTCAGTCTAGTCATCTTGTCTGCTTCCCTTTCTGTGGACCGTTTTTGAGGTGTGGAGCGCTCATTTCTCTAAGATTCCTACATATGGCCATTTTATATTGATTAAAATAGTATGGCCATCTTACCTCAACGTCTATGGCCATCTTATATTGAATAGCATAGGAGAGATGGCCACCCCCTTGTGTATGTTTTTTTTTTTTTAAAGTGAAGTTATCGTTGGATTTTTGTTATTGTTACGCGCTAAAGCTAAAGTAATTCGTTACCACTAGCGCCATCTAGTATCGAGTAGCAGAATTAATTAAGTCAAGATCTATCTAGCAAGTTCGATTACAGAATCTTCTAGAATAATCAACATCCGTTCAGTCGGGGCCGGTATGTACTCGAAGATTCGAGATGGTTCGATTCCCGAATGTTCTATGGCCCTATAAAAGGCGGGAGCGGATCGGGATCGGGGTAGTATTGAATAAGCGATAGAAGCGAGAACATTGAAGTGATCTTGAAGTGCGATTTAAAGCGATCAATAGTGAAATTGTGTCGTGTAATTTGTGTGATTAATTAAAGTGTCGATTTTGGTAATTTTTATTGGCAGTTTTTAATTGTCACGAACCCGAAGCTCGTAACAATTGGTGTCAGAAGCGAGGATTAAAATCATGCCGATTTTACCTAAAGACGACACGGAGGGTATCCGTACCCGGAGTCAACGCCAGCAGGAGACGGATCAGAGGCGATTCGGTGGAGCACTGCCACAGACGTCGGAGGGTCAGGTGCCGACCACGGAGGCCGGCCCGTCCACAGCTGCTCCAGCATCATCAGCGCCAGATTTTGCTGCCCTGATGATGATGCTGCAGGAGCAGGCCCGCCGACAGGAGGAACAGGCTCGTCGGCTGGAAGAACAGCTCCAGCGCGATAAGGAGGAACAGACCCGCCGACAGGAGGAACAGGCTCGTCGGCTGGAAGAACAGCTCCAGCGTGATAAGGAGGAACAGACCCGCCGACAGGAGGAACAGACCCGCCGACAGGAGGAACAGGCTCGTCGGTTGGAAGAACAGCTCCAACGGGATAAGGAGGAGCAGGCGCGCCGCCAGGAAGAGCAGATGCTCCTCATGAAGGACCTTCACGCAACCTTCGGGAAAGACATGAAGGAGGTGAAGGAGAAGGTTGCCCAGCATGACAACCGCCTGTCAAAAGCTGAAACTCAGATCAGCAAGTTCAGTGACGTCATTGCTGATGTGAAGCAGGAATTGGGTAACCTCAAACTTGGGGATGGAATCGCAGCTCCCGTAGCTACAACACCTTCGCTACGTGGATTCAAAGTGCCGCCGTACGACGGGACTTCTTCCTGGTCGGCCTACAAAATTCAGTTCGCGGCTGTCATGAAGGCGAACGGGTGGAATAACAGTCAGGCCATGACTGCCCTCACCCTAGGACTGCGCGACCAGGCTTTAAATGTTCTGGAAGCTCTCGGTAAGGAAGTGACTTACGAGCAGCTTCTTGAGGCATTGGAGGCTAGATATGGAGACGCTCACCTGGAACACGTGTTTCGTGCGCAGCTTAAGGATCGTGTGCAACGCAGTAACGAAAACCTGCAGCAGTGGGCCCTAGAAGTGGAGAAGCTGGTTCGCAAAGCATACCAGTCCGTACCTGCGCTTATTGATGGGAACCTGGTGCAGGCATTCATCGACGGCATCCACGACCTTGAAGTTCGAGCTGCTGTGAGGCTCGGTCACCACGGGACGCTTAAGGATGCCTTGGCCCATGCACTGGAGGTGGAAGCTGTGCGGCAGGATCATCGTTCCCATCGCGTCAGGGAGGTTGTAGCGGCTACAGTTCGCGACCGTAATAAAGGATACGGCCCTAGGTGCTACGGCTGCGGGGAAAGGGGCCACCTTCGATCCAGTTGCCCTAAGCGAACTGCAGAAAGGGAAGATGGCCGGTCTCCAGAGGGTAGTGCGGCTAACAGCACTGCCCAGCAGCAGCAGCAGGGAAACGAGTAGTAGCCAGGACTGCGGGGCGGGTGCTGGCTGATGTTCAAAGAGCCCCAAGGATTTCGATCACACAAACCCATGACGGGAACAGCTTAATCATCAAGGGCGAGGTCAACGGAACGCCTTGTAAGCTAACCATTGATACTGGAGCTTCTCGTACGGTCGTCAGTTCCCAAGTTATAAGTCGGCTCCTTGGGGACTCCGCATACAATCGAGAACGCATTAATTTGGTGACAGCCACCGGTCAGCGCATACCCGTCCATGGAGAAAAGGAGATGGAGTTGAAGCTAGGCAACAGGATCTACCTGCATAATGTCATCGTGGCTGATATAACGGACGATTGCATCCTGGGCCTTGACTTTATGAGGAAGAATTGCTGCGAGATTGATGTCAAGCAAGGAGTTATGAAATGTGGGCAAGAGGAACTTTTTATGGAAGGGGCTTTACCAGGGAATGTGTATAGCCTTAAGAAGATTGTTCTTCCTCCGAGATCAGAAACGATTGTGCCGGTTAGTCTTCCTCGGAATTCTGGGCAAAGTCATCGTTGTGTACTCGTGGAAAGGGTAGATAATGACCTTCCATGGAAAGTGGCACGAACTTTGGTCAGAGCCACCGACATCTCAGGAGTACGTGTGCTGAATCTTTGTGATCAGGAACAGATTATTGAAAAAGGCACACTGATTGGTACTTGCGAGGAAGTAGATTGGTTGCGTCGATGCCAATATCTATCGACTGGGACCCCAAGCAAGGATGCACAAACGAGAGTGACCACACTTTTAGAAGACTCTCGCAGCGCTCTGTCGCAAAATGAAATGGCTAAGGCAAAGAAGATGTTACTCAAGTACGCCGAAGCTTTCTCCTCAAACGATGCTGACATTGGGAAAACTGGCTTAGTTCAACACAAAATAAACACAGGAGAGGACTTGCCTATCCGTCAGCGGCCAAGGAGATTACCGGTAGCGCGTGAAAAGGAAGTGGAAACTATGATTGAGGGAATGGTGAAGGATGGTGTTATTGAACCTTCATCTAGTCCATGGTGTTCACCTGTAGTGCTGGTAAGGAAGAAAGACGGCAGCATGCGGTTTTGTGTTGACTATCGTCGTCTGAATGACGTTACGAAGAAAGACAGCTACCCTTTGCCAAGAATCGATGACACGCTGGACATGCTTACTGGAGTAAAGTGGTTTAGCACGCTGGACCTGAAAAGTGGCTACTGGCAGGTTGAAATTGACCCTAAGGACAAGGAGAAAACAGCATTCTCGACAGGAAAGGGTCTGTGGCAATTTAAAGTTATGCCGTTTGGATTGTGCAACGCTCCGGCAACGTTTGAAAGGCTGATGGAACTTGTACTAACCAAGTTAATTGGCGATGCCTGTTTGGTCTACTTGGATGACATCATCATTGTAGGCCGTACGTTTGAAGAACATCTTCAAAACCTGGAACGCGTGCTCATTAAGATCCAGAGTGCCAATCTCAAGTTAAGTCCGAAGAAATGTTCACTATTCAAACGGCAAGTTAGCTTTTTGGGGTATGTAGTGTCGGAAGAAGGTATCCGCACAGATCCAGAAAAGATCGCCGCTGTCAAGGATTGGCCAGTTCCAAAAGACAAGACGCAGGTCAGAGCATTTTTGGGGTTGTGCTCTTATTATCGGCGATTTGTTAAGAACTTTGCGGATATAGCCAAACCCCTGCATAAGCTAACCGAGGAGAAGCGACATTTCTGCTGGGATGAAAGTTGCGACATCGCATTCCAGGAGTTAAAGGACCGACTGTGCAAAACACCTATTTTGGGGTACCCTGATGCAGGCAAGGAATTCATAGTTGACACAGACGCAAGTGACATAGGACTTGGTGGTGTGTTGTCTCAACGGAATGGTGATCAAGAGGTTGTGATAGCGTACTTCAGCAAGTCGTTGTCAAAGCCGGAAAGGAACTATTGTGTCACGAGACGGGAATTGCTTGCTGTGGTAAAGTCATTGCAGCATTTTAGCAAATATCTTCTGGGTCGGAAATTCCACTTACGAACCGACCATGCTGCACTGAAATGGCTATTGCAGTTCAAAAATCCAGAAGGACAAGTTGCGAGATGGATTGAGCTACTGCAGGAATACGACTTTGTGGTCGAACATCGCAGCGGGAAATCTCATGGCAACGCAGATGCATTGTCAAGAAGACCTTGTCCTGAAGACTGCAAGCATTGTACTAGGCAAGAGGGTAAGGAAGTGGTACCTGTGAGGGTGCTCAGGACAGACCTCAGCAACGAGTGGAAGGAAAGCCTACAACGTGCACAGCAGGAAGATTCGGACATCAAGCCGATTCTGGAGTGGATGAAGGCTAGAGCTCCTAAGCCCAGGTGGAGCGACGTCTCAGCAATGAGTTCGATCACAAAGAGCTATTGGGCCCAATGGGACAGCTTGGTGATTCAGGATGGAGTCCTGTACCGCAAATGGGAAAATGCTCGGGGAAACAGCTGTCATTTGCAAATGGTTGTCCCAAAAGCTCAAGTACCGGATGTTCTACAGCTGTACCATAATGGTTGTTCAGGAGGTCATCTGGGAGTAAAACGAACTCTACTGAAGGTACGAGAACGGTTTTACTGGATCCACTGCCGGGACGATGTCGAAGACTGGTGTCGCAAATGTACAAGTTGTGCAGCTGTAAAGGGACCTCAGACTCGTAGTAGAGGTGCATTGAAATTATACAATGTCGGTGCACCATGGGAGAGGATAGCCCTTGACGTTGCGGGCCCGTTTCCGGAAAGTGAAAGTGGTAACAAGTATTTCATGGTTGTGATGGATTACTTCACTAAGTGGTCGGAAGTCTTCGCTATTCCAAATCAAGAAGCTTCGACAGTTGCAGATAAATTAGTTCATGAAGTCTTCTGCCGTTTTGGGGTACCTTTAGAGATTCACAGTGATCAAGGAAGGAATTTTGAGTCCCAAATATTCCAGGAAACTTGTCGAGTTATGGGTACTCATAAAACAAGAACAACATCTTACCACCCACAATCGGATGGAATGGTGGAACGATTTAATCAGACATTAGAGAGGTACCTAGCAAAAGTTGTGGAAAATCGGCAACGGGATTGGGACAAACACATACAACCAT
Organism: Antitype chi; assembly: GCA_947359405.1. NCBI lineage: Eukaryota > Metazoa > Arthropoda > Insecta > Lepidoptera > Noctuidae > Antitype > Antitype chi. The sequence continues at coordinate 3,357,321 of OX375827.1, read as the reverse complement.
TTTTGTTGTCCTATCGAAGCGCAGTCCACGAAAGTACATCGGTGACACCAGCTTTCGCAAACTTTGGAAGAGAATTACGACTGCCTGCAGACCTGATCACCGGAATACCACCTGATGCCCCACGCAATATAACCGATTATGCGAACGACTTGCGGAACAAGATGAACGACATTTATGAGCATGTCAGACAATCAGGCCAGCAAATGTCTGAAAAGATGAAAACCCGTTATGACCGCAAAATGAACAATAAAGGGTTTGACGAAGATTCACTAGTGTGGTTGCACAATCCAGTCCGCAGCAAAGGGAAATCTCCTAAGCTTCAAGCTAAATGGGACGGACCGTACCGGATTGTGACAAAGATCAATGACGTAACGTACCGGATACAGAAAGGTGCAAGATGTACTCCTAAGATCGTCCATGTGGATCGACTGGCGCGTTACTATGGGGCCGAAAATGCTCGGGACGAGCATGTCTTAGGAGGGGGCAGTGTTACGCGCTAAAGCTAAAGTAATTCGTTACCACTAGCGCCATCTAGTATCGAGTAGCAGAATTAATTAAGTCAAGATCTATCTAGCAAGTTCGATTACAGAATCTTCTAGAATAATCAACATCCGTTCAGTCGGGGCCGGTATGTACTCGAAGATTCGAGATGGTTCGATTCCCGAATGTTCTATGGCCCTATAAAAGGCGGGAGCGGATCGGGATCGGGGTAGTATTGAATAAGCGATAGAAGCGAGAACATTGAAGTGATCTTGAAGTGCGATTTAAAGCGATCAATAGTGAAATTGTGTCGTGTAATTTGTGTGATTAATTAAAGTGTCGATTTTGGTAATTTTTATTGGCAGTTTTTAATTGTCACGAACCCGAAGCTCGTAACATTATTATTTCGTGTTCAATTTGATAACTAATAAACAAATGACTGAATAAAAATAAAAATATTTGTTTTATTTTATGGACTTCAAAATAGATTGCCCCAGAGAAAACTATGGCCATCTGTCCTCGAATTACCCTAAGTGATGACATAGACAACTTATCCGAAAAAAATCATAAGTTAGAGTACACTTTAGCTTTTATACGTGCACTAAGCCCACCGCATACGGTATTCAGTTCAAAGGAAATTAGAGATATGTTAGATAAACTAAGGGTTTTATATCCAAGTGATGAAATCCTTAATATAGAATTAAGAAACTATTCCATAATTAAGCTAGGATACTTTTATATAGATAATCAGATAGTTTTAGTATTCACAGTGCCGATCGCCCTTCCTCCTATATACAACCTCTATAAACTATCCGTTGTTACCAATAAGCATAACAAAGTCCTTTTAACTTCCTCACCCTATATTGCGATTTCCGAAAGAGATTCTACGTACATGGAGGCTGAATGCCCGAAGGTAGACACCCTGTACCCCTGTGAAGCAAAATTAAAATACAAGACTCAAGACGACGCAGATTGGACGTAGTTAAACGAAAAGGATCCAGTCCACAAAAAGTCTTGTGTGGATTGGATCGTTTTCGTTTAACTACGTCCGATTGTATCCAGCATTTGATCTCCAAGCAAGAACTCTTACCATCTTGCAAGTCATCATCAGTTTCATTGAAGAAAGAAGCTGTAGAACAACTCGACGAGAAACATTACACGATAATCTTCCCATACCCAGCTAAAGTGAAGATATCATGCAGACAGGAAACATAAGACCCTTGAAGGAAGTTACTTGGCTATCATCCCATACAACTGCCATATCAAGACGCCCGAATTTACCATAGCGAATTCTAACAACCACATCAAGGGATTCGCTCTGGAAATCATGCAGGTGCCCAGATACTCCGAAGAAGTAAAAGCAAGCGATACACCAATCATCTTAAACTCAGTCGACCTAGAAAGCTTGCATTCTGTCAACACTGAGATCATGCTACAGACTCCAATAAAACTTGAAGAAGCAATCAACACCCGTCTCTACCATACCACGATTCCAATTTACTCAATACTATCCGGTGCAGGTGCACTCATTATCGCACTGATGTATCGACGACAACGAGCAAAATGTCTTCATAAAAGCCAATCAATCGGAATGGATGACGCTACACCCATGGGAAATTATGCTGAAATCCAAGAATCAGATAAAACAGGAAGCAGCCAAATAAGAATCGAGCACAGCAACATTTTATCATCCACCTCAAGCAAGATTTCGCAATAATTGCTGATCTTTGGGGAGAGGTGTTACATACTAGCAACACATGTAAAACGCTGACACGCATTTACGCAGTTACCACGAATTGCATGTGCCACGGACATGAGGCGCCGACGCAGCGGAACGTGATGCTTCGCACCACCGGACATCGCGACCCATGTGAACAGGTCTCACTTTTGGACACGGCATCGGTCTACTGCCGACTATTCTAATTTTAACTTCATAATTATCATTGTAATTTTTTTATTATTAAATCTAAGTTAAATAAAGTTTGTATTTTTTTTAATCTTCTGGCTACCAGCCTTCGTAATTTGCATCTTATTTTCGTTGGTTCTGCTTAAAATAATGCCGAAAACAATCAAAAGTTCGACGAGGAAACTTTTATTTACTACGATTAACAAATATAAAGACGTAATAAATAATCGTTTTTTTTTTATTTAATTTAATTTTTTACAGAACTTAAACAAAAATAGAGGTGTGCTGAGTTTTCTGAATTTAAAACCTAACGACATGCGCGCGGTAGGAAAAACGACGCAACAATGACAAACGAATGGCGGCTTGCTGTGCTGTTTAGTTAGTTTCAGATACGGCCACGGTGGCGATGAACTCGACTTACGTGACGGAAATTGCGTCATCTAGCGAATAAACGTGGGATGTACCTACTCTCTCATAAATGGACTTCAGATGTCAAACGCATGATAAATTAAAAAAATAGACGAGTGACAACGGTTTTTATGTTACAGATTAGCAAACATAAATGCTACTGGTACAGAAAAGATGCAAGATTTTGTTTTAAAACACAATATTATATGAGTGTAAAAAATGCTTCTATACTTGGACTCATAATCGTATTCAGTAACTTGACAGTTCGAAGAAAAATAATGTTACCATACTAAAACTAATATAATAGTGTTGGGGTAGTGAACGATTTTTCGTAAAGAACGAACGATAAAAATGGTTTAATTTTAATTTCGTTATTAAACTAAAAAAATCGTTTGTAACATGTGGAATATAAGAATATATAACAAATTCTAAAAAAAAATTATAGTGCGTATCATGTTTTAAAACAAGTTATTAAATTAAAAAAAAAAATTGCATGTAAGTACATTATTTTATGTTAATTCAATTTCATTCGTTCTTACACCACCTCACTATCTTTTTTTGTCATAATCTGAACCTTCAACTGTCAAGTTACTGAATACGATTATGAGTCAAAGTATAGTAACTTTGAGTTACTAGAAACATTTTTTCATGTTGCTGCAACAATTTTGAGTAATTTTTATTGGTTACCATGAATAAAGAGGTTTAATGTTAAACCAGTTGGAAACTTTTGTTCAAATAAGGGCTATTTTTTTAATAGTCATAACTTTTATCTGAAGAATAAAATCAGAGTTTGGCATATTTTCTATACAAAATCTGTCAAACCGACATATTTATTTCTCAGATAAAAATTATCTAACTATTGAAAAAACAGCCCTAAGATCAATTAATTTAAATCAAATGGAATAAATAATATACATTTTTTTAATTTGGTTTGAAGTATTGCTTAGCCATTTATTTTAAATGCCATATTGATTCACAATACATTCTGCTATTAAAATGTTTCCAATAAAAAGGATATCTATTAATTTCTAAGTTCTACTTAGTATTTAAATTATGACAGGTTTTAGTCAACCAGCAACTTATACATTTTTAAGATTTTTTTTTTTATACAAATGATAAAAATAGATTTAAGTGTTCTTATAACATTGGCACATTCAAAATTAATTAATTATTTAGTTACAGCTACTAGGATTTAAAAACAAGAATTTAGTTGTTGATTTCATACACCACCTAGCTTCATTTTGAATATGCTTGTGCTATAATGATTGCCTACATACAACTACTGATTATTTTTATTATTTACACTATCATCAATCTTAACACTTTCACTTATTGCACTTTCTTCAATTTTAGATTCTTCAACATTACTGTCTTCATCTTTGTTACTTTTACCTACACTAGGCTCAACGTAATTGACTTCAATTTTAGGTATTTCGATGTTGGTAAGATTAGTTCTGGCGTTTACGTTGCCACCATCTTTGCTTTCATTTTTATCATCCGCATCATCGTCATCATCATCATCGCCACCGCCTAGCTCTTTTTCATCAAATTTGTCTGGTGTCTCTTCCGAGGGCTCGTACGAATGGTTCTGAAATTTCTCAAGCCACGTATCCATGGACTTGCCCTCTACTTCACCCTTTACTATCACGGGATATATGTGCTTATGTATAAACTTGTGTATTTCGTCCTCTACGTCTGACCAAGTCAAACTGTCGTGGCTGTCTTTAAATTTTGCATCGTATCTGTCGTAGTGGACCTGAAATGAGCAAGGAATGTTTAGTCTTGTCCCGAATAGAGAACAGTTATACCGAATCCCATCGGATCGGACGGGCAACGACTATGTATTAAAGATCGCTTTCTAATTTGCGGTAAGATTTCCCATTGTGAAACTCTGTGTAACTTTGATATTATTATTTTTTGTAAATAGGTACCAATACAAAGACTAACCCATCTACAGGGTGGCAGGGATAGCGACGTGCAACCTGTTACCTGGTTGCGGAACTACAATGCTAAAAATATGAAATGGCAAATAGATACTACAATCCCTCTTGATGATCGTAAGCTTTTAACCACAGATCGCCTTACGTCGCGTCGTTCTTACTGCCATCCTTTCTGAGAGTAAGTTTAGAAATGGACAAAATGTTTCTATAGAGACAAAAACACTTAATTTGCTAATAAAAAATAATAAGATATATTAAATAGTACACTTCTTTTCTCCTCGTATTTTTAGACACAACGCAGAATGTGAAGATTTAATATTAATAATCTTCACATTACGCGAACCACCATTACTATATTTTGTTCCGATTTCCTCTCCGCAGGAAAGCAGAACAAAATATGGTTACGATATTACTAACTTTAATGCTGAATTACGGCGGAACGCATTCAGTTTTCTTTTAATTCCTCCTGGAATTGAATGAAAACTGAGATGCGATGTGATGAGAGAGACTCCCATCTCTTGCAAAATTTCCACTAACAATCGTGCCTAACAATTTAATAATCTCGTAGCCAAAGTGAAAGATTAACAAATGTCCCTTTGCCGGAAGAAGTGTTTGTAGGAGAACAAAAATCAAACGGAAAAAAGAAAAAATAAAGTCAAAAGTCATTTATGCAAACTAGGCTGAGAGTCAGCTCTTTTTGAACGTCAAAATAAAATTACATAAGACAGTCCCCCCAAAAACGCCCGCCCTTCACCACTTCCTAGTGCTTTAGCTGGGAAGAAGAAGTAGCGAAACAAACTTCCCAGCAGCACAGCTGTCTGTTAAGTTAAGAAAAAAAAGAAAAAGGATTTCGGCGATCTTGCTTATAATTGCGCGATTGTTTTTACCAGTTCCGTTAGTCATTCGGACGTACGGGACCCTAAAACAACCCAATAGATCAGGCATACATACCGTATCGAGAACGAGACCGAGACCAGGCGCAGTGGGTAGCATGACCTTCTCCTTGGCAAACACTCTCTCAAGTATGGAACTATCAGTGTGACCACGCACCACCGCTATCGCCAATCCAACCATCTTGCGTATTTGATGCAACATGAAGCTTTGACCCTGGTTTTAAATAAAAAGATATAAATTATATTATTTACTAAGCTTTTGTCAGAGCCTTCGCCAGCATGGAGGTAGGGGAATATCCTACGAGAACGTACCACCGGAACCAAAAGTATCCTAACACCCGGTTTCTGAATTGAGAATTTGAATTTGAGAACGTCCTAATCTGTACTTAAGTATAAATTAAATATTTTTTCGTTTCAGAATTAAGTTTTTTTTTTAAAAACTTTAATCGTGGCGGAGCTTTGGAGGCATATATCCAGCAGTGAACCTCTTTCGGCTGAAATGACGATGATTATGATGATGATGATGAAACTCTAATCAAGATTTGAGTAATATAACATAATTTACTCAAATTTGTCAGAAAGCATGCTTAACATCCATGGTACAAAATTATTTTACCCGATAAAAGTGTAAATATGTAGTACAGTAAAAAATATGTAAGTATTGTAATATTTTTAATGACCTCTAGTTTTATCAGTTACATACAAAATCACAAATAGGTAGGTATTTACAATTATTATGGTAACTTAAGAAAAATTTTACGGAAGTACAGTTGTATGCAATCACTTACATATCATAAATCATTTAATCATAATCATTTGCATTTCCAGTTCATGCTTCTTATGTTCAAATCTGAATGATTGCATCTCATTTCTTTTTTGGTAGTACGCAAGTTCTATTTATTTCTTAAAATAAATTTTCTTCAGAGCTTCAGCTGAATGCTTTGGAAGTGATAAGCTATCTATTGTCTTCTTTTTTCGTTTGGGCACAAGTTTTCGTTTCCTTAATACAGGTGCTCTGGATTAGGAGGTACTGGTTTGGATTCTGGTACTGGGTTACTCTTTGGAAGTTATTTCAATTTGATCTCCTGAAAAATTCAATTTCTAGTTTATATGATACTATAAATGGACTTCTGTGGCGTATGAAAAGTATTGATCTATAGGTACTCACCAATATATTCATTAAAAATGGTTTCATGATATTTTAATCTTATAAGCAGAAACATGGTTAAAATGAAGAAAACCTAAATAATTTCTGATGCTGTAACTGCCAACGCAGTAAGTATATTGATCAGTAATTGACTACCACTATAAATAGCGTCGGCGACGGACGAGACGAGACATGAGCACGTAGGCGCAAGTAGCGCCGGGAACGCCATGATACAAAAGTCGTGAGTCAAAGTAATCCTTTGAAAATAGATTAAAATTTTAAGGTGAAACAAATATAATAGGTCTTTACCTATGAAATTGCCGTTTTGTATGAAAAAATTTAAACGAATTTTTTTCATGTATTTTTTATTTGTATTAATCGAAGTAATCACCCATGCAATCAATGCATATTTGCCATCGCAGTGGCAGTATATTGATGCCCTTCTTAAAGAAATCAGCTGGACAGGAGGCAACAAATTCTTCAAAGGCATTTTGTACTGCCTCTCGGGTATTGATTTTTTTTCCCGCCAAGAAGTTATCCAAATTCTGGAAAAAGTAGTAGTCTGTAGGCGCAAGGTCTGGTGAGTAGGGCGGATGACGGAGAGCTTCCAACCCCAGTTCTTGCAACTTGGAGACCGTCTGCTGTGCAGTATGAGGTCGCGCGTTGTCGTGCAGGAGCAGCGGAGACGAGCGATTGACCAATGCTGGTTGGAGATGTGCCAGCTTCTCCATCATTGTGTTCAGTTCTTCACAGTACACATCTGCAGTAATGCTCACCCCGTTTGGTAAGAAGCTGTGATGAATCACACCGGCGCTAGACCACCAAACAGTGACCATCACTTTTCTAGGGGTAAGTTTTCGTTTAGGGCATTGTTTAGGTGCTGAACCAGGATCCAACCAACTTGCTGAGCGCTTGCGGTTATCAAACAGAATCCATTTTTCATCGCAGGTAACAATGCGGTTCAAAATTCCTTCATTTGTGTGTCTGTTGAGCAGTGCAAGGCACGTCTCGACGCGTACTTCGCGCTGACGATCATTGAGTTCGTGGGGCACCCATTTGTCAAGCTTTTTTACCTTGCCAATTTGACGCAAATGGACCAATATTGTTTTGACGCTAACGTCGAAAGCTGCTGCTAATTCAGCCGTAGATTGTGTATCATCAGCTTCCACAATCGCCTTTAATTCGTCATTGTCGACCAAAGTCTTCGGACGACCGCGAGGTTCATTTTTCAGGTCGAAATTTCCAGAACGGAAGCGAGCAAACCAATAACAGGTGTTGCGTTGGTTTGTAGTGTTAGCTCCGTAAACGTCGTTGATGTTGCGTGCCGCTTGTGCCGCGTTGCTGCCACGACGGTACTCATATTCCATAATTACTCGAATTTTTAACGTATCCATGATGACGAAAAAGATTGAAATGCGATGAAAATGTAACACTAATCAATAAACAAATGACTACTTTTGGAAAAAAAAATCCATGTTTTTAAAATAAAATTAATTTGAAATTAGAATTCTTACCCAAACAAAAATTATTTTGATTTGAAATGGCCAGTACTGCAAAACGGCAATTTCATAGGTAAAGACCTAATACTTCGGGAGTGTAACTCACTAACTCCACTGTTCGACAATGTACATAAAAAATAAACATTGTCTCATTATTAATCTTGTCTGTGCGGAAACAGAATACGGAAATAAAAAGCCATTAAAAAGTTAGGAGCCAACAATGATTCGCTTTTCTTGCTAATTAACTTTGGGCGTGTTTAAGTAGTAAAAGAAGTGTAAAATCTCCAAAACCAAGTCGGTACCGACAAAGCTCAAATATCGAAAAGTTCAATAAACGTTATTGGCCATTGATTTATGCAGTGGTTTTTTCATTAAATCCGTTCTTCCGAAGGACTTTTCTTAATTTTTTGCGCGCCTGTTATACTATAAATGATCCTGCATCTCACGCAATAACGTTGTGCGTGTAGACTAGCGTCTAACTGCTTATTACTGCGACTACCTCTCTCGGACACGATGCCTGGTAAAACAGCGTGCTTTTTAGCCAGGCCCACCAGTGAGTTCGAGCCCTCGACTAGATTCCTCTCAAGGGATTTCGCTCAATCCTAATGGATATGTTTCTTGTTAGTTAATGTAACTTGATCTCATTACTAGTTTTGATATTAGAATCTTACTAGACTGACATAAGTAAAGAATTACAAAAATAAAATGTTTCTTTTATTTGAAAATAATGTAAGGTAGTCGTAGAATTACGTAAGTTGAAAAAGAGATTTCACATTTATGAACGGATTTTGATTATTTTTGATTTAAACTTGAGATGGGCCGACTATGACTTTGGCCGACTAGTCGCCTGCAAAATGGCCGACTAGTCGCCTGCAAAATGGCCGACTAGTCTGCTAAGCCGATCATTGATTTCGGGTGACATCGGCTATGTTCAAAATGGCAAACCTACTTATTGGGGTACTAGGTTAGTATACTTTGCTTATTTTCACAGTATTATGTCTTATGGCGTTCTGCTGTGGGGATCGGCAGCGGACGTAGATTCAATTTATATTTTACAAAAGAGGGCAATCCGCGCAATCTATAAAATGAGGCCTCGCGAGTCTCTTAGAAACAAATTCAACGAAATTGATATACTAACTCGGCCTTCTCTTTATATCCTAGAAAATATCTTGGTTCGCAAAAACTTAGGTCTTTTCAAAAAAAGATGCTATTTCCATAATCTAAATACACGTAGTAAAGATGAAATTGTGATTCCAAAATTTAGATTAACTAAAACTAGCAAGTCATTTCTAATAAACAGTATCCGCTTCTGTAACAAGTTGCCAAAGTCGGTTACAGAACTTAGCGATGGAAAGTTTAAAACTCACATCAAACATGTCCTTATCAAAAAAGCATAATTATTATAAGATAAAAGACTATTAATTCACTATTAATTCCTTCTGCACATGTGGCTTCCCTGGTACCTCATTAGCAGCATAACTATGTGAAAGTCTATTAACTGCTCCCAAATTACAATGTTAATTTTTATTATTTTTATTTTTACAATGTTTGACATATTCTCGTCATTATTTGACATTATACATCAGTTTTAATTTCGACTATTTATTATTAGTGATTGTCATGGAAATCATGTCACTTGGTTCAAATAGGTTCATTTTATATAGGTAGATTCTTTTACATATTTTGAATGAGAGAACGTTGTAGACCTTACAGACTAGATTTGTAGCCGTTTTCCAATTCTGTTTTTTTCAGTCCTCTAAGTACCTGGTACTTATTGACAGGCCTGCACTGTCCTCCCATACCTATTATCACTGTTATTTGAAAACATTGTAAAAGCCAATAATTTTTTCGGTTTTAGCCGACTAGTCGCCGACTACAAATATGGCCGACTAGTCGGCACATCACTAATTTACATAGATCTATGCATAAAGCCATTTTTAACGGACGAAAAAACGGAGGAGATTCGCAAGTCGCCGCGTATATATTTTTTATATGTATGACCACGCATAACTTTTTACAGAATAGTCCAATTTTGATAATTATTTTTTTATTGGTTATGGTATACCCCGAAGTTGGTCCCATATAAATTTGGAAAAATCCTAGCCTAAGGGTGGGAAAATAGGGGTAATTTATTGTTCACTCACAGATTATAATGCTGAATTGTGTATTTAAAAAAAAAAACCTGACGTGGAATCAGTTTTAGACCTGTTAATCTCTTGTGTGTAGACCTCTGTCTCTGCATTTCTGCTAAAGCTCATTCATCGTGAGGTTTGTGTAATACCTTATTTGGCTCTAGATTAGATAAAGCAACAGTAGATCATAGCCATAATTTATTTTATAAAATAAAAACTTTTTAACAAAAAAATTAAGCCGCCGTAAAAACTGAAAAGCAAAAAATTATAAACCTTTTTTGTTTAACCTTGATCAAGTTCTTAAACTAATGTAAGTATATCTAAGTATATGTTTTTGTAATTACTTTGAGTTTTCAATTTACAATAACTAAGTTCTGAAACGATTGTAATGTGTTTTTATGCAGTTAGAATTATGTAAATCGGACCACGGGTTCTAAGTTATTGCAGATTTTATGTAAGGAAAATGTACCAAATCATCATATTTTGTTACAGTTCCCAAAAACAGAACAATTATTGAAGAGTAATAGCGAGCGAATTCGAGCAGAAGTGGAACTTTCCTCACTGTTTAGCTACCATTGATGGTAAGCACGTTGAAATCGTGCCTCCAAGCAACAGTGGCTCGTTTTATTATAACTATAAACAAAGACACAGTATGGTATTCATGCCAATAGTTGATGCAAAAAACAGATTCTTGTTAGTTGATTTTGGGCCAAATGGAAGGGTTTCCGATGGTGGAGTATTGTTGAATACGACCTTTTATGAAAAACTTTAAATATTTCTACAGCAGAAAGGTTGCATAATAGTCCAAGAATACTGCCGTATGTATTTGTAGCTGATGACGCGTTTCCTCCAAGAAAGGACATGATGAAACCATTTTGGCAAAATTACTTAGTAGAATTAAGAAGATATTATTATATAGTTATCGGACATCGCGAGCACACCACATAGTCAAAAACGCATTTGGCATATTAGCGGAGAGGTTCCCCATTTACAGAACACAAATGAACCTGTCGCCAGAAACTATTCGGTCAGTCGTAAGAGCAACCTGTGGTTTTTAATTATTTGATGTCATCGCTGAATTCATAGGCTCCTTCAGAATGTTTTGATAGTGAACATTTTGAAGGTACGATAACCTCAGGTCTCACAACGAGTCACAATTGAACCATTAGAAAGAACTATATAACGAAGGTAGTTCACCCATTGGCGGTACCTCGTTATCAGAGTCCGGGTTAGACATGATGTAGGTACGAAATAAAAGTTTTAACACAGATTACAACCGTCTATTTAATCACTCCCGACAACAAAATAAAGAAATCTCAAATGATTAAGCCGATGGAAATAGATTAAGTTATGGAAACGCGGTAAATTCGGCACAGGCTGGCCGAACGACCTCTCGCGCTCGTGTCTCATAAAAGAGTGACGTCTCTCTATCAAATGCGTCCAATGTCAACAATGACAACTGTCAACAAGACATGCCACGCCCTGTACCGACCTCACCCAAGCACACTGCTTGACGTTTCCGACAACGATAACAGATGGCGCTGTTCTAAATTAACAATAATCAATAGCCACTCTAATAATGTGCCTTTGCGTTCATTCTGCGACACGGCCATCTTGACAATTCACACGTCCTCGTGTGAGGCATCTGAAACAAGAATTTATGGAAAGTGAAACGTCCTTTGCTCGGCTTTCCTGACCAAGACGCCGGTGAATAAAGTCACACGATTCAACAACACAATTTTATTCTGATTCGAATTCTCATCAAATCTTATAAAGAAAATCGCAACATTGTAATCACCACTCTTCAAGAATCATTAATTTTCGAACCAATTTATGAAAACTTCCGATCAAATCTAGTATGCAATGCTCTGTTCGTTACCCAGCTTCGTCACATACAACATATTGCCTCCATCCGGCAAACTAACGGGACCTCCATCCGGTACCCGACCTCGACACACATAACACATCACATTGCCTCCATCTGGCAACTAGCGGGACCTCCATCCGGTACCCGACTTCAACACGTCGCATTGCCTCCATCCGGCAAACTAACGGGACCTCCATCCGGTACCCGACTTCAACACACAACACATCACATTGCCTCCATCTAGCAACTAGCGGGACCTCCATCCGGTACCCGACTTCAACACATCGCATTGCCTCCATCCGGCAACTATGGGACCTCCATCCGGTACCCAACCTCAAGACAATATATTGCCTTTATTTAGCACCTTTGGCGATTACTTACATTGCCATGCCGCACGTAGGTCACCAACCTTAAGTAAACACTTAGGTGCGAAGCCACGAACAACATTGGAATGTATGCAATCTGAGTCACTTGCATACTACATTTGCATCTTTTATCCCTTCACTTAAGGTCTAACACCCTCATCTTCAGCCGGTCTCGTCTCATCAGTCTTGCTAGAGTCAGGGTCAGAGATAAACAGTAATGGAAACCACCATCCTTCTTTTTAACGAGAAGAATAGGACTCGCAAACGGTAATGAACTATAGCGAACTATATTGGCCTAAGCAATTCATAAATTTAATCTCGTACAACCCGTCGCTCAACCTATAAGGGCGTCGATTGACAGTCTTATGAGGGTCTATAAGGCGAATTTGCATGGGTTCAGTGTCTGCAGGGGATGTAGATACACCAGAAATAATAAAAATAAAGTTTGAAAGATAGCAAAATATCTAGCAGCTCAGTTTTTTTTTTCAGTGGGGATGTCACTGTCTATCATGTCAAAATCAAATTTACAGTCAAAAATCACGTCACATGTCTGAACTATCCGTATTTTCTCAAATCGTATCTTATCTGACGACATATGAACTACTAAACCAATTGATAAACTTCGCGTCCAATCATGATTTTATGTCGCAAAAAATAGTCTGATAAAACGTGAAAAGAATTTCAAAAATAATACCAGTGATCTCAATAGTAGTCAAAATTTGTACAGTTGACCTTACAGAAGTCTGTCCGATACCAGTCAATGTCACATTTCCATAAAGTCGTTTGCCACCAAATTTACAGTATACAGATAACAAGCGAACATTCCATAACAAGCGAACATTCCACACCAGAGTCATAATAAAAATCAAATTGCTCACCAGATTACCGTAAGGATCCAGCAGGTGCGTCCACAAGGCACACATCAACTCGCTTTTCCCTGACGGGATCAAACGCCGTGCTGCTGCTTGCCTCCTTGGCGTTCCTCTTAGGGCCATTGGATGCGTAGTGTCCCTGTTCACGACAATTGAAGCAAGTGATCCAGTCAGCTTTCCCTGTTGCCTGGTTACTCTTCCACTGCTAGACGCCATCGATTTCGGTTGCTCTTCCTGTGCCTTCGAGTCTCTTTTCATGCGACATTGCACCAATCTGTGTTCTGGTTTCACACAGTTGAAACATTTAGGTCCATCGTTGGGCCAATTGGGCCGGTTCCTCTTCGCGTCAGGACCTTCACGTTCATCACCACCAGACGGGGTGTTCCTCTTCAGAAACGAAACAGCCTTCAGTTCCCGCTGTAGATCGTTGCGGGTTTTGATGTTTGTAGTGAAGGACAATCGCTGGACTCGCGTATCGTTCTTCGCGATATGAGCTAACACAATCGCGATGGCAATCTGCTCTGTCGTGAGGCCGATCCATCTTGACATAATGGTTGTCATGAGGGTAGCTGCATATGCGGCCAAACACTCATTTTCCTTAGGTTTATTTTCATGCAGATTGACTAGAAAAGAAGCGGTAGTCTCTGGACATTCATACCTGGCTATAAAAAGCTCCTTAAAATCGCTCCATTTCATCCCAGGGTAAGATACGGACGACAGCCATAACGAAGCTTCTCCCTTGAGTGCGCGGCTCAAGGCAATCATCAACGATGCACCTTGACTATTCGGATCGATAACACACATGTCTGCTGTTGCCAGCCAAGCACGCGGGTCAACATTTTGTTTTTCTGGGTCAAAATCCGGGAGGCGAACATCCATAATCGCAGGTGTTTTCATTGCTTGCACGATAGCCATAAAGTTTTTGTTTTGCTGCTCTAACAGAAAACGCCATTTTTCCGTGTCTGTGTCACTTTCAAACGCGCGCGCATTGTCTTTACACTTTTCTTGGCTAGCACTGTCAGTTACACCATGTGGGGCGTTTGAGTTGCATCCCACTTCTGATAACGAAGGTAGTTCACCCATTGGCGGTACCTCGTTATCAGAGTCCGGGTTAGACATGATGTAGGTACGAAATAAAAGTTTTAACACAGATTACAACCGTCTATTTAATCACTCCCGACAACAAAATAAAGAAATCTCAAATGATTAAGCCGATGGAAATAGATTAAGTTATGGAAACGCGGTAAATTCGGCACAGGCTGGCCGAACGACCTCTCGCGCTCGTGTCTCATAAAAGAGTGACGTCTCTCTATCAAATGCGTCCAATGTCAACAATGACAACTGACAGCTGTCAACAAGACATGCCACGCCCTGTACCGACCTCACCCAAGCACACTGCTTGACGTTTCCGACAACGATAACAGATGGCGCTGTTCTAAATTAACAATAATCAATAGCCACTCTAATAATGTGCCTTTGCGTTCATTCTGCGACATATACAAGGCCGTACACTTCAAACAGCAAATCAGATAAGATGTCAATTTATGACATATTTTGTAAGTGAATGAAAAGTCCCTTGGCAAGGCAGTTTCATTCATTAATATCAAGCAAAAATGCAGACCTTGTATTCATGTGTAATAAAGCAATAAATAATTTCTGAGAAATGAAAGCTTACCTCATTTTCGTCCTCATCTATATTCGATATCGATGGTCTCGATACTTCTTGATCGTATAAAAAACTTAGCATCTCGAAGTACCATAAGCGGACGAGTATAAATCTTGTCAGTTTCTGCTCCGGATTTAAACATTTTTTTTTATTTTATTCAGCTCTTTTTATACGTAGTGCTAAGATTATTAATCTTCTTAACCACTATATCCCTGTTGGCATTTGGATAGATGGCTTTGTATTTTTCGACTAGCCTGTTGTAGGCGGCATTTTTTTGTCGCTATCATGGTAATCCTTAGATTTGGTCTTCAGAAGGCAAGTTTTGCTTCTGTAGCGCTCTCTATGAACTCTTGCAGTTGTTCGCAGTGTCCACCTCTTTCTTCTTCCGACATGTTGCAAAGAGAGCGATCCGCACGTGCGCACACAAGCGAGCTCCGTGAAGTACTGCCGAAATGAGCGATCGCCATCCACACGCGACGATAAAACTGTGCAAACGCAATCGACAACGATTTATCTAATATAAATTGCAACTGCCACCGATGAACGATCATCTGCAACGATTTTTCATGCACACGATCGATAAATCTGTGCAAATCGGTTTGCACAGATTAATCGCTACGATATATCGTTACATGTGTAGCAGGCATTATAGTTTGACATTCATGCTTAGGTCCAAACAAACACTTCAAATATTAAATTCCTAAAATGTGCATAACATAAATTTGTTGAAATTAATGCCGTTATTTAAAATTCGCTTACTTTTTAAGTACCTATGTTTTAAATTTTATAGGAATAAAATTATTTAGCATTCAAGTTTTTGAAAAGTACCGGTTTTTTATTTTAAATTTGAACGTGTTAGTTTTGATCAGGAATTCTTAAGTAAATTATCAGTTGATTATGGTTTGACGAAATTCAATTTTAACTTTGAAACGCAAAAAATTTAACCGCATACTTATGTATTTGAGAATACTTAGTTGAGATTTGCTACTATTCTCAAATCAGAAACCGAGCGTATGTCATGTGCTAATCCAGATTATTAACTATCCGTATGCCAAATTTGATCCAAATCCGTTTGGCCGTTTTTGCGTGATTGAGTGACAAACACATGCAAACTTTCATACTTTTATAATTAGTAGAATTCGTTTTAATAAGCATAGATAATACATCAAATGATAAATGATTTTATTTCTGTAAGTAGGTTTGTACAAACACTTTTACACGTCAATCATATTTTTTTAAACTAGATGAGGTCGGCGTTTCGTAGCTGTGAGAAGAAAGGCCGAAACAAACTCGACAAACACGCGCGACAAATGTCAGTAATGCATGATTACTGACATTTGTCGCGCGTGTTTGTCGAACAATACCAAAGAAAGGCAATCTTGGTGGGCGGAGTAAAGTACTCAAACTGCCAGATTAACATTAAAAATTAACTGAAAAGAGATGAAAAAGAAAACATGATCTACATAGTCCTCACATTCACGCTAATTGAAACAATAATAATATTAAACTTTCCAAGTAAATATTCATGTCAAATTGTATATAATAATCATCAAAATGTCAAAGAGTATAAGTTTGTAAAAACATTCAGTATGCAAAAATTGGACCAGCTCAATGCCAAGCTTTTTTATCCTCAATATATAATCGTTAACGGTATAAAAGGCTTTCAGTCGCAACTTACGTATAATGAATGATTTAAATTTATTGAGACTTTGATCTTGAACATGGCTTGGAAGTTTATTTGAAAAGCGTATAGGTACATTGACATCTGAATGACCCACCTATTTTCTTGAGCCTTGTTGATGGTACAACAAATTTGTGTTTGTTCCTAGTATTTATACTATGGATATCACTGTATTTTTTTAACAATTTAATATTTTTGTGGGCATAATAAGATTTTCAAAAGTATACTGTGTACTACTACATAAGTATAAGTATTTGATTGAGATACCTCAGATACAGGTTTATTTCTAGTTCTGGTGGAATCCTATTATCATATTATGCCTAGCTCTAGTTTCAGGTCCCATTTCGTAAATATTTATATAAATCAATCGTTTCAATAAACAATTTTCGATTTCAATGCAATTGCTATTTACGATAGCAATTGCATTGAATTGTGTTTGGAAAAGAATGGGGAAACTTGTTTCCATTTTTTAGTTAGGTCAGTGTAAGTGTATATATTAGTTAGTAAATAGGATTTTTCCATTTTCATGATATCACCATTATCATCAACCTACAGCAGTCCACTGCTGGACATAGGCCTCTCCAATAGCACGCCATTCAGCTCGATTCTAGAAAACTCTTTCAGCTGCTACCAGCCACCCTGCAGAGATCGTCGCCCACCTAGCCTGAGGGCGTCCTGCCTTACGTTTGCCGATTCGCGGTCTCCACTCAATAACAAGTCTACCCCAACGGTTATCGGTACTACGGCTTATATGGCCGGCCCATTGCCGCTATATACAGGGTGTCCCGAAACTCGACGTCAAGCGGGTACGGGGCAATGAGCTAGGTTGTACCAGTTCTAGCAAAAATAAAAAAATATAGTACATTTTTTTTTAAAGACAAGGCATCAAGTTTCGTGTTAAAACGTTTTTATCCATGACTTAATTAAACTTAATTTTTTTGTACTAGACTCACAATATTAATTATTGGTTTTGTGACTGCAATCAATAGCATATTTATTTAGGATTACATTTAAAAAAAGAAACACTGAACAATTTAGAAATTTGTGATCACAGTACCTAAATATCTGATGTAGGGTGTTGATTTTCAACATTTTCAAAAGAATACCTATTATCACTTAACCAAGTAACATGGATTTTATTTTTTATTTTTGCTAGAACTGGTACAACCTAGCTTATTGCCCCGTACCCGCTTGACGTTGAGTTTCGGGACACCTGTATAATAAAAAGTAATCAACTGTTTGTTTTAGAAAAAATGATCCTCTACTGCCAGGCAAAATAATGACAACCATTTTCAAAAGGCGTATCTATACTACATGAAATAGTTATACAAGGTGTCTCAAAAGTAAGTTCACATTTGTTTATCTTATTACGCGAAAGCAACTATTCTGAGGGGCGCGGGGGGTATGTCAGTCGGTAGTCTGGCTCTTGGGAATTTAGTCGCTATGGAGCGTTTCTCTGGTGCGGACCGTGCGTTGTGCGTACGTGAGTTTTACAAAAACGGTAATTCGGCGACTGTAGCGCGTAGAAAATTCTGCAGTATTCGACATATTCGTCACTTAAATGATGCGCCTAGCACTCGACTCATTGCAAAATGGGTTGAGAAGTTTGAAGAGACTGGGTCAACTCTGGAGAAACCAAAATCTGGGCGGCCAAGAACATCAAGAACAGCCGAAAACGTGGACAGTGTTACTCAGTCTATTCGAGATGGTCCAAACCTCTCGATTCGGAAGCGTGCTGTTGCTTTAAATGTGCACAGATCTTCATTATGCCGCATTTTACACGAAGATTTAAAGCTGCACCTGTACAAAATTCAGTTAGTGCAAGAACTGAAGCCTCAAGACTACCTGCCGAGCTGTCATAGGCAATTTTAGTGCCCGACTAAATGAATGCCGAGAGCGCAACGGTTTACATTTGGACAATGTTATTTTTAAAAAATAAATTCCCAAACAGTGTACTTCAATATAAAATAAACATTTTTTCAATAAAGCTAAGACTTTTCTTTTAAAAAAAGATTTAAATGTGAACTTTCTTTTGATACACCCTGTATAACATAACATCACGCCTTGTTCCACCGAAGAGTTGGGCAGAGGTGTGTACCTAAGGTACACCCACAGTTTGGGCCCAGTTGATAGCAATACGCTCGACCCCTGTTACATGGGACTTAAACACATATCGCGAAATCGTTACCTATACTAAAATATCCTCTATTCATAAAAGGTTAAGAATAATACATATTTAAATGATTAGTAACATACCTTTACTAATAGCACAGCAAATTCCATATCTGAGTCAACGAAAACTCTGTCTAACGTGAAGCTCATCATAAATCTCAGAGATGAAGGATCTTGAAAATGTCTGAAACAAATACCAGTTAAATTATTAATACTTATTTTTCTTGTCAAAAGGTCCTACAGCAGGCTTAGCACGAGAACTGTAGAGAAACGTTTTGTCAACGCAAGAGTAGACAAAAGTGACGTTTCCGTGTAGACAATTGACAGTTTTGTACCGAGAAATGTCTAAGCGATTTCTATTCTACGGTAGAGTAGAAATAGAAGGCGTCATGCTAAGCCTGCAGCTGGTCGTACACGCACGCCGCTTAGAGTTAGGTTATTATTATTATTTGGTTAGACATACTAGCAGCTAATTAGCTGATGCGTAAGTATCAAAAAGCTTGGAGATATTTAATCCGTCTAATCTTTAAGGTGTAATTAAAATAAAACTTACTTCTTTTCAGTAAAGTTATGATAACTCTTGGTCCCCTTATAAACTTGCAGAACCTTGATCACTTGTTCTTTTTTTTCTTCTGTGATTCTATACTGCCTTCTCTCTTCATCTGTTACAAGACTAGGCTCCAACACATACGTGGGAAGAGTATAGCTATATGTACGAGCGTTGCACTTTGATTTAGAGTTAAATTTGTTTGTTACTCTTTTTATGCTAAAAACTCTTATACAATCGGGCAGTCTTTTATTTATTTCTTGTATATCCACTTCCAGAGCTGTGGACAATAAGAAAATATTTTAGGATTTTTTGGCACTTTTGCATTCTTTTAGGGCTTAATTTAGTTATTTATTTGTAATCCTAGAGACCCAGTCTGGGTTCCCATTACAATGTTTAAATGAAACTTCACTTCTGCAACTACCAAGGTATACATTGTAACAACATTCTGAAAAGATGAATGTGAATAAAAATAAGAGAAACAGGGTGTTAATAATTGGACATAATTATGTGGCAGGGCTATTTCAACTAAAAACGCGGTCTCGTGGTCGCAAGCACGACTACTGAGCCTGGGGTCCTGCATTCGTTTCCCGGGTCGGGAAAAAGTATTATTGGGTTTGAGTCTGGGCCTCTGCCCAGACAGGTGCACTCTCTCTTGTAGTGTGTATTTTTGCACTATAATATCTCCCACACAGATGTCTTAGTCTCCGTTGAAATTGACCGCCATGGCCAAAATTCAGACAGCATTAATGTAACACGTGTTATTAGTGTGAAGAATACTAACGTAGCTTAAGTGACACAACCTGTCTGGCAGCAGACACACCCTTGTCTGTCCGAGAACTCCTTTGAAACTGTGCATTCTGTTGATTATTGAAATCATCCTCTGTCAAATATTTAGCCTCCATTAATGCTCTTAGTAAGTCCTCCTCTATTGTTCTTACACCAGGATTACTGAAAATTAAAACATGTATTGTTACAGGAAAAACAAATTGTTGATACAGTAAGCTACCTAGAATAGAAATAGGAAGTAGCCTGCTTACATGGCAAAATACAAATTCCATTTAGAGCAAAATAATAACTTGTTCTATTTCTGCCAAATATTAAAATATTTCTGAAATATTTAACACGAGAAGCGATTTTACACACAGCTTTGCGCATGTGGATCTAGGAAAGTATAAGTCAAACCGTTTCAGAGATTAGCCGACAGACAAAAAATAAAGTTTTTTTGTTATTATAAGACTTTACATACTTTTATATGCATTAAGTAAAAAGCTGTTATTTTGAGATTACAAACAGACACATGATTTTTTATTTGTGTAAATACATATCAAATTAAGTACTTTAGTTTTAGTCTACAAGTATAACTTACCGTTGCATGCCATAATAATCAACCCCACAGTAGCCTAACAGAAGCGCCATTTTCTTCCTCTTGATCCGTTCTATGGGTCTCTCACAAAGTTTCTTCTGCTCCGTTTCCCCAGCCTCATTTTTATTTTCTATTTCTTGCCACTGCCGCTTCATGTAACGTTTCTTGAATCTCGTCAAATTCTTGTTTGGAACTATCATATCTTGCGTTTCTTTAGGGCTTTCTTCAGCAAGTTTTTTCTCTACAGTTGCTACTTCCATGGCTGATACAGACCGCAGTTGCAATACTGCAATGAAAAAGTAAATAAATGTTAATTTAACCATTTATTGTTTGAATTCTAACAGCAAATGAAACTATTGTGAAATACAAACAATTTTGGAAAGAACATCTGCTTATTTTGATAGATAGGCAAAACATCATCATACATCACGCAGACAAAATACAATATTTTAATTGTTTAAAAAATACAGTGATATCCATAGTATAAATACTAGGAACAAACACAAATTTGTTGTACCATCAACAAGGCTCAAGAAAACAGGTGGGTCATTCAGTTGTCATCATTTTCCTTCTCTTTCGGCTTTCAGTCACTCCGGATGTAGCTGAATAACAGTATTTTATTTATATGAAGTGGCTGCCTATATGACATCCACAACGCAGTTACTGGGAAATGCCGCCCTTAGTAAGACTGCTTGTCATGTCAGACTTTAGGGCTTCTGACGAATGATAGCCGGGACCCATGGCATAACGTGCTATAGCTCTCGTTTTATGAAACAAAGTTTCAATATTGCTAAAAAATTGGGTCATGGTAAGCTTTGGTCAGTGGGTCCTCTTAGGGTTTACTGATCACAGATTCAAGTAAATTCAAGGATTAAAATTAGTTTGTAGTAGTTAAATTGGGCAGCATTATTTATGTTAGTTTTTAGTTTACATCAAATATTTTCTGTGGAATCGAAGAAGTTATAGGTTACAAAATCACCCAGGCGAACCTTTTACTGTAAGCTTACCTTTTAAAACCGAATTAACGAAACAAGACAATAATAACGACACACTCTTTTCTAAAAGCACAGTGATTGCAAATGAAATAAATACCGGCATTTCCCATGTGTGCAATTTTTTTACCTGGTCTGGGATGTCTCGGCAGATTCTGTCTCAAAGTATTTACGAATAATCTGAATAACGTGACGGACATACCTACAAACGAAAATTGTTTGTTATTGTACAACTTATTACTTGAAAAAAAGTTTATAAAATGTATTAGTTTGAGAACGTTTCAGCCCCGCTTGTGTTATTTATGCTCTGTGTTTCAGCCAGTTTCAGCCATTTTGTTTGTGGATTTTGTACTAGTGGTGTGACAGACAAAACCAGTGTGACAACTTGAAAACCGTAAACTCACATTTCTTGCAATACCGGATTATTACAATTGAAATCAGGGTCTAGTATTCTAGTAAATTATTTTTATACGCTTTTCTTGTATAATATCCAAGCTGTTTTTATTTAATCGGCAGAATTTTACTGTATAATTGTAATTAAAAATAAATCGTCCTACCGTATTACCACTCCATGATTTACAAAAACAGCTTAGCAACTAAGTAAAGTTTATACAGCAGGCTCGTATGTGTGTATGCAGCTCTTAGATGCAGCTCGGTAGAGAGTATGTATATTCTTTGCTATTCAGTTTACTCGATTACTGTGTTAAACTAACTAAGAATGATAGATAGGAGCCGTAACGATAAATTTTACCGCAGCACAAACAATTTAAAAATGCTGTACGGCAAACGTACACTTTTATCTTAATATAAGTATGGCAATTTTATAAAGAACCCTCACTACCAATAACACACAGCGCATGTTTCGCCCTGGCCTGGCGCATGCGTACCTCACTAATGTATATACGGGACAAGGCTTTCAATTCAGCATGGGTTGACGCAGTGCTCATAAAATGAGGGGTGGAAGTTCGGAACGTTTGGTTGTACGGCCATCTCGCCGTAGAGGAGAAACGCGTGCCAAACTTACGCGATATATCACCGTAATACTAGCCACTTTGTTAGGAGGAGGTGGCTCCGCTCTGCTCTTCCTCGTCCCACTGTACGCTGATCCAGCGTTAAGTGCTCTAGCAGCTGATTTCGATCCAGTGCCAGCGGAGTGCGTCACTGAGAGACGTGATGACAGACTTGGCTTGGACAACTGCACCTGGGCCTCATGTAGAGAGGGGTGTACCAGCGACGCTTATAAATGTACACAGCTACACGTGAAGTACAAAGCACACTCTGAAGAATGGCGCCCGGCTGTGCTGTTTGTTAATATAAAAGGATGTGGCTATCCACCTATGGTTGACTGTGAGAATTTTACGATGAGCTATGGGTATGTTGGTGCGAAGTATCCCTGTTTCTGGTCGCGAGCTGATACAACGGTCGTGGTACCGCGTTGGTCTCGAGGAGAACAAGTGGCCACGGTGACCAGGACCTTGGCAGTTCCTCTGTTCCTGTCTGGTTGCGCTGGGATAGGCTTGTGTGCGCTGCACTGCGAGTGCAAGCCCCGCCGCCGCCGTCGCCCTCCGCGTCGGCCCCCGCGTTTGCCGACGCTCTCTCCCGATGACACATCAGTCTACCGATTAGCATAGT
The DNA here is from genome assembly GCA_947359405.1 of Antitype chi. NCBI lineage: Eukaryota > Metazoa > Arthropoda > Insecta > Lepidoptera > Noctuidae > Antitype > Antitype chi. The sequence continues at coordinate 3,333,756 of OX375827.1, read as the reverse complement.
ATAAAAAAAAAACGAGCACAAATTATATTTTCGATAGTGAGAATGTAAATAAGAATAATTATATATGTGTAAATATATATGCCAGCAGTTGCCTGCTGTCGATATTTTATTTCATATTCGTCAAACCTTGAGGGTGTTTGAATGGCAAATCATTGAAAATTTTTAATATTTATTGTAAAGATGCCAATAAAAATTAAAAACAAATATGAGTGTTTCCTTTTCCTGTGTTATTTTTTAACACGCCGCTGAGCACTGGTCCACTGGGCGATCAAATAGGTACTTGGGCGCTTTGATGTGCGACCAAAAAACAAAAGACGATAATCCTCGCTACTATATTGTTGTACTGACATAATCTGTTAAAATATCATTCTCGGACGAGATTAACCCTTGAGCGCTAGCAAAGTCTAGGGGCCAACGATATCGTCCGGTATGCCTTATAAAGTTATAAACCAATATCGTCGGTTATAATCTGGTATTGACCTGTTTTCATGGAAGTTAGGTAGTTGCAGGTTCTTTTCGGGAAAGTAAACAAATTAATAAAGTAAAATATTTATTTCAAGGTTTATAATGTGTCTTGTCTTTATCTTAAGTTTTTGAGGTACAAAATAATTTTCGTATTCAGTTCAGTCCAACGCCAATGTATAACTACATAATCCTTCAGTCTTCGAACAATCAATCATTTTCTATATTGATACACATGTACTTATATTTTTATAATATTTTGAAGCTATTTATTTTATATAAGTACCATAGACAATTTACATTGCGAATCTTGGAAATGTGAGGGTGGTTATGCAATGAAAATGTTCTATTAATAAAGCAGATTTATATTCTTTTTATAACATGGGTAGATTCATTAATTTGTCGATAACTTTAGTAAGACATCTTAGGAACACAGGTAGACTTTTTTTATTTCAGTGACATAAATAAGACTAATGTAAATAAAAATAAATGTCTTTCCGAAAATAAGTATTCGTTTTGTTAATCCTTGTTTCATTATCGACAAATAGTGAAATCTTAAGGCAGATTTATTGAGGAAGCTCAGATACTATTAACTACATTTTACATTTAAAATTATGAGATAGGAATAACAAATACAAATTTATGTAGCGAATGATGATAATTTAAATACAGTAAACGAACATTGTTAGGTAAGCAACATATAAAATACTGAAACATAGTTTTAGTAACTAGATTTCGTATCATTAGGCCCTCAAGTTGGACAAATAACGTAGTGAGTATGTTCATAGCCACATAATACCAAATTCTTGTGGAAATTCTTTAAGTAAAACATTCAACCTTTCGACGCAAACATAACAGTAATTTGCTAAAATTACAGTAATCACGAGACTGCTTATAAACCCGCATAAAAATTACTTTTAAAGGGCGAAGGGGATAATTTACTAGTTCTTCTGGGTTAATAAGAACAATTAACGCATTAGTAGCTGCTAGCGACTTAGGTATACAGGGTAGCAGGGACATCGACGAGAGACCTTACCAGGGATTCAGTACATGATACTAAAACATTTGCTGCTCCGTATATTTTGTACGCGTAGGTATTGCAGCTTTCTATGAAACAGCTTCTTTTTCTTCTGATAACACGAAAAATGTATCCGCCTAGTCTAGAATCATGTGCTGAATTCATTGTCTCAGTTTGCGTGTCGATGTTCCTGGCAATCTGTTTTTGTAAAGGGGCTTACTTGGTGCGCATAGTTAATCTATGCTACAGCGTGTATCAAAAAGGTGTGGTCAAAATTGAGGGCAAGGTAGAAAGCTTCAAACTAAAGATCTTTCTCCGTGGGACCACACAGCAATGGCGAAAAATTAACAGGTATGGTATATACTTAGCGAAACCCGTAATAAATACTTTTTTCGTGCATTCTTTAATTAACAATTTTTGCGACATAATCATATCACAAATTAGTCTGTTGTTATGACTAAAATACTCAAAAGTAAAATAAAGAAACCAGCTATCTATCGCAAATTCCCGTATCCCCTTTTTCTTACTGCAAGATTATAAAACCCTTAAATTAAGGTATTGAAATAAAATAATGTGGAGTGATATGACCAAATATGTGATGTACCCTCGTATCAATCAACTCAATATTACTTGTTAATATTCGAGAATTCAAGTCTCAACAATCACTGGTCCATTAATTTGGTTAAACACCACATATATTGTCATATACTTAACAGTTTACAAAAAAAAATATGTGAACATGGAACGGAATCTTACATTTTATCAATAAAAACATTAAAAAAATAACTAAACAGTGCGCTATAAATGAGCAATAAAAAAAAAGTTTACATCAAGATTCTATTCCATACCACAATCCGAACATTCTTTCTGCTTTTAAACGTCATCTATGCCTATGTCTGATTCTAAATTTGAAACATAATATATGGCGGGAGCAATATGGCTTCTCGGTTCCAAATCGCTTTCATTGTAGTAATTTTAACAAGATTTTTAGAACTCGCGCAATGTCGACGTTTACATTTTGCATTATTAATGGGATGACTGTGCAGGCACGCTATATAGCGTGCCAAACTGTAGCCATTTGTAAAATAAATATAGGTGACATGTCAAACAGTAACATTTACAGGCAGAAAGAAATAACAATATAACAATAATTTAAAATGTACGTAATCACAACCGCTCTACACCCAAAACAGCAAAATCGACTCGTATCTAACATGACTCGTATTAAAAAGAAATTGGCATAATTTACTATAAAAATTGCTATTTCGGATACAAATTAAAATTATACTAGATTGGTACGGTACGGCAAGGTGAAATTGAGTTATATAGACTAATGATTCTTTGCGAAGGTAGAGTTTTTACAACGATTCGAGAAGTTTAAATAACAATGAAGGATAACCTGCAGCCCAATTGCGTACACACTGTCACGCAAGCATTTTGAAAGAAATTCCTAATCCATTGCTTGAATAAGTTTGAAAAATTCGTCGGCTCAACAACGTAAACAACGCAATGAATGTTATTGAACTGTCAAAATGAAATGCGTTGCCATTGTGAGTGTGTTACGCATTTACTCTGCTGATTTATCCCCGGTTTCTGAATGCATAATCGATTTAATCCGTCCCCAATTCTTGTTCTTGTTTGTGTGTGTGTGTTGTTCATCAACCAATCACAATTCATCAAGATTAGATAAGTAAATTAAGGGCTGAATTCACCAACAAAACTAAGCGTACAGCACGTTTAAACTGCGTTCTGGAGCTGTCAATGTCGATATTCCAAAGATGCCGCTCTTAAACGCGGTTTAGATGTGCTGATCGCGTTCAGTTTTATTGGTGAAATTCGCCTTCAGTCTTGATTATGGTTTTAAAAACCGGTTGTCGAAACAAAAAAAAGGCTTCACACGAATCACTCGTCCTTGCAATTTCACCTTTAACAGCGCATTTACGATACAAAAGTTCTAACTAACATAAATTAAGGAAACAATGATCGTCAAAGTTTACTTTGACAACCACTTAAATGATACGTTACAGTATTATTAAGGCAGTCATCATAAAATACTGGATTGACATAACGTGGTGGACTAGATATTAATACAATGAAAGTCAAATTAAATAAGCTAGCAAAACTGCCACAGACTATGACATACCACAGACATGATGGGTATCAATATCTGCCTACATAATCAGCCTATAATTTTCCCATTGCTGTGGCACAGGCCTGAGGTTGGTGAGAGGGTGTGGGCCGTAATCCACCACGCGGTAAGTTGCGGCCGTTACTACTGAGCTACCACTGCTCTCTGCCTAGCATTTTCCTAACTACGCTGGATTCGGCTACTAGTCTAACCGGATGCAGCTGAACACATGGAACAACTGCTATCTGACCATAATCCAGAAACTGAGCAACACGATTCCACGATACCCCTTGGAAAGAATGGAAGTCAGAATTTAGAGCTGACTACCCGTGTCAATTGACAAAGGCCTAAGAATGAAAGCGATGACACTATACACAGTGAATGCGGAGTCGAGACATTCGACTTTTTAGCTAGCTAATTTGATTTGACCATTTACATGTTAGTTCTGGAATCATTGTAAATTGGTAATAATTAGTTAGTCCAGAGTCCTGAGGGGCAATTCTCGTAATTTTAAGAACGTTCACAGTCTGATCTCAGTCTCAATCTGTCAAAAATACCTCGAGTTTCCATACATTTTTGACAAGTTTTTGACATTTGATTGTCGCTGAGATGAGACTGCGACTAGATTTTAAATACGAGAATTGGCCTTCAGATCTAAAGTTTCACGTTACCGAGGTATTCGGAGGGTAAAGCTATGTGAGATCTTTGCCTCCTAATATCTTGGCAACGTGACGTTTTTCGGAGCCATTTTCTTTTTGTACAAGACGTCACAACATGTGACGCAACTTAAAAAGAAAAAACAATGGCGACGGGTGGTTTATGCGGTTACGCCACTAGGGTTTTATGCAAAGTGTTGATTAACTTTTCGGTAACCAGCCGTTAGTCTCATGGAATAGTTAGACCAGCTGCGTCAGCGAACGGTATTCGGATTGCCGAATTTAGAAAACTATACATTTCCATACATTTTTTCGTGTTATTTCTGCTATCGACACACTAAGAAGAATTCTCATAGAAAGGAACAAAATAAAAATCTTTCAACAAAATATGATGCTAATTAATTCCACACACGTTATGTTAACCATAAACTTCATAAGATACGTCACAGTCACCATTAAATGCTAACCAGCACATACTTTGCGTTAAGTAACTAATTCGAGATTTGGTGATCAACCAACAATTTCTCACTAACTAATTAGGAAATGCATAATTGAGAAGTTTTTTGTTTCCACTTGAATTTAGGAATTTTTATGATGTTGAACTATATTTTCAGAAAATAAAAGACCAGTAATCTAGAACCTAGCAACATTAAAAATACTTTGCTTTGTTCATTTATTGATTAAAATCATGTTGGTTGAATTATTATTCATAGCAATGTGACGACCAGCAAATTTTTGTGGTGTTTGCTACTCAGAAAAAGTTTATTAAAATAAGTAAGTATTTTGTACATGTATTTTCTTAAAAAGTTCAACATTCCAATTTTAACAATACTATATCAATACTAATCAAGCAACGTTAGTAAACTTCTCAATCATTTATTGCTATGTGATAATATAATTTTATTGCAAGTGGACGAAATATTATTGTAATGATTATTTATTTCAATCTTCGGATATTGTAGTCATAGACTTTATTAAACCATAAAATAAAGTTAACTTGGAAGGGGGCAGCATTTAATAAAAAAATCCTAATGCGGAAGGCAACTGTCAAAATGGCGCTGTCGTAGCTAAGTTCCCAACGCAAGCTAACATACAAGGCGTGATGTGGTTTTATTTTATTTTTGCAATAATGAGAGGTTGTTGTGTTTTTAGATACTCCGTAATTGGAGTCCACCATTTTCCGAAATACCCCAATATTAAAGATTGTGGCTAAAAGCGATTTCTAGAGGTTTTTTTTTTAAATAAAATAAGATCTCGTGGTTATGTCGGAAAGATTTTAAAGAAACTGGTTACGAGAGTATGTTTAAAGTTTTAAACTCTGACGCTTTCCTTATCAATACTTGATTTAAAATATTGAAATCAACGAAAAATGAATGAATAAAATAAAACCTAACTTATGAATGAACACGAAATGGAATGAATGAACGAAATGTCAAATTTAGTCTATGCCGTAGACGGACCTAGCTATGATCACGCCATCTACAATTACCTTCCCCTTGGAGTTTTCCATCAAATGCTCAATAGTAGATTAGTGCCCCCTAAGTAATTGCTGAACGCAGAAAATAAGAGCAGATTTATAAGGAATCATTCATTTCGTATATGCCCACTTGCATAATATTAAAGCATACTCGTAATAATCAGCTAGGTACGCTTTCAAACAACATATTCTGGAATATGCATACTAACCTATGTATTGACTACAAATACTTCCGAATTCAATAATAAATAGGAGTAATTAAGTATAGAAACGTACATCATTAAAATTTAAAAGCTGAAATCAAAAGTATTTATAGTCAATTGTCTGTATTCATGATATTGCATACACATCTGAGTGGCAATGAATAGTATTTTGATTGTTGTATAACATTTTTTAAAACATTAACATGGCCATTAAGGAGGAAGCACCAGGGTAACCAGCGAAATTCAAATGTTACGGTCGCGAATTACATTTTGTTCAACATACAGATTACGAAAGAAAATTTTAATTACGCGGCTATTTAGTTCATCCTCCTAAAAGAGCAATTATTTAAACATTTACTGCCTCGTTGTTTTGACGGTCGTAAGTGAGACTGTCGAACGTGGGCCTGTGTGCGATACCCAGGTCAGAAAAAGTGATAACTTTTGTTTATTTTTATATTGGAATATTTAAAAAGTACTCAGTCTGTTCCTGTACCGGAATATGCATCTTGCTACCTATATGGATGAAATGTAACTGTACTCGTCTACCCCTATGGTTGAGTTAGTACTTACTGAAAATAAAAACAATTTCAATCAGTTGCACTGTTATAAGAATGTTATACAACAACAAAATGCTACAATTCATGACTACAGACTTAAATAAAGACTAGACATGATCATAGAACCACTTGAGACATCTGAGAGGCAAGACGGTACCTCTTCCTCTCAAGCTCAACATTGGCTTCTAGACCACGTTTCACAGCCATACTGGTTGATGGTTGTACCTCTAAACTAGCTTCAACTAGCCTACGGGACCTACAATACCTGTAATCAGCCGCTGTGTTAACCCGTTGCAAGGTCATGTCAACAGCTGTTGGCAATGTGTAGTAATCTTGAACATTGTTCTGAGGCACGTTAGAATCTTCTATGTCTAAGACTGAGTAGTTGGCGTCTGGTCGCCGTTCGACGGGACGTTGGCGGTAGGAGGTGTCGACATTCAAGTTGCTTCTAGACGAAGTGCTGCAGGTACTGGAAGCCGGTGACACGTGGAAGCTGGGCGAAGTGCTGGGTGTCTGGTTGGGGGATGTCCGAGCGCTGCTGTAGCCTTGATCCAGATCCGATTCCACCGAATTCTCGCGAGACTTGAGAATTTGCATCATCCTGTAATTTATACATTTTTGATTTGTTATTTTTTTTTTGTTGTGGTATGCAATGTGAGGGTATGGATGTGGTTGTGTGATAGTGTTCAGGTAATTCGCTTCGGTGTTATAACCATGGAGGGACATCAACCGAAAGGGATATCGACCTTGCAGCTCTTGCGAGCGTCTTTTCGGCCTTTGATCATCATTTGAGTGTTTATCTGTATATTAAACTAGCGAACCTGACAGACGTTGTCCTGTCTGAGCAGCGCTATCTACCGGTTCCAATTATGAATTGCAAGTGTAACTAGGACACAAACTGGTGTATTACCTCATGAGCAGGCGCGCGATGGGCGCCACGGCGGCGGGCTGGCGCCGGGCGCGCGCGGCCAGCCAGGCGGGCCAGGCCGCCAGCCCCAGCCCCGCGCGCGCGCACGCCACGCACGCGCAGCCCACGTCCACGCACTCCACCACCTTCAGGCGCACGTCTGTGGAACCGCAACATTCATTCATTATTAATACATGTCGTTTAGAAACAAGTCATCATCATTTCAGCCGAAAGACGTCCACTGCTGGACATAGGCCTCCCCGAAGCACTGCCATTTCGACCGGTTCTGTGCTTCTCGCATCCAGCAGATTCCGGCGGCCTTCACCAGGTCATCGGTCCATCTTGTGGGAGGCCTTCCAACGCTACGTGTACCAGTACGCGGTCGCCCCTCCAAAACCTACCGGCTCCATCGGCCATCTGTTCTGCGAGCAATGTGCCCTGCCCACTGCCACTTAAGTTTGGCAATTCTTCGGGCTATGTCGGTTACCTTGGTTCTCCTACGGATCTCTTCATTTCTGACTCGATCGCGTAGGGAAACTCCAAGCATAGCCCTCTCCATTGCCCTTTGGATGACTTTTAGCATTCTTATGAGGCCCATTGTTAGCGACCACGTTTTAGTACCATATGTCATCACTGGCAACACGTACTGGTCAAAGACTTCCGTCTTGAGACACTGCGGGATGTGTGACAAAAAGGTATTGCGTAGCTTCCCTTCCGAACCCCGACCGACCCTTGCTCGTTGAAGCGCCAGCCCGCGCCGCAGCTGAGCCAGTAGCTTTAAATTCCCCCTCTAATAATAATAATGCCAATATTTCGATCCAGCCTGTCCCCAATGATAGCTGTCCCCCTATCAGTGACGCCCTGAGCCGAGGTCCGTACCCCACAGGGGGTGCCCTCAGCGTGCAGTCGCTTAGTTTGTAAGCCCTGGCTGGAGGCGTTAAGATTAGTTTCTTAATGGCAGCCCCAGGAAAGCCCGGTTGAGCAGTCATGGCCTCTCAAGGCCAACTGCGAGATGCCCAACAAAAAAAAAATCCCTTCCGAACGCTGCCCAGCCAAGTCAGATGACGATTGACCTCTTTCTCGAAGTTGGACCTACCTAACTGGACAGTTTGCCCTAGGTAAACATAATCGTCTACAACTTCGAGTGTAGTCTCCGCTCTTCATGAGAGTGGGTGTTACATGGGCATTTGACATTACCTTCGCTTTATCCATGTTTATTTTAAGACCCACTCTTTCGGAAACTCTACTGAGGTTATCTAGCATTGTACTGAGATCCTTCATAGTCTCAGTCATGACTACTATATCGTCGGCAAACCGAAGGTGAGTGATGTACTCGCCATTGATGTTGATGCCAACGCCTCTCCAGTCCAGAACCTTGAAGACATCCTCCAGTGCAGCGGTGAACAGTTACGGAGAGTTTACGTCTCCTTGTTCAGCTCACCCCCTCACCCCTCGCTGCAGAAGGATAGGTTTGGAGGTCTGGTCTTGGAGCCGGACTGACATAGTGGCGTTTTCATACAAACACTTTAGCACCTCGATGTACCGATTTTCAATCTGGCACCGTTGGAGAGACTGCAGTAAAGCCCAAGTCTCGATCGAATCGAAAGCTTTCTCGTAGTCCACAAACGCTAAGCAGAGAGGCAGGTTATACTTTTCGGTATTTTGTATAACCTGCCGCGCCAAATAGAAACAAGTAACAGATAGTTAAACGATGGTTTCTTTCTTCTTTCTAGTAGAAAATAAATACGTCGAAACTTACCAGACAATGTCAAGTCCAAATAAGCCTCCAGTAGTTTAGCCCCATCCCTTCTGAATCGTCTCACAAACTTCGGATGCCGTGTCGTCAAGTCGCTGTCGGTCACCACATATTGGGCTAACAGTGCCGCATACGTCACGGGGGTTGGCGCCAACAACCTCCAACGCACATGTTGGCCCACCATCCATTCTAACTGCCTAAATGTTTTGCCGCATAATTGGACACCACTGATTTTGGATAAAATCTTTAGTGTGGGCGCCCGACTGAACTTTTCTTCGCTTTTTGCTGTGGACAAATTAAATAAGCGTAAGTATTTGAAAGATATTACAATCAAATATTAATAGAGGGGCTTGCGGCTAAGTAATAACGCCCGCACAGGTCGATCTATCTGGTAAAGCAAGGCTCCGGTCCGTGGATAGGTGACAACATACCAAGACCCCTCGCCGCAGGGGCGTAGTACCAATAGAAAATGGCGCCTAGGACACACATCATATTTGCGCCCCTTCGTTAGTTATCATCTCGGTCTACACTGAACAAAGCTAGGTCGCATAACCTTTCTTGACCAATTATAGCCTTCAAAAACGAAGGTATTAATTTCAACTTGCAAAAAAAATCAGCTGTTCCCTACATTTATGTTCGCATAACTCGTCAAAATGTAGGGAACAGCTGATTTTTTTTTCGCGATTGCAGATTTAGCCCCATAGTAAAAGTTGTTCATAATGATGAGTATAATAACCCCTTCAGATATTTCGTGTATGAATAGATACACCTTTTATGTATAGATCGCAGTACGTACCTAAGTTGGACCAAAATTTGAACAAACCACCGAAGGTAGGAGCGCGTGCACTCCTTGCCCCGCAAAGAAAAAGTATTAGGTCATCTTTTAGCATAGTCATTGATTTTACTGAAGTTTGGCAATAAATTACAGATCGCGGCTCGTAAGTTGAACCAAAATTCGCCATTTGGGTTCAAATTACGTGCTGCGATTTGTAGTAGAAACGTACCTGCTAAACTCAAGCAAGCCAGAGCGACGTGTGTCAGTCGATCCGCCCTCAGTCTGTGCGCATCCATAAACAAGTCTAATTGAGCCACCGCCGAGTGTAAGGTTGCGATGCATAATCCCAACTTCTTGGTGACATCACGGAGTTGCTGCACTAAGGCGCCACGGAATTCCAACTGAAAATTTAAATTAAAATCCTTTAAAATAATCTTCTGTTTTATAAAACCCACCCGCATAGGCAAATATCAATAGCATTGTACGCTGGCACGTCCTTTTTGCCTGGAGGCGTTTATTTCGGTACTATGAGTTAGTCCAGGTTATAAACTATATGTATGCCAAATTTCATCCAAACCGGAGTTCGGCCGTTTATGCGTGATTGAGTAACAAAGATTCAAACTTTCACATTTATAATATTATCGCGTTATCGCGTAATAAAGTAGCCTATGTCCTTCTCCATATCCCAGGCTATATCTCTGCCAAATTTCATGACGATCGGTTCAGCGGTTTAGGCGTAAAAGCGTGAAAGACAGACAGAGTTATTCTCGCATTTATAATATTATAGTAGGCATGGTATGAATAATTGGATAATAAACCATTTTCCAAATTAATCAGTCAACGAACTCAGATTATAATTATGAGAGTAAGTAAACTCGCTAATAAAGGCTATATATAAATGACGTCATTTAGCTAATTATGTTACTGTTACACGTAACTGAACCATGGTTTACTTTCGTGACACTTCAGACATAATGGGAGTAGGCTATTTCGTTAGGTTAATCCCCCTATGTAATTACAGCCTAATATTTGGGGCGTGTGGGTGTTTTTCTTCTGATAAATGTTTCTTGGAAAGTCCTATTTAAAGAATTTGCTTTTATTTGATCATGTTTAGATATCCATACACTTCTCGCGGAGTTCCGCTAGCTATCTCAATTTGACCCTGTATATGACAAAGTCATGATACATATTATTATTGCACATGCACACTAGCTGACCCGACAGACGTTGTCCTGTCTTAACAATGAATATTGAATTCGCATTTTTCATATGTTACGCGCAACTTTCTTAATTTTTTCTTTCATAAGAACCTTCTGACAATAAAAAAAAACAAAATTGGTCCAGCCATGCCGTGACCAAGGGAAACAGGGATTCATTTTTAACCGACTTCAAAAAGAAGGAGGTTATCAATTCGACATGTTTATATACAGGAAAAGTTTTTATCCAGTGCGCAAACTGTAACCATGAATTTAGCATATCATTCTAGACCCCCCAGCGCAGAAAATTTTCGTTACACAAAAAAAAACAGCTGTTACATACATTTTGTCCGCGTAGGTGTCGCACTTTTCTATGAAACAGATGATTTTTTTTTGTAAAACCAACGAAAAACTTCTTCGCTGGGGGTCTAGAATGGTATGCTGAATTCATGGGTTAAAGTTTGCGCACTGAATAAAAACTTTTCCTGTGTATTTTTTTTATGTATGTTCGGGCATAACTCCGTCATTTATAGACGGATTTGCAAAAAAAAACTATTTGATCGAAAGCGGTTTATTCCGAAATGGTCCCATTCTAATTTCATAGAGATGATGCATTACGGAGACAGACAACGGAATTCTTCAAAAAATTACAGCAAATCAACCGCGATTGCTGGTATCGTATAAATATGCATTGTTTTGTTGTGATGAAATTTCGAATTAGCGTGGAGTAGGTACTATAACTAAAAAGTGTAAAGTCGGTGACTTTGGATAAATGTATTTAAATTTTCTGCCACCGTCTTCCGAGATTAAAGTTATTTTTCACTTTGTAGTGTTTTTCCGGAAGTCGGTTGTTTTTTTTAAATAAATAAGCACAACATTATGCGAAACACGTATTAAGTTTATAAATAATCTCAAACGATCGAATCTCATGATCATGACCATCGCCCTTCCTTTTCCCGGCTATAATACAGCTGCTACATTTTTTTTAGATCACATCTGTCAGTTACACACGTTACATTAAAGAAACTACCTGAAACCAGTTTGGCTTTATTAAGATGGGTACATTTTTTTATTATAGTCGTCCCCTAACTTTTGGTACCCCAGCAAAGATTATTTCTTTATCGAAAATCAGCAGCTGGCTTAACGTATTGTCTTGCAGAATTTGCACGAATACAGTAAAATCTCCTTTTCAATTTCTTGTCGAGTTGTCAAAGAGATGTTTTTTGCTTAGGGCTTCTTTGAAACACGAACATGTTTGCACGTAAGGGGACACAACTTTATGTGTTCATAATAATTATGTTGCAATACTTTTAAAATCCATGCAATCGAATGATTGCAAGCGACTTTAATCTCTACTACCTTTGGCGTAAAAGTGAATGTTGCTAATATATATTTTCAATGATGAAATACGTCGATTGAGCAAAACACAGTTAGTTGATATGAATCATGTAATAAGTGATTACATTCAATAAAGTTAAGTAACCCTCCAACTGTAATAAAATGTCCTTATTCGATAATTTCATAAACATTGATGACATTTCGTCATTTGTTTTGTTGTTTTAAACTGACTTCAAAAAGGAGGAGGTTGTTGGGTGGATTTCGAAAATTCTTTTTTAATTGATTAGTAGGTTAGGCTTCAGGTGTAGTCCTGTAAAATTTTATTGACTTTGCTTGGGTAGGTTTTGCGTTAGCTTCGATATTACGTATTTCATCAACTTTGTGAATCGTTTACCTGGCCAGTAGTGGTCGGATTAGTGTCGGGTAGCATAACTAAAAAGTGAATAATAAAACTTTTGTGCTAATAAAAAAAACAACTGACTTCCAACAAAAAAAAAAAACACTAACACGAACGTCAGTTGATTTTGTTGGCAAAAAAGTTTTTAGGATAATATACTTACTTAAATAAAGAATAAAATTACTAATGACGCATTAGTTATGTAGGTGAGTAGGTAGGTACATACATATAAGGAAACTGACAACACAAATAAAATACATCAATGCTTGTACAGACGCCTGCACATCAAGCTACCCCAATCTGTCAAATTTTCCCAATTGAACATGAACCTTGAGTTTATGTAATAAAGATGAAAATCTATCAAAGAAATTTGACAAATTGGGGTAGCTTGATATGCTGGTGTCTGTACATACAGGGTAAATTTTTAACCAGTGCGCAAACTGCAACCATGAATTCAGCATGTCATTCTAGACTCTTAAGGGCCTACGTCCCGATTGGTAGCGTAACACGGTCACTTTATGAACCGTACTGCTCATTAACGGCTTGTCTTGAAGATTTCAAAAATATATGATTTTGCTATAGATTCATAAAGATCATTTTGCCCCAAGTACTTTTTTTGTATGGTTAATACTTTTTCTGTAAAAAATATTTTCCAACACGCAATATTTTGGCTTCTATTCCATACTCCTACTAAACGGCTTCGTTATTTGGAAAAAAAAATACACTGAAAAATAGATAGTTAGAGGTACCACAGAATCGCCGAAGCACAATTGCAAATTAATCAAAGGAATATCCCCATTTTGAGATAAAGGCTCAGAGGTGCACTGCGCGGGCGCGGGGGGCAGTCGTGCTTTAGCATACAAACGGGAGATAAGGATACTATGGGCTTTAGCGTAGAAATTTTTCGTCGGTTATACAAAAAACATCAGCTGTTTCATAGAAAAGTGCAATACCTACGTGGTCAAATTGTATGGAACAGCTGATTTTTTTTTTTGTAAGTATAACCGACCAAAATTTCTGCTAGAGGGGTCTAGAATGATATGCTGAATTCATGGTTACAGTTTGCGCACTGGTTAATATTTTATCCTGTATAAATTGGTGGGCCTTATATCTGAATTACAGTACACCTTTGGGTACTTTATGCACTAACTTCTGCCCGCGACTATGTCCACGTGTTTTAACGTAAAACCTATAGCACTCAGTAATAGCTTACTATCTATTAATTAAAGATTTTTCTAAGGGGGTAATTAAACTCGTAACACACGAGCAGTAGGAATGGTTTTCATTTTGACATTTCAATAACATTCATTGCGTCATTTACGTTGTTGAGCAGGCAATTTTTTCGAACATATAAAGCAATGGTTTATTAACTGATTGATACGTAATTAGGGTCCAGTAGGTACTTCCAGGCCTTTTACAAACAATTTGATCTCTTTTTAATAGAAGTTTAGACAAAAGGACCACACAATTGCACGATCCCCTTTGATGAAACGAGTTTTAAGATTTTGTATATATCCATTACAATTGTTTTTTTGAGATACAGGTTTTCCTATTTTACATTACACTGATGTACCTATCATCTCCATTTCAATTGTGTTTACCCGACTGCGCGACGCAAAGGAGGGTATATTGATAAAACAGGTTTTAAGATTTTATTAAATTGAAATTGTTCCATTGAACTCTTTGGTTCCACTAGATGTGTCCATTTATGCTACAAATATTACAATGCATGACGCATGTTATGTCTGCCTAAGTGGCTGAACGGATTTGAATGAAATTTGGTAGACCTAGAATGAGACATAAGATACGTACGTATGTTCCTGTGGGATAATTTCGAAACTGCACGCGGGCAAAGCCGCTGGCAAAAGGTAGCTTTTAATCTTAAAAAAAAAAAAACCGAAAGCCGTTGAAAATAAACCATAGGCGTCATTGACCTATTTTTAAATGTTTGCACAGATTGTACTCTCAATTGAAAACATTATGAAGATTTTGTATTTATTCTTTAAATTACATTATAATTAAGTAAGTCTATTACTAGACTCGTATGTTATGTTCCCTGGCAGGTTTGAGATATGAAAGACCACGCGAGCAATGCTGTGGGAATAGCGGATCAAATCCATCCCCATCTACGTCATAAAACGGCTAGATCTATTTGTCTATGCGACAGAGATATTTTGAATTTTGACTAAAGTTTTTAACTACTCGGAATTGCTATCAAAAATGGCAAATGAGTTACCGAGGTCGACTTTACCTACTTTTAATATTATATTTGATGCACAGATAACAATTTGTTTACATTAACATTCAAGTGCACATGCCTATCTTGTGTTTAATTTAAGTTCTTGATATTTAATCAAACCATTATCAGTATAATCTGAATACTGATTATATCAAGGGCTTACCAAGTAATTTCTATATTGCAATAAATCATTTTATAAGTATGCAACTTACTAATAAGAATGTATAAATATTTTTCCTTGATTAACTTTTTACTCATATCAAACACAATTACCTTCACAAGATCCAAAAAGAAAAGCACCCCAAGCCTAATTAAGTAAAACCAACAAGAAAGAACTGTTGTATCAATGTGATGGGGCGGTGGCTTCATACCTTGCAAAATCAGTAACCATCATCTACATAATGCGGAATGTCCCAAGACAGATTGCATTTAATATGAGATAAAAAATAGATTAATTATCCTTTTATGGTAAAAATAAATATGGCATACTGAGATTTTGATAGAGGTTTGGTTACTTTGGAAGCATAACATGAGTACTTCCTAAGGCCCTGGTAACTTTAAATATTGTCGTTATGAGCGATAATAGTTCTTATTGCAATCCGATACGGGTTAAAATCTGTAGTAATAAATTCTAATAATAAATGAGCAAGTATTGTCGTAAAAATGCAAATAAGATCGTATAAAATTAGATAATAAATAATCCATCACTGGATGCAGTTTGTCATTTGGAATTTTATGGTATATTTTTAATTATAATTGTTATTGAAAGGATAAACTGCATTTAAAGAAAATTAAGAGGTGACTGATGATTTTTTTGATGCATTAAAGTATGTTTAATCACGTTTTGAGTTACATCACTGTATCCAAAAAAAAGGCTTGACAATCCTTACTAATATTATAAATGCGAAAGTAACTCTGTCTGTCGCGCTTTCACGCCAAAACTACTGAACCGATATAAAAGAAATTTGGTACACAGATAGTCTATAGCCTGAGAAAGGACATAGGCTACTTTTTAATGCGAAAAAGGGTTGTAAGGGGTTGGAAGGGGGGCATGAAAAGTTGTATGGAAGTATCGTCATTTTTAGAGCTAGAAGCTTGAAACTATTTTTTTAGGCTATTGATTCGTTGATATATAAATATGACACTCAAAGTTTGTAAAAGTTTTACCCTCAAGGGTGTAAAATAACAATAGGGAATAGGGGAAGAAAGTTTGTATGGAAATATGTAAGTTTATGTTGTATAAGTTTGCGACAAGAGACAAAGACCCAAAGACATCCACGCGGACGAAGTCGCGGGCACAGCTAGTATCATATATTTTTTTTGCTTTCAAAATTATTTACGGTTAGAGATATTTTAAAAAACCACCTTTTTGAGCGTTTTCAAGAAATCACCGCCTTAACACTGTAAGTTAGCTTAGAACATCTTGGTGTGTGTAACAAATTCGTTTAAACCTAACTTACTTATAACAAATAAAGTGGAAACTTTCTACTACATAGCTATTACTAAAGCGCGAAAAAATAGTGCTACAGCAAAGGAGTTAATGAATAAACCTGAAAGTTAATAAACCTTTATTCATATAAATAGTCTCACCTGTGGTGATTGCAGGTGGATGGTGGGTTTGTCGGCTTCCTGTTCCAGTAGGTTCTTCCAGATTTCTTCCTTGTACTCACAGTGGTACTCTTCATCTTGGTCTGTGAGGGACTGTAAAGAAAAATAATGCTGTAGTAGCCATATTCATTTATTTTAAATTCAAGTTACATGCCATTCAGTTTTTTTTATCTGTGCTAAATATTTAAGAAAATATCTATTTTTGTAAGATAATTCTAAATGACTGGCAAGCAAAACTATTGATTAAAGATGGTCACAGAATGAGTGCTAATCTGCATGCTTAAAGCATGATGATAATAACACCATTGCAACTGACCTCCACAAACCAGTTACTGGGTAACATGGGCTTCTAAGTATCCCTAATAATTGACAATGACCTACGAATGACAGTTGGAACCAACAACTTGATGGGATTTTCAAAGCACAGAGGGGTCTCGATATCTAAAGGATGGTCACCCATCCACAACCTGACTGCGGCAAGCATAGCTTAACCATCATTTGACCCGTGCAGCTTTTATCATTTAGCTACAAGCCCCGTAGATGTTATATTGACATACAATAATCAATTCATACAGGTGTTTTGTAGCAAAATAAGATGTGCTTATATGTGACTCTAAGCAACACAATTACAATATTATTACAATGTTGTAAAAGACCTGATAACAGTATCAAGTGTAATTTAGATGTGCAGACAGCATCCACATCCATCGAGACTTTCAGATACTGTTCTATTTTGAAGGTAAATACGGGGTAACATTGAAATACAACCCTTTACCATGGTTTCAGTACATGATTCTGGAACCCCCCACCCCATGTTGAAAATTATAGTCAGTAATAGCAGGATAGGTAAAACGGGCTGTTGTCCGCAACTCCAATTCAAAGCGTGTATGGCTTGGTAATAATAATTACATCCATGGTAATAGGTTGTGCGTCTTCGTACTTCCTGCGGTCGATGCCCGCCTCAAGAAACAGGTTCTCCGTTTAACAAAACCACAGCTGCGTACAGTTACAGCAGCTGTAACTGGCCATGGGTCATTTAACAAACATCTCTTTGTCATAGGGGTAACAGACAGTCCGCTGTGCGGGGCCTGCATGGAAGACGACGAGACAGCGGCTCATGTGCTGTTAAACTGCCCGGTGGTCGCTAATTACAGGGCAAAATACTTCGGTAACCCAGGTACCCTACGTGAGATTGTCAGCAACGCCTTGGTGTTGCTGACAATCCCCTTTCTCAAAGGCCTTTCTCGAGGAGCTGGGGTGGATCGAATAACCCATTCTCCGACCCGTACGCAAAATACGCGCTTTGACGTGGAGTTGCGGACAACAGCCCGTTTTACCTATTACCTATTTATTACCTAGGTTGTGCGTCATACGCACAATGGACCGAATGGGAGTCTATGTGCGGAAAAGATTATCCCATCATCATAGGTTATGCGTAGATGTGCCTACTGATGTATTCACAAGCAAATGGTCTATCATAATTATCATGTCTTAAGGTGAACCAAGTCCATATTCTTTGCATGCATACAAACTTAGGGAGTGTTTTACTCCACTGTCTGACATGGCACATCCAAAGTAAAATATGATATCGTTTTGTCTCATTATTAATATTGTCTGTACGGAAACAGAACACTAAAATAAAAACCCATTAAAAAGTTACGAGCCAACAAAGATTCGTTTTTCTTGTTAATTTTACTTAACTTTGGGCGTGTTTAAGTAATAAAAGAAGTGAAAAATCTATAAAACCAAGTCGGTACCGACAAAGTCTAATCATCGAAAAGTTCAATAAACTTTATTGGTCATTGATTTATGCATTGGCTTTTTCATAAAACCCGATCTTCCAAAGGACATTTCTTAATTTTTTCGCGATTTTTTTACTATAAATGATCCTGTATCTCACTAAATAACGTTGTGCGTGTACACTAGCGTCTAATTGCTCATCACTGATACTACCTCTGTTGGACACGAAGCCTGGTGAGACAACGTGATTTTTAGCCAGACCCACTAGTGAGTTCGAGCCCGCCATTAGGTTCCCCTTAAAGGGTTCATTGTTCAAGTCAGAGTCATACATCTGTAGAATAAATATGAGAGTTTGACATAATTATTTTATATGATAACAAATGATTAAATGAATTATGAATTATGATAAAAATCTATCAAAGTACCTACCAATATTTGTTCTTTGGATTAAAGTTTTCGAAATATAGAATCGAAAATTGATCCCATAGTATGATTAAACATGATACAAGATGTATTAGTATAGAGGTTGTAAAGTCATGGGATATGGCATCCTGCCAGGCTATCAAAAAACATCTACATAGCATGTTCACACATGTTTCTTTGTCTTCTTTAAACCATGTAACGGAATTATTTTAAGTATTTCTGAAGAATATGGTGGTACACACGGCTACACATCAAGCTGTACATTAATTTGCACTTTATGCTGATCTCGCATTGTACGGAAATCCTATACAATGCAAGATCAGCTTATACGGGAAATGTATAGCTTGATGTGTAGCCGTGTGTACCAGTAGGTCCCACAGTTGGGTTTCCACCCATAATAATCCAGAGGTTGGGTTTATTCCCAGGTTGGAACCCAATAGCAGCTGGGAATTATGATTATGATGACAAAATATGATTACTAAAATAGTAAATTACAAAGTAACTATCTCACTGTTGTTTTTACTTATGATGTACACAAATTTCATCAAATTTGGACAATTAGTTAGCTTGCTACCGTTAACTGTGGCATTTTTACTTTCCATGAGCAACTTTACCAATGAGAACTGTATTAAAATATGTTTCAATAACTAAAAATTTGTTAAAAATAGTAGATTATTCTTCTGCTGTATCGGTTGGATATTAAATGGCGGCAACAGATTTTTAGTTATCAATAGAAATTTAAGTACAGTTCTCTTTGGTAAAGTTGCTCATGGAAAGTAAAGATGCCACAATTGACTGTATTTAGGCAAAACTTAGTAAGCACTTTATGCAAACTAAGAATAAATTATGAATGTTGCAACAACCAGCCCTAATTGAATGATTTTATTGTTTGAATAAAAAATAACAGAAATGATGTAATATTATGAAAACTACATTGACTTGTGTTACTTTGTGGTTTAGGTATGCCAGTCACAAAATAATAATTGTACTGTTTTCCTCATTAGTCTTGTGGTTGTTTTAGGGCAGAACAATTAACATAATTGAGGGGGGAATGTGGGAAGAAAACCGACTAGGTGGACAGACAATCTCATTAAAGTGGCCGGAAGAAACTGTATAGCCATGTCACAAAACCACCAAAAGTGGAGAGATTTGGAAGAGACCTACACTCAGCATTGGGTGGCCAAGGGTTGAAGAAGAGAGAGAGAGAGAGAGAGAGAGAGAGAGAGAGAGAGAGAGAGAGAGAGAGAGAGAGAGAGAGAATTAACATAATTAGTATTCAAAATCTGGTAAGAATGAGAGTGATGAAAAATTCCATTTTAATGTTACTTTTTGGAGAATAACAATATTAGAAGTTTTTTTACCTACCAAAATGGACGTAGTTTAGCAGAACAGACTAAATCCACACTTGGGCCAAAATTGAGTTAAGTATGCCATCGTATGCCTGAGGGTCGAATCTATCATATAGTGAAAACCTAATTCTTAAAATGTACACAGAAACTAGTTTTTCTCGCTACCCCGACTCAACACACGGTATAAAGAGCACAAAAAATGTCCAACTTCAAACACCCATAACTCAAGTGTCTGTGTGGATTGAGTATTTTCTAATTAACTACGTCCAAATGTAATACTCCTGATAACAACAGCATTCTTTTCATTAATTAATAATAAAAAAAGCTATGAGACTTATTCATTCAATGAATTACAAGATCAAACCAAAACGTTTTTCAAAACAGCTGTTTTATGTCATTGGGTACTCATTGCAGTATCACCTTTGCAACACACATGTTTTCACCTTTAACTAACACTTTCACCAACAGCTTGGTGAAAAGAACTATGAAAGATTTTTTAAATCAAATATATTGACATCTTTATTTGGTCATGAAAAATGATCTGATTTTGGGATATTGAACCTCATGCAAAAATGATGACAGGCTTGCATAATTGCGAAACCAAGTTTCAGGAGTCCTGTATACAGTGCAGCGTAATACTTTAAACTGTTTCATTTCATATTTGTAGTATTAAAAAGATATTACCACACATGGTATGCCCTTACATTGGTTTCGAACTTTTCTTCCGTTCTTTCAAACTTCACGCCGTTGTCCTGGGAGCTCCGGCTCCTTCCGCTGTATAAGTTCAGTTTCGAGATGTTCAACGACTCCATTTCTACTTTTAATTACAGCCAAGAACTTTAATTCTATGTAGAAAATTAACACGTCGACCGATTATGACGTGAACCACGTGGAAACAAGTGTCAAATAATGAAGCCGAAAAATGCAACAAAAGAAATTCTGTTGTAAAAATAAAATGTCCCACACGCAAGCATCACTCTTCCCATTCAAGTAAAACACTAAAACATCCAATAAATATCACAAAAAAACTTTATTTTAATTTAATCCGTACACATGGCATATCGAGCTCTTTCGTAGCATTTTTGACAAATAGAAATGCTCAACTGCCATAGATAAAATACGATCACAGAGTACTTTGTAATATACTGAATACGATGTACAATCAATCAACTGCTCGTGCTCAAAGCAGTGTGTGAGCAAACATTTTTTCGTTCGAAAATTGGTGGCGCGCTCCGTAGCCATAAACTAAGGAATCCATGTTTCCATAGACAACAAATCGACTAAGAACGACTCTACCACTTCAATAAACCGGTAAACAAAAACTTGATGATTTTATGAACCATTGAAAATATAATATTTGTAATGGACTTAATTGCAAAGTAAAATGATTTTGGAAAAACATTTGGATGTTTCTTCAAAATGATCGGTATTCCTCTGCCCATATAAGGTAATATCAATGAGCGACATGCCTGCCAACTTTGCCAAAAAATATTATTGTACGTCATTTTTTGGGTAGGCTATGGGACATAGCGGCTGACTGTGTTTCTCTAAAAATAATTAAAAGTACTGAGTGACCAATAGTTTTAGCATTATCAATTTAGTGATTAGTTAGCAAAGAGTGTTTAGAAAATGTCTTATTCTCATAGTAAGTTCTAATTTGTTTCTATTACGGGGCAGCATGGTTGTTGCAACTAGCGGGTGAAACATGATGATAAATCTATCTGTGTATGAAAATACTAGTGATCAGTGGTTTTATACAGTGTGGTTTTGTGTCCGCAGAATATACTTGGGCGGCTTTACCGAGGACCCAGAGAGGTACACCGCTAGTTTTAGGCGGCGATCCGAAGGGCAGAAACTTCCTGTATACCAATGGCAATTCCGTTATCATACGAGATATTGAGAACCCCGCAATCGCGGATACATACACGGAGCATTCTTGCCAAGTGAATGTCGCGAAATACTCTCCTAGTGGATTCTACATTTCTTCAGGAGGTAAGGTTATGCATTCCTCGATTTTGTATTTATAATGTGAAACTTGTGGCTGTGAATTGCCTTATTTTTTATAGTTATGGGCATAGGAATACACTTCCTCATCCTATTAAGTCATGTATTAAAATTACGTAAATACTCATTAGTCATCATAACTCATATTTTGCGATACACATTATTTCTAGCATTCATGTAGGTACATATTTGGGACAGTTTTCCTCAATTATCGTCTTGTTTGTTTACTCAACTCTAATAAAACTTAGTTGAAACATGCTTCATAAATCATTAATTTATTTAAAAACCATAAAATGTCAGTTGTTTAGTATATTATATCTAAATAAAGTGAGATTTTCATGAAGTTCAGTGACACTGATACTTTCAAACTAGTATTTAATATGAATTTCTACAAAATAATTATAAACACTTTCACTTAGAATATTTACTTACTCTTGATATTTTACAACATAAAACTGCTTGGTCAGTGGGTCGTCTTAGGGGGCTTAACAAATTCATAACTTTCTCCTATTCTTAGAAAAGTTAATTTTAGGTAGGTTTTAGGTTTCAAATCAAATAAATTTATATGAATTATCTTCTAAAAGTAAATCTTGTCATTATATTTTAAGGTTTGTAAAGATAAATAAATTGATTGCCTTCCCATCTGGTCAAGTGTTTCTGTCCCGAAACAGACATCAATCAATCAATACGAGTCCTATAAACGTTTTTCACAAATCTAAAATCCGATTCTCCCGACAACTGTTTGCTATCAGGGGTAAGGCAAATTACAGTATCAAAATGTGTCATTTTCGATACAATAGCAGTGAATAGCATGTCGAATGCTTGTTAATAAGTATGTTGGGTTCAATTCTCAGATTTTGTCTGTATAAAAATATCTAACAGGAATTTCTCAGTAGCAGCTTAGTCTGGATTATTGTCTTATATGATGCAATTAATTTACTGCCAATTTTTTTTTTATCACTTGCCTATTTTCCGTTTTTCAAAGTGATAGTTGTAGTACAAAACATTTGATATCTCCTATAGACCTCTATTCATCATCATTTCAGTCGAAAGACGTCCACCGTCCACTTCGACCGGACTTGTGCTTCCCACATCCAGCGGATTCCCTCACCCTTCACAAGGTCATCGGTTCTCCTTGTGGGAGGCTTTCCTGCTCTATGTCTTCCGGTCCGCAGTTGCCACTCCAGAACCTTTCGGCCCCATCAGCCATCTGTTCTGCGAGCAATGTGCCCTGCCCACTGGCACTCAAGTTTGGCAATTCTTTGGGCTATGTTGGTTGCCTTGGTTCTCCTCGGGATCTCTTCATTTCTGATGTGAATGCGTAGGAAAACTCCGAGCATAGCCCTCTCCATTGCCCTTTGGGTGACTTTAAGCCTTCTGATAAGGCACTCCTTTATTACTTGGACTTTAAACATCATCATTCTTTTCTTGAACTTACCCCAATTTGTTTGGGGTCGGCACAACAGGTCTTTTTCTTCTCTAATAGTCTCATCTCACCCCTGAGCAATAAATAGTGGCAGGGACATTGACGCCACTAATTTTAACCATGAATTCAGCACACTTAGCCTAGAAAATTCTTATGGCTATAGAAAAAAAAAACTACATAGAAAACTGCAAAACCTATGTGGTTAAAATGTATGACAGAGCAAATTTTTATTTAAATAATAATAATAGCTTTTATTCAGAAATCATACATAATTACACATTAAAAGATTTCAATTTCGTTTGTTCTGTTTAATCTAAGTATAATAATACTAATATTATAAAGAGGAAAGATTTGATTGTTTGTTTGCATTGAATAGGCTCCGAAACTACTGAACCGATTTGAAAAATTCTTTCACTGTTGGGAAGCTACACTAACTCCAGATGGCATAGGCTATATTTTATCCCCGTATTCCCACGGGAAAGAAAACTATGCGGGTGAAACCGCGGAGTGCTGCTAGTTTAATATAATATGAATAATTTATTTATTTTTACTTTGTTATATTCTATTCAAAATTATAATATTTTTTTTATTTATTCCCGTCTGTGTGCCTCTTGTTGGCAAAGGTCTCCCCAACTGTCTCAATTTCTCTCTGTCATTGGCTATTGTTGTCCATCCGCCACCTGCCATAGCTTTTATCTCGTCCACCCATCTTCTTGGTGGCCTACCTCGTTTCCTGTGACTTGTGAACTAGTGGATTGTAGATTTCAACCACTTCTCATTACCTCTGATGGTAAGTCCTGTCCATTTCCATTTGAGTTTTCTGATAGTTACTGAGACATACTGGTACTTTATATTGATGGTTCTTAATCTATCAGAAAGTCTCTTTCCCATCATTTATTTAGATAACCAATGAAAAATTATAATGCAGGGGTGTTCAAAATCATGTACTGAATCTATGGGAACAGGTTGTGCTTTGATGCCCCTGCCGCATGCCGGCCTGCATGTAAAGACTTGGACTTTGACTTAACAGTTAGGTAGAACATTTAGGTATAAAAAAATAAAAATATCCAATAAAAAAACTATACTTATTACATCTCTGGTAAAAAGAGGCGTGATGTGTTATGTAAAAACTTGCCTTCTACTATAATTCTTATGCACTTCTTAAATTCAATCTTAATTTAATCACCACTGCTCTCAAAATAGTGAAGGAAAACATTGTGAGGAAACCGGCATGTCCTAGAAGCAAAAATTCAAAGACATGTGACATCTACCAACCCGCACTGGGTCCGCATGGTGGATTACGGCCTACTCCCTCTCAACGAGAGGATGCCTGTGTCCCAGCAGTGGAACAATATAGGCTGATTAAGTGTTATGTGAGTTCAGTCCCAAAATAACATTTTAATAATTTAGAAGCCTTAGTTTGGGACTAAATGAATTCTGCTTTCTGACTTAGTAAGGATTGCTATTAATCCTATTAGAATGACAGACTAATTACTTTAAAAACCATTGAGCGCGCACTTGTAGTAGGCGATTGTTTGATGGATTTCTCTCATGTTTTCTGATGAATCATGAAGACATCAACAATATCTAGTATTTTACTAGTTTTATTTTTCTTCAGTTGCATTTAAATCCTATGGGGGCACTATTTCATATTTCTGAAAATAAAGTATTTCTCTTCATATATCCTAGGTGTCTTCAGGACAAAGTTCACCTGTGTGTCAAAGTATATTATATGTATATCCAAATCCATTTAGCCATTTTTGAGCGAATAAACTATTCTGTCTTCTTCTTCAGAACTTTCCAGTAAGCTTTACAAAAACTACCTGTTATCCACTGATTGACTGAATTCAGCAAATAAAAATAATAGTATAAAAAACTAAAAAACACGCTTTAAAAACCAAACTAAAAATGGAGAAAATAATTTAATTCAATTAAAAAGCGTGGGGTGCTTTTTGAGGTATTTTTATAATCAATTAATGTCAAGCACCCCACGCTTTTTAATTGAATTAAATTATTTTCTCCTTTTTTAGTTTGATTTTTTAAGCGTGTTTTTTAGTTTTTTAAACTATTCTTTATTTTATAATTTTTAGTTCTGCTAACTACAAAAACGTGTTTTTTTTTTCTCAATTTTTTTTAAATTATTGAATTGTCATCGGTCCTCGACAAGTTTACAAAGTTTCAATGAAATCTGACCGTTTAAAGTGGGTCAAAATCGCGCTCAAAGGAGTCGGTTACATACAAACAAACATACAAGTGAAGCTAATATAAAGCGTGTAAATACAATAATTCCTTATGTGGTTTCAAATGACATAGCATTGACAAAATGTTATTTATGGAGCTGATAGTGACTCATTATTTACAAAGTCTTTGATATTTATCTTGTACATGCTATGTATTATGATTCATTATATCATATACTGATAAAGGCACTCCCAATGATTAATATTTCAACACAGAACTTTTTTCCTTATGGGGAAATCCTCATGCATTCCTTATGGGGAGAATGAAAGAAAATATGTTTATTCGGCATCTGTGACATCACAGGTGTGAAATAATCATTTTTTTATTTAGTTCCTGAAATTGTGTGGACATCCAAGAAACTAAGAAAATACTTTAATGGGGAAGCACCAGGTAATTCCGCGAAATTCAAACGTATTAACAGAATTATATAAATAAAGTAATTACAACCATAGTCAAACAATCAAAAGTCATTCAATGGCATTAAATCAACTTAAGAGAAGTTCATTTAATCCTATTGAATGAATTTTTAATGATTATTATAATTCTGTAAACGCATATTTGTTACCGTCGCGAATCATATTTTTATCAACATACAATCTGACACTGACCTAGAAATTGCAAAGAACGCAAGAAAATTTTAACCTTAGCGCATCCTCATTATTGAAATAAATGATAACGTTACTGGGCCCATTTGGCGCAGTTCAGCAAAATGTCAGATAACTATATTCTGACTCTGGTTTTGAACTGGACCT
This sequence comes from Antitype chi, assembly GCA_947359405.1. Classification (NCBI taxonomy): domain Eukaryota; kingdom Metazoa; phylum Arthropoda; class Insecta; order Lepidoptera; family Noctuidae; genus Antitype; species Antitype chi. The sequence continues at coordinate 3,307,104 of OX375827.1, read as the reverse complement.
TGTAAGAACGGAAGGTCATGTCATACTTCTAAAACATAATCTCCTACGACCAGCGGTCCTTCGATAAATATGGTTGTCCTCCTGCCGCTTCAGCTTGCTAACACTGCAAGCTGTGTTGGTGTTTTCAATCGGTCGATAAGATCCGAAATTAAATTCAATCATCTCGCTTGGAATTTTGATTTCGTTTAGGGATATCAGAAACGCGAAACTGCACCCTATTTGCGTATTACACTATCAATCAGAATCTGGATCATTTTGAAGGATATTGCTAATCCATTTCTTCATAAGTTCGATAAATTTGTTTGTTCAACAACGTAAATAACGCAATGAATGTTGTTGAACTGTCAAAATGAAAGTGATACCTATCGTTAGTGTGTTCCGCATTTACCCCTCTGGCTACCAATTGCATGGCAACCGCGTTTGGATTATTGAAGTGTTTACTATGACTCGAGAGTGCCTTTCCCGATATGGAGCAGCGAAGAATGATCAACCTATTTCAGACTCACCGCAGCTAGCGAAGAGATTTGTAACGAGGTTTTAACCTCGCAAATCTGCGGCTGTGTCTGTTACTTACCCAGACGCTGTAGCCACGAGCCTCGTAATGATAAAATGAATGTACAAAGTATTGAAACAACTTATTCGTTGGTCTAGACTAGAAGTTCCAAGTGCGACTGCCGAGCACCGATCCTGATTGCGATCGTCAGCTCTTGCAAACTGTCATAGACTTTTCGATTAAAAAAATCTCAGTAGAGTCTAGGTTTCTGGTCGGTTAATGGCATTCATCATCATCATCATTTCAGCCAAAAGACGTCCACTGCTGGACATAGGCCTCCCCCAAGCACCGCCATTTCGCTCGGTTTTGTTCTTCTCGCATCCAGCGGATTCCTGCGGCCTTAGCTTGCCCCTTATTTATGACATGGGGCTTATCACATGCCTGGTGAAATGGTCCCACTTTAAGGCTCCCGTAAACAGATACAACGCGAAAGCGCCACGCGGCTCTAGTAGAACAATTCTATGAAAACTTCACGGAAATCATTCTACAAGAGTCGCGTCGCGCCCGCGCCGGTGTGTGGGAGCCTTTACACTTCTGGAATTCAAGAAATACAGGTGCGGTGGTGTTATGTTGAAACAATAGAACAACTTCGCAATTTTGCAAGCAAATTGTTCTACAGCCATATAACACAGCTTCGCAGCCATAACAATTTTACGATCTACTATTGTGGCACAAGAACTGTTCGTCAAACACACGAATCGTCTGCCAAAACTTGTAACGATTCGTTGACTTGTTACCGGGTTGTTAGATTATAAACAAATTTTCTGCTGTAAAAATATTTGTAAGGTGAAAGAACTCCCGGTTGTGTATTTTTTTTTGTGATTATGATTACTTCAAAAGTTGCCAAGGTTTTTTTTATCAGTTCAATTTTCTCTTTGACTGACTTTGATATTGTATACCGACTTTTTATCTAACTTCTTAGTAATAGCGTCTTTAGATCTCGACTTCTTTGTTGTAGCTTTACCGTTTTTAAATCGGTTTGTAAGAAATGTATTTTCAATCTTTTAGTTCAGCTAAATGTCACCTCGAAGACATTGCCCTTTGTGATAAGTGATAAGACTGCATAGTATATTGAATTCTTGTTTATTCTTCGCTGGTGAACATGCTAATTAGCGTTCGCCCATACAATTTTTTTTTTGGTACATGGGTAGTAAATTATCTAGGTATATAGGACTTATATACCTAGGTAATGAATGATTTCTATAATCGCAGGTCATCGGCTATCCGTATACCAAATTTCATCCAAATCCGCTCATCCGATAAAGGCATGAAAAGTTAAAAGATAGACCGACAGAGTAAACCTAAGGCTTTTCTAGGAAAACGGTTCCATAATTTTATATAAAAAAAAAATAATAAAAATAAAAAATATAAAACACAAACATAAAATCATAACAACAACATAAAATCTGTCATTTTCAGCAATATTTAATGACATTAAGGTGTCAAAAAACGCTGTGTAGGTATTTGGAACCTGTTACTGTGTGACCGTTGTCCGCTTTCGTATGAAACCAAACCTTTATTTTCGCATTTATAATACCTATTAAGTATGGATGTAACTAATCTAATATGCAGCGCTTTGGCATCTTGATGTAATCTTTGAAAATGGCGTACGATTAAAATCGATTCAGGTTTGCGATTATATCAAAGCGAAGCGGAATTATAACGGAAAATTGCAGCGGCATGACGGCTGCCTAGATAAATCGTGGAATGAACTAGATAAGTCTGCAAATGCATAGATTATAGGCACGTGTCTATCTCCACTCTGCACAGTCGGCGTTTGCAGTTTCACTACGAAATTGCGAATGAAATACCTGCGTGAAGTCAGCGCTTGATTTCAGCACTGCTGAGAAGATAATAACATATGTAACATATACAGGGTGTCCGGTAATTAATGGATAACCTTGAAATGGTTCATGGTAGAACTAATGGCCATTCAGAAAAAAAACATTTTTATTTGTATTTAATCGGTAAATAAAAAATAAAAAAAATTACAACCGACTTTCGAAAGAACACTACAAAGTGAAAAATAACTTTAATTTCAGATGGCGGTGACAAAAAATTAAAATACATATCCAAAGTCACCGACTTCCTAAATTAAAGTTATTTTTCTCTTTGTAGTGTTTTTTCGGAAGTCGGTTGTTTCTTTTTTTGGATTTTTTTTCCTGAAAAAAAAAATAATAATAAATGTTTTTTCTGAATGGCCATTAGTTCTACCATGAACCATTTCAAGGTTATCCATTAATTACCGGACACCCTGTATATCACGCCTGTATTGCTCCAAGGGTTACGTAGAGGTATACCTATAGTAGTATAGTACACCCACATTTTGCCAGTTATGTTTAAGTCCCATGTAATAGTTGTCGACGGCATCAGCCGGGCATAAATCCAGACCCTGGGCCAGCCCTCAGATACTACTACTACTGATAAAATCCGAGTGGCCACATTTTAACACTTTGCCCGACCTAGGAATCGGACTCAGAACCTCATTTCAAGCGCTTATTGCAAGGATAATGTCGGGTAAAATTAACCTTGGGGTTGATGGTTTTAGCTGGATACGGTTCCAAAGTAATTAACCCGACTAGAGCAGTATCCATAGATCATTATCCTGCTGCATTCCATCAGAACCAATTTAACTTTAACGTGGGCTGAGTATGTTTCTGACGGTCACACTTTACTCTGTTCAACCACAAAATAGGTATCATTCACAAAACAGACGCAGCCATTTAGTGGCCAGAGAAAACCTATCATCAATAAAATAGCAAACTCCCAAAACAGACTTCCAGTGAACTCATCTGCCTAGCCTTTTCCCAACCATGTTGAGGTCGGCCTTCAGTCTAACCGCATGCAGCTGAATACCAGTATTTTACATGGAGTGACTATCTATCTGACCTCCACAACCCAGTTACTGGGTAACACGATACCCTTTGGTAAGTGTGGTTGTCAGACTTTTGTGCTTCTGACGATTCTTAACGACTGTCAAAGATGCACGGACAGCTGGGACCAACGGGTTAACGTGGTTTCCGAAGCACGGGGGGTCTTGGTATGTCATATTTACATACCTTCACCACCCATCCACGGACCAACTGCGGCAAGCGTAGCTTAACCTGATGGATCGACCCGTGCGGCTGTTTTTATTTAGCCCGAACTATAGGCGATAAAATAATTTTCAAAGAAAATAATAAAGCATCAATAAAACTCATACTTTTTATGTAATAGTTCTCGAAAACCTGTAGGTCGTATGCCATCACCAGTATTACCAAAACATTCGTAACTAAAACATTTAGGTATTATGATTTCTCGTATATAATAGCACTCGTTGGCGCCCAGCCAGCCGGCTCGCGGATCACTCCAGAATTAAACTACGAAACTTCGTTCACGTTGTATTTACTAAGATCCGAATTTCAACATTATGTTGACACTTTATAAGATATTCTTGGCTAATTTTGTCTACCGGAAGATGTCCTGATTTCACGCCAAATACCTATGCACTTATGCAGAGCAGTTAATTGTGGAGGCGGTTTCAACCTTTAGAACTGTCTCTTGGAGTATGTGCAGTTGTTGGTGAAATGTGTCCGTAATAGCAGAGACAGAGACGCATTGATTGCCGAATTCAATCAATCAATCAACTCAGCCTATCGCAGTCCACTGCTGGACATAGGCCTCTCTCGGGCTGCGCCACAACACTCTCTCCTTCGCCTTCCGCACCCAGCCTGTCCTAGCCACCTTTTTAAGGTCGTCGGTCCATCTGGCTGGAGGGCGTCCCACACTACGTTTGCCGATACGCGGTCTCCACTCTAGGACTCGTCTGCTCCACCGGCCATCGGTCCTTCGACAAACATGGCCACCCCACTGCCACTTCAGCGTGCTTACTCTGCAAGCTATGTCGGTAACTCCTGTTCTTTTCCGGATAATTTCATTCCTGAAAACACCAATAATACGGTAGACCGTCGTCGGTCGAAACTCTACGACGTCGGGGACAGGGCCATATGCCTCTAGTGGAGATGACCAATGGAGTAAAGCTGTGACTAAATGGTGACCAAGGTTAAGCCAAAGAAACCAAGGGCAGTCGAAAAGTGCGTTGGGTTGATGATATCGTCTAAGTCGCGGTGAACATCTGGATGAGGGACACACGAGACAGAGAAGTAAAGCGGAACATAAGGGGAGGCCTGTACCCCGCAGTGGGTGATTCCAGGCTGACATGATGATGAGGCTTGATATGCATAGCTATTCAGAAACATTCGATACGCTAGCGTACCGAATCGAACATCAGTTAATGTTATCGTAGGATTTGTATAAACGCTGCTCACATCAAAATCCCGAAAACGTTGTCACTTTAAATCAAATCATCATCATCATTTTAGCCGGAAGACGTCCACTGCTGGACACAGGCCTCCCCCAAAAGGAGGGTCTTGCTATAATCGCCACGCTTGGCAAGCGGGTTGGTGATCGTAGTATAGTGGTAAAATGCATGAAGAACGCTGCTGCCCATTCTCTGGTAAATCCTTAGTCGCCTTCTACGACACGCATGTGAAGATATGGGATGGTGCTATTCTTTTACGTCCGGCACCACACGGAATCAAATAGACGACCGGTATTCCTCCGACAGCTGTTTGATGTCGGGGCAAGGCAAATCAGGTTCTCGAAATGTATCATTTTCTATACGATAGCCTGTCGAATGCTTGTGAATAGCTATGTTGGGAGCTTATCAAAGTCTCATAGTGTATCCATGTAGCATTGAAGCTTTTCAAATGTACAAGTTTATTTACAATTCGGTTAGTAATTATGAATAGACTGTAGTAGTAGCTTTAGTAGTAAAGATTTTTTTTTTATTCCGTGTATGTGTCCTGCACCCTAATTGCGTAACACGCGATTAATCATAATCGGTTTCATTTTGACAGTTCAACAATATTCATTGCGTTATTTACATTGTTGAGCAGACACATTTTTCGAACATATGAATTAATGGTTTAGCACTCTGTTTCAAAACGAAACAGATTATGATTAATCGTGAATTACGCAATTAGGGTGCTGAGGGAGGCTGACGTATAAAACCGAAAGCCTCTAATACAAATATTTTAGTGCAATACACAGCGATATTTTTTAATTTCTTTTACTTAGTAATCATTTTCACAATTTTTTTATTCATGTGTCAATATTATTAATAAATGAAACAACGAAATATTCCGACGTTGCCGTGTTGCTAACTGGCATAATGCACATATTGCGGCTGCCGGGTTTTTTGCTTATACGCTTTGTTTGGAATGGACAACTAGCTCCATAGCATCAATGACTTATTCCTTTGACGATTCAAAGTTGCCTGAGAGGAATTGCCGAAGCAAACTCAGAAGTCATGGTCTCCTTTCAAGTCCAAACATTATATTAATAGAATGTTATGTGAATCTAAAAATGCAGTGCCATGTCTGGCTGGAAGGGCCTTTTAAAGATAGAGCCATTGCAGATTTGAGCTGACCTGTCCCAACAGACGGATGCAATAGATGGACCCACTCTTTTGCCGAAGAATAAACTCAAATAATATTTCTAACAGGTCAAAGTCCTAAATTCCTTATGATTACGTTATTCTGCGTAGGTACTCTAAATTAGAGATGGGCCGACTAACCGACTCGTCGGCTGCAAAATGGCCGACTAATCGGCTGACTAGTTGGCCAAGCCGATCATTGCTTTCGGTTGAGTTCGGTTGATATCGGTAATGTTCGTGTCTACGCTTTCGGTTCGCGGCGCCCAGCGACCAGGCGGAATTGTCAGGACATGATTTTATTTGCATTGCATTTATTCTATCATTGTTTTTAAGTGCGAGTCGGCGTTTCTTCCTATCCTGTCTAGATTGCACTGAAAGTAAACTGTTAAACTGATTCTATAATAACAGTAAAGATTTCAATCACCGTCTTTTAAATTTTTAAACATATTAATACGAGTAAAAAATAGGACCGACTAATCGCTGACTATAAATATGGCCGACTAGTCGGCTTTCCCGACTAGTCGGTACATCACTACTCTAAATAGAAACTACTTTTTTTTTCAATTAGCCTACACTGTCCCACTGAGGAGCAAAGGCCTCCCCCAAATCCTTCCAGGCATCCTTTTACAGGGCCACCTCCATCCAGAAATAGAAACTATAATATTAATTGAAAATTGCTCTTTTATTTTGGAGGCTCAACATGGTTTTAGTTTATTATTGCTGCCACCAATTTCAATGTCAAAGTAAACGTTATCGAGAATTGTTAATACTTCGACCGATATGTGATAAAATAACACAAAGCCACGAGCGAGTCATTGATTAATTGCTATACTACTGAGAAATTTATAATATTATCAGCAAATCCGCATATCTTTTATAACGAGATTGTATAACATTGATAAATGTATCTAACTAATTGAAAAACGAAAACATTTCAATTACAATTTGTTTGTTTGTATGTAGGGGGTAATCTCTGGAACTGCCAGTCGGAATTAAAAAAATCTTTTTGAATTTGATAGCTTAATTCTTGAGGAAGGTTATAGGCTAGTTAATATCATGCTTCGACACTTAGGAGCCGAGCAGAAAGAAAAAGAGTCGGTAAGAGCGCGTGCGGACGGTGAGATGCGACGCAGCGGCTCGGGCGCCTAAATTTCACGCGGATGAAGCGCTAGTTTGTAAATTAATTAGCTCAAGCTACACCCATATCAGGGCAGGGTCAGGTTCCGGATAAGCCTGAAGCTTGAGGGGCTCATTTCTGGATGTCTGGATCTGTGGGGCTATGGTAGTTTGGCAGCAACGCCACAAATTTCTAAAATGTCAATCACTTTCTGATGTCGTTTGAAAAATAACATAACATCACGCCTATTATCTCAGTGGGGTTATGCAAATGTGTACCTTATCCACATTCACGCTCAGCGGTATCGCTAACGGGTACTAGATCAAAAATGGCGATAATGTAAGAAGCGTCTGAGTGTGAACAAAGGTCCCAGGCATTTTTTTACAACTACGTAATTTGACTAACAGCTTACTTTATAGTAATTCAAGATCATCCACTTTAATATAAGGATAAACGCCATATTCGTATTAAAATGATACCCATGACCGTATGAAAACCGCCTCGGCATTTACATGTGTATGTAGGTGAACCACACATGTCTTTACGATCGTATCGCACGCAAAATTGCGTGCATCGATGTATTCAACTCCAGTAATCGGATCGGCGAGAAATCTTTATCGTAGGCCGGGCCCAGATTGACAAACGCGATTTTGTATCATCTATTTCTGTGCCAGGTCCTTGGCGATAGGCTCGCCCCCTATTACTTAATATAACTAGCGAAGTATAGGTATGTCCGGCTGCCCGGTGCATCCTTTATTGATGTATTTAACCATTTATGTACAGACTTATATAAACAGACAAGAAGAAAATAACAGAAATATAGGTACAGAGGTGATGGTTATTTCTCAAGAAATCTCTCCCGGCATACCTGCGATAGGAGAGAAGATAAAGAGATGTAGACAGCGTGTGTATGAGTAAAGGGGAAAATAAAATACTTTCATAATCAAAACAATAATTAAAATCAAACAAATAATATGGGAATATACGTTATCATCCATTGTTAGTGCTATTTCTGAGCTGGTTGGTCCCAGACGCCCAGATCAAACACCTAACTCAAACACAACTTGACTTCTTTACTACAATTCCCTTCCATTTTCCCTCAATTTAAAAATAGGCAGTATGCATCATAGTATCAGCACCTACACTGCGTAAACTTCCAGAAAAATAAAATAAAGGATACAGTATAAGTTATCACAAGGATTGCCTATTTATAGGACAATTACATCCGACAAATGCGAATAAGCAGGTAATTAAGTGATAGAATGGGCTTTTTGTTGCCGTTTTGACACCTCCAGTATTATAGGCCATGTCTTACAAGTTCCTTTCAATAAATTACCTGATGACGTCCACCGCTGGACAAACGACTCCCCTATAGATTGTATTGATGTCCCCTGTTAGAACGGTCGTGGATTCATTCATGTTTATTTTTTATTAGCTGACTCTGTCCCACTGCTGAACAAAGGCCTACCCCTAATCCCTCCACATTCCAAACTCAAACCGTTCCATCCGACTCCTTTCTATTCTTAAAATTTTAAATCTATTCTATTTCAGACGCATCCGGCAAGATTCGCATCTGGGATACGGTGAACAAGGAACACATCCTCAAGAATGAGTTCCAGCCAATCGGAGGTCCGATCAAGGACATCGCGTGGAGTGCTGATAACCAACGCATGGTCGCCGTTGGTGAAGGCCGGGAAAGGTGTGTAGGCCAGTTTTCATTGCAGCTAACTTGGTTTTTAGTTTGTCAGTGTGTTTGTTTTGTAGACATATATGTGGAATCATCAAAACATTTTACACAAATTATATTTATAATGACTTAAAACTTTCATTCGAAAGGCCGATATGGACTAGACTGGGTACATCTTGGTATAGACTGGTATAGAATGCCTATGGTGAATCCACCTTATTTGTGTATAAAATGATTTAAATAAATGGTTCTATTTGACAATAACCACTGATTGTACTCAGTAACCAGTTTTAATGCTGTTATTGTTTGGTTGATGCCAATAGGCCCCATATTACATGGGACTTTAACAGAACTTGCGATATGTTTTTTTTTGTGCATGGGAAATCATCAAATAAGTTCTCCCGCTCTGGGTGGAGCAGGAGGGCGTGTCAGACTTTTACTGACTAAAACCCACCCGTGTTCCTTCAGTTGCCTGTGTGCCAGGGGCCACGGTATCTCTTTCGAACAACCCGCACCCGTGGCAGATGTTGTCACAGTTCAAGGCTACTTCCATTACACCGGAAAGTCACAACGTGTTACCTACATATAAATGTATTGTTACATGTATATAAATAGATGCACTGATTAGCTTCAAACCGTTTCGGTTCGGTGGGCATTAACAAGTGTTTAATAGTATTATCTACACGAGCGTGTTGCAGATTTTCTGATAAAAATTGCGTTTTTATTATATTCACATTGTAAAAATCGACTGACGTATGAGTTTCTAAAGGACAGACCAAAAAATTGGACACTGGCCATCACGAAGGGACATTTTTAGGGTTCCATACCCAAAGTCTACCAACGACGGGACCCTATTACTAAGGCCCCGCTGTCCGTCATCGGGCTGTATCTTTTAAACCGTAATAGGTAAACAAAGCGAGTGTAGTAAGTAATATGGCCACTATAACAACAACAAATACAAATAAAATTAAGCTAAAAAATAAAATGTCACATAAAAAGCCATGGCACAAGCATGATTATTTCCTGTAACTTTGTAAATTGGGTTTTCCATCAGGATATGTCAGTAGCAGCCGGGAGTCTAGATTTGTGCTCGGTTATTGACAATGATCATGATTTTGTTAAGTTACTAATAATTACCTACTCGTTTATTTACTCGTATTTTACGTCGATGGTCCTAGGTTATCATATTTTGTGGCCTCGAGGTAATTCGGGTAGTAACAGCTATGTGAACATTGCATTGCAAATGTAAGCACGCCCTTAATACCTCTTATTTTGGTATTATGCTTTATTTACATTTTTGTTCTTTGTGCTCGAGTTAAGTTTTTATTTTATTTGTTGGTACATTGGCATGGCTGGCTGACATATGTAATTGTATTGTATGACTAATTATTTAATTAATGTTCTGTGTCTCTCAATATTTATATTACTTTGTCTATGTATGTATAGAATCAAGTCTATCCGACTAAACAGAGCTGTGCTGCTGGGGAGTTTGTTCCGCTACTTCTTCTTCCCAGCTAAAGCACTAGGAAGTGGTGACGGGTGGGCGTTTTTGGGGGACTTTCTTATGTATTTTGACGTTCGAAAAGTGCTGTTTCTCAGCCAAATTTGAATAAATGACTTTTGATTTTGAATAGGCGCCCCCCCTATAACATGCGACTTAAACATAACAGATGAAATGTGATAGTTACACCTCTGCAGGCGTGTTGTTTCTTCTTTCTTTCTCCTGGCTATTATATCAATTTAATTGGGGTCAGCCGTGCTAGTACTGCTGCACCACACCGTACGGTTACTGAGTTGCCTCTTTCGTTGTTTTGCGCGCTATCATATCATTTTTTATTGGTGGTCGTCCACGGCCTATTTTCAGTCTTCTATATTCAAAACTCTTTAAGTCATATAATCATCATCTCGCCTCATCACATGGCCTTACCAGCGCAGTCGGTTTTCTCGTAAGTTTTTCATATTGTTTACATATTATTAAAACAAAGTCACTTTTCGTGTCTGTACGCTTAGATCTTTTATACTACGCAACGGATTTTCATGCGGTTTTCATTAATAGACAGAATTATTCAAGAGGGAGGTTTATATTTATGTATAATACACAGACTACACGCGGGCGAAGCCGCTGGCAAAAGCTAGTATTAAATAAATCTTATATATAAAATTCTCGTGTCACAATGTTAGTTACTTTACTCCTCCGAAACGGCTGAACCGATTTTGATAAAATTTCGTGTGCTTATCGGGTAGGTCTGAGAATCGGCCAACATCTATTTTTCCTACCCCTAAATGTTAAGGGTGGTCCACCCCAATTTTTTTTTTATGCGAACTCAATATTCATAGTTAAGACAGGATAACGTCTGTCGGGTCAGCTAGTATAATATATTTTCTTATCTTTGCAGATTCGGCCACGTATTTATGTCCGAGACAGGCACCTCAGTCGGGGAGATCAGCGGCCAGTCGAAACCTATCAACTCGGTCGACTTCAAGCCGTCGAGACCTTTCCGTATCGTCACGGCGTCGGAAGACAACACCCTGGCCGTGTTCGAAGGACCCCCCTTCAAATTTAAGTGTACTAAGCAGGTAATGTAACTCTTTATTATCTATTTCTTAATCATCATCATTTCAGTCGAAAGACGTCCACTGCTGGACTTAGGCCTCCCTCAAAAGCTCCGCCACGTCTTAATACATAGAAATATTTAACTACAAAAGGGATGAACGAAAGAAAAGAAAAAAACGTTTATTTGCGGTAAACATGACTCAAAAAGATAAGGAACACAATAAAAAAACGAGAGGCAACTGCCTGTATTTGACACGAAAATATTAATATGTATACAGGTTGGCATGGAGATCGACGCGCAACCTGTTAATATGCTTCTGAACCCTTGTGTGTTGAAAGTTTTTGTTTTTTTTTTTTAAATTGCTTTTTCATATTGCATTTTGACCGCGTAGGCATTGCACTTTTCTATGAAACAGATGATTGAATTTTGATAGCCGACGAAAAAGGTTGCTAGAATCATATCCTGAATTCACGATTACAGTTTGAGCTTTGATCTCCCTTGCATATTTGTAGACTGTTGAAAACAGATAAGTAATAAATGACCGTGTAACATGGTGTATGAAAGTAATGACGGGATGTAACAAGAAAAGTGTTAACTGTGGAAGCGGCAGGCTATAAGAAAAGAGGCCGAATAAAGAACTCGTCAGCCTATAATGTTCCCACTGCTGGGAAACAGGCCTCCTCCAGGAGGGAGTGGCATGTAAACTACCATTTGAGCCCAGTGCGGGTTTGTAGTATTTTTTTTGGTTCTATTTCTCTTTACCATTTTGTAACCAGTGGTGATGAAGTCTATACAGAGTTATTGGAAAAAACCAACAGCCTCTTAAGAGGTCATTGTACTCATCATTATGAATGACTTTTACTATGGGACCAAACCTGAAATAGCGAAACAAAATCAGCTGTTTCCTACATTTGGATGAGTTATACGAAGGAACAGCTGAATTTTGTTTCGCGATTTCAGGTTTGGTCCCATAGTAAAAGTTGTTCATAATGATGAGTACAATGACCTCTTAAGAGGTTGTTGGTGTTTTTCCAATAACCCCGTATATATAAAATTAATCCCTATTTGCCTTGGTCAAGGCACCCACATGTGAACGCATGGACGAATTTTACTAATTCTTGTTGTGTTTGTTATTGTCAGGAGAAGGTTCTTTTGAAAGAAAAAATAAGGAAGTTGCGCGTAACATTAGAAAACTTAACGACCATATTAATTTTGTTAACCCGTCGCGTATCTAATTAGCAGACACAATATAAATTCTATTGTTATCGGAACACATGGTGTGCACTTCACGTGCTAGAGGTTTATAGTAATGCGAATTCAATATTCATAGTTAAGACAGGACGTCTGCCGGGTCAGCTAGTTATATATATGTTACCGGCCAAACCCAATTTCAGGCCAAACTAGTTTGTCCTAGGCCTAACAGACTTATCCTACGCGTGATATGTCGCAGCCAACTAGCTTAATTAGCCATTTCGTTTACAGCCTTTGGAAGTAACGCTCGCCGGCCGCTCGCTTCGCTCGCTCGGCTCGCGCGCTTTTGGTCACAGTTCTAACCTAACCTAACCCATTTAATCGGCGTGCCCCGGCTTAATAAACCAGTTTGGCCTAGGACAAACTAGTTTGGCCTGAAATCGGGTTTGGCCGGTAACATATACAAAGTATAGCGCCTGCCCGAGTTCGGACCCACGACTTACCGTTACAACTGGGCCACCACTGCACGTAAAGGATGCATGTAAACAGAAATGATAGCACAGAATATAATACCTCCTTCGCCTGAACCAAATCTTACGCCGACTTGCTTTATGTTTAACAATGTATTTCATTATTCTTCAGGAGCACACCCGGTTCGCTCAGGCCGTCCGCTACAGTCCCGATGGCAGTCTGTTCGCGTCGGCTGGCTTTGACGGCAAGATCTTCCTGTTCGATGGCGCCACCTCCGAACTCAAGGGAGAGGTCAGTATTGTCACTAATTATAATACCATGCCTAATTGTTCCACTGCAGCGCAAATAAAACGCACGAATTACTCTCCTCAGCGCGAGTAATGTACGTATTTCTGGTAGTATTCGTACATTTTGAAACTTACAATAACATGGTCATATTTTGTGAGTGATATCGATTGAATGTAATTAGAGGCCAATTATTTTTTTTTGTAAATGTTTTACCTAAATTCTGAATGGTTTAAAGATTATTAATTCTTTAGTTCTGTAATGTTCATTCGGAACGTTTGTAACGCACAACGTTATTTTTAACAGACTACGATATTTTTAATTCTTTAACTTGCTCGTGTATGACCTTAATTGCACCTTATTGTTAGTGCAGATGGGATTAAAATGGAAATGATAAATTTGAGTACGCAGTAATAAAGGGAGAGTCCACTACGGAACACGTTATACAGCGCCGGACGAAAAAATCATTAAATAAAAATTCTGGCCTGTGCTGTCCCACTGTTGAAGGTTCCCCAAATCCTTCCAGTCGTCCTTTTCCATGGCTACCTCGGTCCAACCCTTGCAGCACGTGTCCAGCCCGTCTCGCCACCTGTTCTTGAGCTGACCTCGGTGGCTCCGTACATCAGCAGGCACCCACCGTGTGGGATATTACATTACTTAATATTTTTTGTAAGGTCTCTTAAAATCACGATTTTTTTTATTATTACCTAATATTGTTTTCAGATCGGCTCCCCGGCCCACAAGGGCGGTGTCTACGGCATCGCATGGTCACCTGACGGCAAACAACTCCTGTCTTGTTCCGGAGACAAGACCTGCGCTATATGGGACGTAGAGAGCATGCAGCGCACTGTCCTGTTCAATATGGGTACAGCTGTCGAGAACCAGCAGGTAGTGTATGCGATTGAATTTGTATATAAATCATAACTTCTTTTGATGTCGAGGTGGAAATCCTCATGGATCGGGTCTGTCAGACTCTTATTTACTAAAACCACCTCAGTGTTCCGTCCCACACTTGCACCGGGGAGCACGGGATCTGATGCCACTTACGGTCCCCGGCTAGTGCACCTGAGTTAGGGGGGGAGTGAGGTGTGGACCTCCCCCTTACATCATAGAGAGGTGCACGGGGACTACGCGCCGCCGTGAGGGCTGAGGAGTAGGGGATGTCGCCAGATCCGTCACCCCTGGACCCATTTAGGGGGCGTTGTCCGGCCTCCGCCGACGCCCGGTGCGTGTGCTGCGGGCCGAGTTAGCGGAAGAGATCTCCCGCTTCCTTCCTCCCGCAGCCTCCTCCTGTGAAATGACTGTTCGCAGAAGAATACCACCACATCATCATCTGCCTTTTTTTATACGGGGTGAAATCCTCATGGATGTCCTCCGCCCTGGGGAGGGCGGAGAGGTCTGTCAGACTCTTACTGACTAAAACCACCCCGGTGTTCCGTCTCACACTTGCAACGGGGAAAACGGGATCTAATGCGACTTCCGCGTTCCCCGGATCATCATCTGCCTAGCCTAACCTACCTGCTTGTAGCCTAACTGGGTGCTGCTGAAAACCATTATTTTCTATCTGACTTCCACTCCCTTGTCACACGATACGCGTTAATAAAACTGGTTCTCGTCAGGCTTTCGGGCTTCAGACTACCCGTAAAGGTTGTCAAAAACTACGAAAGACAGCCGGGACACGCGACTTATCGTACCTCTCAAGGCACGAAGGGGTTCGCGGTATGAAGTAGATGGTCACCCGTCTAAGGACCGGCCGCGGAAAGCGTGACTTGTCCCATATCAATAGAACTGCGCGGATGTTACTTTGCCACGAGCCCCTGTACCTTTTGAGTGCCAATCACTACAAAGGGGTTCGAGGTATGAAGTAGATGGTCACCCATCCAAGGACTGACCGTGGAAAGCGTGACTTGTCCCAGATCAATAGAACCGCGTGGATGTTACTTTGCCATGTGCCCCTCTACCTTTTGAGTGCCAATCATAAGTATTGTCTAATATACTTAAATGTCTTATGTATTTTGACGTTCGAAAAGTGCTGATTCTCAGCTTAATTTGAATAAATTACTTTTTATTTTGAATCACTAAAAATGTTATTTTCTTGTTTTGTCAGGTCTCCTGCCTCTGGGAAGGCAAGCACCTCATCTCCGTCTCCCTATCAGGGGTCATCAACTATTTGGATGTGGAAAACCCAGACAAGCCACTGCAGATATTGATGGGTCACAACAAGCCCATCACTTGCTTAACCCTGCATCCTGACAGGCATACAGTGTACACGGCTAGCCATGATGGATGTGTGACAGCGTGGAATGTGGAAAGCGGTGAGTTTTGAGAATTATTTTGTAACGAGCGAACCGCCCTGACATCACGCGGTTTTTACGATTTGACAAAACATCTAGATTTCTTTATTATACTTGGGCAAATTATATTATTAGCCAGCAAAATTCTGCAGACGCGATGGGTACGGTACAGTATTCAGAATACAGAAGAATCCTAATAATATTATATCCTTCTATCCCACCAATATTGTAATGTGAAAGGATGTACCTCTTTGGATTTTTGTTACTCAATCACGTATAAACGGCTGAACAGATTTGGATAAATTTGGCACACATATACTTTATAACCTGGATCGACCGATCGATCTATAACCGTACTACCGGGATAAAAGTATGCTATATGTTAACTTAAGGGATAATTTGCCAAACTACCTTAAGCATTAAAGGTCCGTTCACACTGAACCGCGACGATGCGCGCACTTTTTAAGATCACGATACAAAATAGATCTTATTTACTTCAAAATAAGGTATACGGGCTGCACAACACGGTCCATCTCAGCGTTCTTCGACACGCTTTTGCGTTCATAGGGAAATTATACCTTTTATAAGTTAGATATTCTGTTGCTATCTTAAAAAGTGCGCGTCGCGTCGCGTCTCGGTGTGTACTGACCCTAAGTCCGTCTTTGTACAGTATTCTTTACTTGTGCATTAAGTTTTGTCAGTAAATAATTACTGATCTCCACGCGTGCGAAGCTGCTTGCAAAAGTTAGTTTTTCAATAAATATAGTTTGAAAGGGTTAACTTTTCAAATGTTTTCTTTTCGCATTACACAGGCGAAGGTCGCCACATACTGGGTCAAGGTCACGGCAACCAGGTGAACGGCATGCGAGCCAGCAAGGACGGGTCGCTACTGACGTGCGGCATCGACGACACGCTGCGACGTGCTGCGCCTCAGGCGGAAGGTAAACTGAAAACGACCAATATAATACTATTACATATTTGAAAACACAATTTGCCTATAACGTACCCACTGCTGGGACACAGGCCTCCTCTCAGTGAGAGAGAGTGGGCCGTAATCTACCACGCGGGCCCATTGCGGGTTGGGAGATGTCACATGTCTTCGGCTTTTTGTTTCTAGGATATGCCAGACTTTTTTTTAACCATTTTTATCATTCAATATAAAACTTTAAAATTTATTTGTAAGATGTTGTTTAAAACATTAATTAATAATTTATTAATAAAAGTAATTTCCTTTTTTTTATTTCTTCTAATAGAAAGAAACTAAATAAATTACCTTACTACTGAAAAACAAAATATATAACAAATTCTACAATTTTTTAAAGTGCTTAGACAAGTTACTATATTAAAAAAATTGCATGTGAGATATATAATTTCAAGTTCATTCAATTTCGTTCATTCTTACACCACCTCACTAGCAATTTTTTGTCAAAATCTGGTAACCCTTCAACTCGTAAGTTACTACTGAATACAGTTAAAAGTCGGAACTATAGGTAAATTAAAAAAAAAAAAACTAAATTCATTTATTCGCCAGAATATAAGTTTACAACTGTGGCAGTGTATGATCTTATAACTATATTGGCCCCTTTACATTCTACCATTACATATGGTGTGCAAATATGTATTTAAATGTATACATTATAAAATATAAAATACAATAGAAAATAAAAACAGACCACAACAACACATAAAATTTCATGCATTAGGATTTTTAAGGAACAAATTGCTTTATCGATGTGGTATACGTGCAACTCTACGTAACCATACAGGCGTAATGTTATGTTATGTTATTGTAATACTTACATTGTTTTCCAGGCGAAGTACCGACATACACTGACGTGTCGATACCGCTGGGGTCCCAGCCGCGCGCCATGGACCACATCTTTGAAGATGAAACCACCATCGTAGCCACCGTGAAGGAGGTCAGTATAAAAGCATAAATTATCATCATCAGCTTATCCTTTTCCCAATTTGGGGTCAGCTTCCAGTCTAACCGGAAGCAGCTGAATAGCTGTATTTTACATGGAGCGATAAAAAGCATGAATATAAAATTAAGAGAGAGAAATGGGACAATTTTGGAATAAACCCCTTTCGAACAAAAAAATAATTTTTCAAATCCGTTTATACATATATGACGGAGTTATGCGCGAATATAAACAAACAAAATAATATAAACAGGAAAAGTTTTTATTCAGTGCGCAAACTTTAACATGAATTCAGCATTCCATTCTAGACCCCCCAGCGAAGAAATTTTTAGTCGGTTTTACAAAAAAAAAATCAGCTGTTTCATAGAAAAGCGCAATACTTACGCTGTGAAAATGTATGGAACACCTGTTTTCTTTTTGTATAACCGACGAAAAATTCATGGTGGTGGTGGTGGTGGTGGTGGTTCATGGTTTGCGCACTGGATAAAAACTTTTCCTGTATAAACATGTCGAATTGATAAAAAAACTCCTTCTTTTTGAAGTCGGTTAAAAAGAATTAAAATATTTTTTTTCTTGTCACCAGTTGGCGGTGATCATCGGTAATAGCAAGCAGTCCAGCCTGCCGCTGTCGTTCGAGCCCACTTGCGTCAGTATCGACACCAAGTCGAGACACGTCGCTGTTGGTGGTAGGTCCTCTTTATATCTTCCTAGCCTATACTACTTACTATGTCCTGTCAGTCTACGGTCCTCGATTACGGTAGGGCCAAGTATTATTGGGTTTTCCTATCTGGGAATTCTTAGTAGCAGCCTGAACTTTGGACTTGATGATATTGATGGCAATTGGCTCACCTCCTGTTGTATGGGACTTCATAACTGGCGTAATATGGGTTTACTATCGGTACATCTCTGCCCAATACTTCGAGGAAACAAGCTGTGAAGTTATGTTAAGTTATAGATAAACCATGGTTTGCAATAAGACTAACCTGTATAGTTTTTTGCTAGTTTTGTGGAGACAGTGGGCGTCTAGACGATGCTCGGCAGGCGATTATCGCACTTATGTGTGCGAGCGTTTCTAGGCTAGTATCTTACTGTCAAAGAGCCCTCATGTAAGTAAGATTTTGCGTTTTCCGTAAATGCCCAATAGGTCATTGTTTGGGTTTCAGCATGAGGACGTCGTCGTGTCAGCTTCGTTGGTTGACAATCAGAAACAAGGTGTAATATCGATTTTAACAGCGATTGTAATTTGCGGGTGCTCGTTGGCGTGGCACCAAGACTGAAAATCCGCTGTGCGGCGCTAGTGTCGCGCTACTGTCATGCCCTCGCGCCGCTTTGGCCCCATCGATTGTATAATTTGTGGCCAGTAGATGGCGCTGTGGTCGTTAACAGACTAAATAAGTCTTGTTTATGTTTACAGGAGCTGACAGCAAAGTCCACATATACACTTTAGATGTGCGCACACTAAGTCCCGGAGTGACACTGGACCACCTGGGCGCCGTCACTGACGTGCGCTTCAGCCCTGACTCGCTCTACCTCGTGGCCAGCGACGCTAACAGGAAGCTCATACTGTACTCCACTGACGACTACAAGGTACGTTGTAGACCTAAGGTGATTGAAAACATACGGATATCCATTTATTTCCAACTCGCTGTGACCGCGCCTTCGCCTACGTGGTTGTAGGAACTTATCTTACGGGAATGTGCTGCCGGGACAAAACGTAGCCTATGTTACTCCTTATAACATCACCTATCTGCCAGTGAGAGTCCCGTCAAAATGGGCCCAGCCGTTTCTGAGATTATCCGGAACAAACAGATATAAAAAAAGGATACTTATTTTTATAATAACCGTAAAAAAATACTTTCACACGCACTTTGTGAACAGTAGTTATTTTGACATTAGAAACATACGCTTTAATTAAATTTATTTGTATAGAAGAAAACTATGGGAGATATCTCTGCAAAGTAAAACTTAGAAAGCTAAAGTAAATCTCCTTTTTTTATTTATCAAAGATTCTCTTATGCTGAACTCATCTTTTAATTCCACACTCTAAAGCGCATACATTTTGAACAGTTTATATTTCAATTTGTGTACACTCAACAGTGCTGCTAGCTATTAGTTTTATACCCATTGATGTTCACCAACGATCAACTGAGAAACAATTCATGATCGAACGATTATGAAATTTATCTTTCTCTTTTTTTATTTAAAAAGAAAAAGACATCATACAATCATTTTCATAGTGACCCGTTTCAATACGTATATGAACGCTGTCTGAAAAAATAGAACACTTATCAGTAAAAATTAAAGTTTCCTTCAAATTCATATTCCAAATATTTTCACATAAACCTACATGGGTACTTATGAAACGTCAGAAATTCGGTTCCAATTGGTCGTTCCCTATGGAGAAAAGCCGGCAAAAAAACACCACGGTTTTAAGTGACATGTCTGATTTCCGCAGTTAGTAATATACTTTATTTCTTTCCACAGCTGGCCCACAACAAAGAATGGGGCTTCCACACGGCCCGCGTGAACTGCGTCGCGTGGAGCCCTAACTCCAAGCGCATCGCGTCGGGCTCTCTCGACACCAGCATCATCATATGGAGCGTCGACACGCCCAACAAACATACCTACATCAAAAGTAAGTAGACCATACTCTCGCCCCGCAGTGACGGTACAACTAAATTTAATCCCATTGAATAATTATTTCATTAAAAAGTCATTAAATGGGATTATATGAACTGAGAGGGTTGTATTGATGATTTTAATGATTATATATATATTTATTTAGGTACAAAAAGCTTTTGTTGTACATGAGGGACTTACAAGGTATGCATAATTATTTACATGGTGTAAGTACAACGAATAGGGTATTTTACTATTTATGAGAAAAAATAAATATATTATTGAGATAGCTTAGGCAAAATGCAGTCGAATAATGTTAATTTTAGTTAATGAAATTACAAATTCAATTTAAAAAAAACAGTTTTTAATCTGTTTTTGAACACCATGAAATAGTAGTCGCCATGTTATTACTTCATATGGCGGCGTGTCAATTGAACAACTTTGTACTTTTATTATTTTCGTAATCAAAGTATTTTTTATTTAAATAATATTTTCCATTCAGAACCAGCAAACCAACAATAAGTAGAATAATAACTCATTTTTTTAAATTATAAACTACTATGACATAAAATATCAGCGCATTTGTCTTAGCAAACTCACGTCATACCCACAGAGCAATATGGCGTCCACTGCGTCCAGCGTTTTCGTCAAATTACGCGCGAAATTTGAAAATGTATCATTTTAATGCATTTTTACGGCACTAATCTATTAAATAAAAATGCTGTTTTTTTGTGGTTTATCGCCACTATAGAATCTAATTAGAGCACTTTTCAAAAATGGGTGTAATACCCTATTGTTGGGTGAATCGCTGCTAGCTAGATCACTGAGTAATCTGTATTTATGAGAGACAGTTAATATTGTATCAATGTTAAATAATTCTGTAAAGCCATATTTGTTGCGGTCGCGAATCACTGCGAATAAATTAGCTAGGGAAATGCATCAGGGTATCGATAATCATCTTAACAGGATAATAAAATTATTTGACTAAACTTTTTTTGTGGTCATCGACCAGAACCACTGTTAGTTTCACATGAAATATAAGATTAGAACATCAGTTTTTTTTGTTTGTTTTTATAATTTTTAATTGATATTTCAAGTAATTGACTGAATTCAAATAGGTGGCCTAAAATATAATTAAATTAAGTTTTATTTTTGTTCTACCGTGTTTAGATATCTGCAGTTTCGCTAAGTAATTTAATTCGACCCTGTCTATTGTAATTCTATGCTAATACATGTTATTGTTAATTTCAGACGCTCACCCTCAAAGCCAGATCACAGGGCTAGCATGGCTCGACGATGAAACCGTCGTGTCGGTGGGACAAGACGCAAACACGCGCGTGTGGACTGTGCCTAATGCTTAAACTTTCATAATACCTATGCACTTTGGGGGAATATTCTTTGACTATACAAGTGACCACCAGTGGAATAGGTCAGGAATATTTTAATAGGAACTTTGTCTAAAAATGTGTAACTTGTCATAGCTATTAATAATATAAAATTTAAAGTAGCTCTTTGAGTTTGTAAGTTTACGTTCAAAATCAAAATCAAAAGTCATTTATTCAAATTAGGCTGAGCATCAGCACTTTTCGAACGTCAAATACAAGACAGTCCCCTAATCCGCCCACCCGTCACCACTTCCTAGTGCTTTAGCTGGGAAGAAGTAGCGGAACAAACTCCCCAGCAGCACAGCTGTCTGTTTAGTCGGATAGACTTGATTCTACACATACATAGACAAAGTAATATAAACATTAAGAGACACAGAACATTAATTAAATAATTAGTCATACATTATGTCAGCCAGCCATGCCAATATACCAACAAATAATGACACGGTAGAATATGGAGGACTGGTTTTTTAAGAAAACATCTATGTACCAATTACCCATGTTTGCAAAAATAAATGATTTGATTTGATTTGAATAAAATGAAAACTTAACTCGAGCACAAAGAACAAAAATGTAAATAAAGCATAATACCAAAATAAGAGCCTCCTGGTATTAAGGGCGTGATAGCTTACATATTCATATTTTGACGTTCAAAAAGAGCTGACTCTCAGCCTAGTTTGAATAAATGACTTTTGATTTTGATTTTGATATGCAATGCTGGATTATGTTCACACAGCTGTTACTACCCGAGTTACAACACGAGGTCACAAAATGATTACCTGTACTCCATTTGAAATAAGATTAGACATTTAACTAAACCTTTTTTACAGTCCGATCAACCGATTTTGACTTCTATTGCGTTGGTGGCTTAACAAATGGCAGCTGCAGTAAACAGTTGGTATTGTAATTACTTTTTTGCTTTTAATGCCACCCTTATGCCTACGGTATAGAAGTCAGAATCGGTTGAACTGACTGTAAAAAAGGTTTGTTTAAATGCTCTGACTTAAAACTCGCGGTGATATTTTATCGTGAATTCGATTTTCAACTCTCTGTGTTGAACTGAGCATTGACAATCCAACCCAGCGCGTCGGAAACGCACTGTTCGATTTTATTCTTTTTATGTCAAGTACCTAGTAAGTACCGTGCGACGCAGGGCTGGGACGCTAGATCGATTATGCAATGCAAATGTGACGTATCACATCAATTGTCAAGTAACGAAATTCAATGTGACATAAGTCACAAAGAAATCAACGTTTTCGTAAGATGATTGTATCAATACTAGGACCATATTATTAAATTATACTATGTTTTGCTTCATAATTTATTAATTGCCGTGTTTAGTCATGTAAGCAGTAAAAATCTTTTAACATTTTTTTTTTGCTGATTATATTTCAATGAAATAATATGAGAAGCGTTGTTTCCGATTTAAACCAAAATTTAAGTTTCTGTCCTTCTGCTAGTTGACATACTACCATGCAGATTCTACTTAATTATTCAGCAAAATCAAGATTATTTATTACATTATTGGTATCAAAAGAATATTTCCCCAAATAAATGTAATAGCTATAAATAACTCAGATTATCTAGCATATATAAGAAGAATACTAATGTATTTATTTCGCTTACTACACTTAAGTTATGAACTGTCTCCGTTAGTTAACAATAAATATGATTTTTGTTACTAACAATGAGTGATGTTGCTCGCATTTAGAACTATGGACTGGTTTTTTAAGTTATTTATTACACACGCACACACACATTATTCACGATTTTTTTCTAAGGACGTAGGCAGAAACTACAGACGTTCGCGTGCTACGATCCTTTCATACACCTCTTGGTTTGTCTATGATCAATGATCATACATTTGGACATAACGCGCGCTGGGTGAATAGGTGCTTTTAGGTTGTTTTTTATAAATGAAAAATTTATAGCAAAAAAAATCTTGCATCTATTTCTAGTCTTACATCGGAATTCATAATAGTGAATAGTTGTGTCAAAAATATCTAGTGTTATCAAACTAATAAAAAAAAAACATTGCCGATTTCATTATTTGAATTGAACGTTGAAATTAATATTCGAATACTAATCGATATTCGCTCTCTACTAGTCGACTACTAAACCATTGATCGATCAGAATGACAAATATCATAGACGATTGATTTTCAAATAAGGAATCGCCCATTCGAATACGAAAAAAAAAAAGATACGGATGCATTTGAGATATTTGAACCGAATTATTAGAACACAGATCCATCCTAACTTTTTCATCAAAATTATAAAAAAATAAACCGCTTTTTATAAATCAGTCCTACTTCTATGCGAGCATTGTGATTTTTGTTTTGTATTGAACTTGGTGCGATCTGAATGGTCCTTTTTATACCCGTCGTTGCATACTAACGGTGTGAAATCGCATTTATAATATCCTAGTGAGAATTAAATATTTAAATTATTTGGAAAGAGTAACTTATTTTAATTGGCTTGACTTGGCACACTGGAATGAATGACTGAGATATCTGATAGGCAAACGAGAGATCAATCTTTACTGAATGGTGTAGAATGATTTTTCTTACGAAACTGTGCTATAGTGTGTTCTACTAAGTCCCAAGATTTGTGGTAGTTGCGGTCATAGAATGTGTGAGCAGGACTGAATATTTATAATTGAAAAAAATACTCATTTGCACGTCAAAAATTACTTATGATTTAAAACCTAGATGAGTTAGGTGTTTACTAACTGACTACTCTGAGAACAAAAACCGAAAGAAACAGAAGTCACAGTAGAAGTTTTTAGAAGTGACTAGTGTCTTTTATAGTCTTGACATAATCTTGTTCAGGTCATATCAGGACCATGCAGATTAAAGTCTGAGATGGTTCTCGAGGAAACAACCATATAGATTTTAGTAGACCTATTCTGTCAGTACACGCATTTGTCAGTAATCGTGTAGCTAAACTCAATTTAGTACAGAGTTTCTAAAAGCTCTAGTCTTAGTCCACAGTAAACACGTACGTAATAAAATGGCGACAGGATTTTTTGTTTGCACCGAGAGTTGAAAATCGAACAGTAAAATACAATGTTCGATTTTCTTGAGATGCACTCTGTTCGATTATCAATGCTCGGTCCAACACCGAGATTTGAAAATCTATTGCGCGAAATAATCCTGCTGCAATATGTACCCCGACTGAGTCTCATGTCATCTCGCTTCTGCATTTTATGACCGCGAATGCCACGAACACTGCTGGATTTTTTTAGTAGTCAATATTGCAGAGTGCAAAGTTCAAAGAGTTGTAAAATATTAATATTGTCCAGTATTAGAAATATTAAGATGTCTACAATTTTACTAAAAATCCTATTGTCAATGTAAGTTCTATAGATGTAATTATAATCGGTCACTAATATTTAAACGTAATATAATTAATTTATTATTTGTACATCATAGAAATTAAATTTAAATTCAATGCATTTCGAAAATTAATTCTTTTTTTGCTTGGTTCTCAATTTTCAGACTTGTCTATAAGTAGTAAAATGTTTGTAATTTTAATAAGGAAGTATTTTCTGAATAGACTTTACCGTTTCAAGTTATCTTTCCAAATAATACGGTCAAAAAAGTTTTGTAAACAGTATTTTTATACTAATTTCTGATGTACTTTTTCTTAGTTTTACGCGATTTCTACTAAAATGAAGAATGTAAGATGATAAAAATAAACTTGTATACACTTGTAAAATTTATTTTATTTTGTTATTACCTCCAATATTACTTTATCCTCGTAATACTTTATCACCCTAGTAACTAAGGCCAGTATGACACGTCATAGAAAGACAAAGTCTTTGTCTGTGACAGTTACAAGCTTAATTACAGCCTTTTCAAAGTTATTTTACCACTGAATTAGCATCACAGTCAAAACCAAAGTGATTTTTACCGTCGCTACTATAAGGTTGATATTGGGTTGCTGCTATTGCTGAAGTCAGAGGAAAAATAATTGAACGGATTGTAGTGAATTGTCAAAATGTGTGTAGTGTGTCATTGAAAGGCAGAAGTTACTTTCGCCTTTTCTGCACATTGACCAATTTTTCATACAAATTCTTTGTATGTTTAAACTTCTGAAAGACTAAATTAATTGAGGAACATTAAAAAGCAACACAAACTTTTATATGTTTATTAAGAATTAACTAAATTGTCTTTTATTAAATATAAATGTCTTTTTAAGCTAGCTTAGGCTAAATAATATAAACTTAGGGCCTATAAACATGACTAGAACATGATTGTAATGTAATGTCACTCCTTTTTTATGCAGTCTCCAAAAATAATTCTGCATTTCTTTGTAGTTCATACCTTATTTAAAACATGTAGGTACCTAACGGTATATTCCATAGCATAGTTAACTTTAAATGTTTCTAAAAAAAGCGAAATTTTTGGAAGCATTTAATAGATAATTACGCCATTTTATACCCATACAAAAAACAGGCCTTACACTATTTTGCCAGGATTATTTTTAAGCAATCCTGGGAAAATAGTGTAAGAAATAAAATAGGTAGAACAATTTAATGTGTAGGTACCTAACCAATTCATTTTTGTAGTTCATTTCGTCGGTTACGAAGGCACCTACAGTACTTAAACAAATAATTAGAAATGGAGGACATGACTATTTCTGAGGAACTAACGCCAACATATTTAACAATCCTCTTCGATCACTTTAGTGGCGAGGCGGCCATTTTGCATTTCTTCGACTGCCATTTTGAGTTACGAGACCTATGGCGCCAAAAAAATGCAAAAAATGTTTTTGGTTATATCTATACTGTAGTCGTTAGTTCCTTTTATCACAGAATATAATATAAATAAATTGAACATTTTAATACACAACACTCCTATAAAATATATTTAAAATGGATAGTAAATACAGAGTAAAAATAACTAGCATTGTAAAATTGTTCTACAGGCACTTGTGTGCACAGGCCACGTTCACCATTGTGACAACGGTGTCACAACCAAATTGTTATCATTCTATGGGCGTTGCCAGAAATCCCATAATATTCTCCTAGTTAAAATATAGCAATTCTTCATAATCCTGTTTTCGAAACCAAAAACCGTTAAAAAAAACCTGGCCACGCCCGTTTCGTTTCCATAAACGATAATAACATTGAACAAAATTAAAATAATACACTAAAATTAAAATAGTGTAGGTATAACAGAAAAATGTAACAAAAACGTCTTTTTTGTGTTACTTTGGCAATACACCGTCGGTGGGTATTCAACAGTTTGTCACGTTTATCTAACTTAACTTCAATAATAATAATAAAACGAAAGGGCAGTTTGCCCACCTCAGAGACAATTATTGATGGCTATCTTTATTTCGAATTTTAAAAAGAACATTTTTACCTACTTGAGCACGAAATTGAAGCCTGTCTAGGGCCTTGGTGTTGCTTCCAAAGGAATAATCTGATAAATTGAGTTGTTAAGCTTAAAACTCAGGTCATTATCTTGCTGCAGTGTAGATGGGAAGAAAACGGGCCCAACAGAACGTAAGGTAAACTTATCTGCGGACCTCAATCAGATGACCGTCCGTATATCGACAGAAATCACTTGTTTTTGAAGTTACTAAGGTCCCCGCGCGACCAGCGAACGCTGTTTGTGAACCTATCCAATTTTCGAGTTTGGTCGACAACAATCTAGTTCAGGCAGGTGCAGTCGCAGCCCAAGATTTAGAGGCGTAAGCATAGCTGTCGCCAGCTTGGATGATTTTAAGGAGATGACTATGTCCCTCCGATCTCTGAAACCATGGCTTCGGCACACGGTTCCCATCTCGAAGTGATGTTTAGAGAATAAAGGTACAAGTCCGTAGCCGACTGCAGGCAGCAGCAGCACGCGACGTGTCGTCGCGACACTACTGGTTTCAATGTATTTCTATGAAATCGCGATCGTTATTTTCAAACACGTCAGACATCGTCCTACAGAAAACTCGGCTGCTGCCGCCTGCAGTCGGGTTGGAAATCATGACTGCAGCGATATGACGCCACTGCGTGTCGCAGCGACATACCGCGACAACGCGTGCTGCTAGCCTGCAGTCGGCTACGGACTTGTACCTTAACACTACCTACGGGCGATCACGTGTTACCACAAAGTTCACAAGTCACCTCTCCCCGTCCTATGCTGCGGCGGCGCATGCCTGTAAGCCACATGTTTCCTCAGCGCATCCCTCGACCTGGACACGTGTGAACAGGCCCTGCAGGCGTGCCTTCTCCCCGCATGCGTCTCCATGTGCACCCGTAAGTTGTACTGGTTAGACAACCGCTTGTTGCAGATCGTACATACTGAGCTGTTCATGCGCCATTTTCTGTCGTATGCTTCCGGTGGGTCTGTAACTGAGGTATAAAAGTGTTAGTAGGTACCTCATCGTCATAATTTTAGCCGAAAGACGTCCACTGCTGGACGCAGGCCTCCCGCAAGTATCGCCACTTCAATCGGTTCTGTGCTGCACGTATTCAGCGGATTCGTGCGGGGTTCATAGCCTAACCTTATTACGTATTATTATATCCATAGCTGCGTGGAAAATAAATATTTCGAAAATAATAAGACAAGCAACGAGGACAAGACACTGCCATATCCTCCGTATCCAGAACTACAATCATAGAAACTAATAAAATAAAATAAACATTTTAGAAGTACCCTACCTTCATGAATTTTTTTACGATAGCGTTTTTTTTTTTTTTTTTTTGAGGGTGGGAAATCATCAAATAACTTCTCCTGCTCTGGGTGGAGCAGGAGGGCGTGTCAGACTTTTACTGACTAAAACCCACCCGTGTTCCCTCAGTTGCCTGTGTGCCAGGGGCCGCGGTATCTCTTTCGAACAACCCGCAACCCTGGCAGGCATCGGCCCTTGCGGACCCCACCAGTTCGGCGCACCAGGACACGTGGCACGCCGTGACCACCCCAGGAACCAAGTAACAAAAGGGCCCCAGACGTACCCGTGTCTGGTGCCCTTGGTCCCCCTGCGACGGGTCAGCACAGTGGCCCCGCCGCCTACCACTTTTCGGCCGCAGGGGATAGGGAGAGCGGCCAACGCTATACCGACACTCCTCTTCCCCTGCGGCCCCACCGCGTCCGCCATCAAACGGTGGCGGCCCCGTCCAGGCCACGGAAGGGAAGAGCGCTACTCAGAAGTACCGGCACTCCTCCTCTTCCGCAGCCTGTAATCTTCAGCCGCGATGCCTCCCATTCGACACCGCGGCCCGCCTCAGTTGCGGTGCACCTCACCGCAACCTACATTCTGGCCGCTACGTCGTCGGCTTGGAGACAAAAGCCCTGACGAGCGGCCCCACCTTGGGGTTCCTCTTCGCTTCACCGTGGGAGCGGACCACGGCTACTGAGCCCCCCCGCAACGACAATGCGGGAACCCACTGGGGGGGTTTACGATAGCGTTTACGACACTATTATTCAAATAAATATAGATGAGCAGGAGGCTGACGATCTCGATCGCTACGGTAGCTCGGCAATTCAGTAATAGGTGCATAGTTAGGGTGTATGTACAATTGGCTGGGATCACAAAAAAGGCAGAAAATATACCAAGTTTGCCGCTCTAGTAGATTTATCATCAACGTCATCGGTACTGAACTATATTAAAATTGTACCTATCAAGAATCTAATTAAAATCTTTCAAACTTATGTAGAGTCACTAAAGAGCTTCTTAAAATCTTAACTCAGTGTTGTTAAAGTTATTAAATTATTATCTAAATTCAGTAATGGACTGCAATTTGTTTAGACAGCGTACTTAGAATTTATTTGATAAAAGCGTAGGTACTGCGAAAGTTTGGGACTTTAGGACGGAGCTAAGTATTATGATAGGTAACTAACTACATTACATTTAGGTATGTATTAAGTTTAATCTTGAACATTTTACTTGTAAGTATAAATATTGTAAGCCTCTATTTCCAAGTAGGTACTTATAACTATTTAAGTAAAATTCCACCATTGCCTACCGAATATGATTTATATCTATGTACCTACCTACCTAACTAGGAGTAGGTACGGTAACTTTATTATCAGCTTAGTTAAAGCAGTATTAGTTACGATCAGCAACAAAAGTCCATTAAAACTGCCAATTATGAATATTTATCTACATGTAATGAAACTACTTTTCAACATGTCATGTAGGTAATAATATTGATCAAATAAGTACCGTCTGTCCTGTTGTTTTTTTAGACATTTTACTCTAAAATTAACATAAATAAACTGAAGTTTTAATCGAATTTTGCTGCTGACCGTACATAAACCTTTCCTCACCTCCAGAATGAACCAGCGTCGCGGCCGGTGGTGTTCCAATCTTGTGCGTACTGTACAAGTTCTGTACAATCTGGTCCAGTTTACTCAATCTATCTTTCTCGCTCTTTCCCATAAAGTCAGACACGTAGCTTCCGTCTTTCTCGTTTGTTGGTGACAGTATGTCGTCATAGTTCAGTTTGGAGCTAGAACTGGAGTTATCGTTGATGACCTGGGGTTGTTGGATGTCGTTTTTTATTTCTAGGTTCACTGGGGTATTGAATTCGTCTGGGATCAGTTCGGGTTCTGTCGGCGTTAGTGTTGAGTTCTGGAATGATGGAGAAAAGAGTATGCTTAGTAGCTTAACAAAATACCAGTTTTTGCTATGGATGCGTGAGAAGTAGTGGTTTAAGGGCTTATACTGTTCAGATCACCAGAATGATAGGTAAAGACAAAAGGCTATCAGGCTGCGTTTTTGGTCCTAGGATACATTGCGTTGCGCTTACGTGCGTAGTGCGTACGTGCGTAGTGCGTACTTTTTCATGAAAAAGTCACTGAATGGGATTAAATTAACTTGAGGGTTTTATTGATGATTATAATTAAGTAAAGACATTTTTGTAACGGTTGCGATACATATTTTAAATCAACATACAACCTGTCACTGACCATCAAATTACAGAAAAAAGGAAAAAAAAACAGCGGCACTCCGGGAGTGCCAACAGAAGTGAAAACTTGAACAATTACGTGTGTATTTTTTTAATCGTCAATACCGGATTTCACATTGGGTCCTTGGGTCCAGATTGCTCTCGGTAAAAAATGATAAACGAGCGATCAGCTTCAGCCATTAAAGGTAACAGCACGATAAAAATACAAAGGGAAGGAAAGGGATAAAAGAATTAGACTTTCCTAATGAAAGAAAGGGACTTTTCCAAAAGACATCAAAGCGCGACTCATCCGTGTGCTCGTTCACCAAACCACCTTTTTAAATAGACCCCTGCGGTGGCTCATAATCTGATATGACGCGAGTTTCAAACTTTTTGTTCACCCAAAAAGTACACACAGTATACATAAAGCTCATGGAAAGCGTTCGGTGTCGATGACGCGAGTTCCATGATTTTTGTTCACCCAAAAAGTGCTCAACGCACCTAAAGAAGTTTTCACTTAAAAATGATCCTCCTTGTCTTATTTTGAAACATGTAGAAAAAGTGTTGAGTTCAAAGCAGTTTTTAGTACTAGATACTAACATTATTACAAAGATTGATGCGAAATTCGGAATCTTGTGATTTTCGCACCAAGTATTAATTTACCGAACAAGACATGTCATTATCATCAACTGCCTAGCCAACTATGTTAAGGCCAGCTTCCTATCTGAACTCCACAACCCAGTTACTGGGTAATACGATACCCCTTGGTAAGACCAAACCAGACATGTAAAGAGAGAAAAATTGTAATCACTCGAATTCGTGCACGAAGCCTGTATTAAGCAAAGCAAAGAATGATAACCAAGATCCATTAAAAAAGGTCTCACCGTATCGGCATCAGTGAGTCCCGAAACTTTCAAGGTCTGTGCAAGTCGCAGAAGAGATGGCAGAATCTTCTTAGAGGCCGTCACCTCTCCGGTGTACATGAAGGTGAGCAGGAGTCGCAGTTCTGTTGCATCGCAGCCGAGGACCACGACCAGTGTGTTGTTCTCAGCTTCCACTTCCTGGAACATACGTCACAGAAGAATCAAGGATCATTGAGTACCAGCTACATTCAAATAACCACTGAAAGAGTGGGTATACATGAAGGCACCGTATCTACAGTCTAACAAGCCTTTTTTTAGTATAAAAGATACAAGCAAAATGCAGCTGGATGAGAGAGCCCAGAATCGAGTTGAATGACGCGCAATTGGAGAGCAGCTTACAGCAGTCCAGCAGTGGACTCCGTACCTAAGGTGCCTATGATTAAGCCTTACTTTCCGCCTGTCCTTTCGTCTGTTCTGTCAGTGGGCTGTATCTCATGAACCGTAATAGGTAGACAGTTGAAATTTTCACAGAGTGTGTATGTCTATTGCCGCTATAACAACAAATAATGAAACTATAATAAAGATACTTAAAATTAAAGGAAGACCCCCTCTATTTTTTTAAATCTGTCATCTAATTTCATTGTTGTGTTATTTGATTAGATGACAGATTTTTTTTAAATTAGAGGGAGTCTCGCTCTAATTTTGAAAATCTGTCATCTAATTTTATTGTTGTTTTGTTTGACCTTCCATAAACCGGTTCTAGAAAGTTCTTGCGGGAACCTTAAAATAAGGTAACTAAGTGATGAAATATATGATAATATACATATATATATATAAACTCACGCGTTATTCTCATGGGGGTAAGCAGAAATTACAGGACGTCACCTGATACCAGCCTTATATACTTCCTTTGCCTCGTTTACGTTCATACATACCATCTGGTCTTACAGGTACGCCGGTTGCGAGTACCTACTACGCACCTGACTTTTCTAAAGAATATCACCAATAAGGTCACTATATATTATATCCTCCTAATACGTCCCCTCCCGGCGTTTCCAGGTATGATTAATCTCACCTTAAAGAGCTGGGCAAAGTATTGGCTGCATGATGCCAACACAAGTCGATGCGCCTTCACAGACGTTCCGCTGGCACTCAACGTGACGTCAGTCAGGGCTCCAGTGCTCAACATGCGACCTAGGGCTCCTATCAAGCTGTTCTGTTTAAGTAAAATTGGCATTTTAATTATTTGGCCCGCAGCAGCGTTTATGAGAAATCCGTCAATGAGTCATCCAATTATTATTTGGTCAAAGGATCAATAAATTAATCTTAGACTTAGTGAAAATTAAACAGGTGGATATGTAAATAGTTTTTCAGGAAATTTTCAAACAGCTCTGTTTCAGGAAATTTCAAATTCATAAAAAATTTGGTATTTTACTCTATGAATTTTTCAACATTCGAAGATTTTGACATTATTTTAATAGTTGCGAAATTGTATTGTTTAGCGTGTTTATTAATGAGCTGAATTCAGCCTTTCGACAATGAATTCGTTGAAACCCTTTTAATTAATTATAATTATTTTACATGAATTTTTCAGGCACAAAATATTAGGCTAATCAAAGACGGATTTCTACCAAACAGCTGCTGCCTCATATGAAACTAATTAATACATTTTAATCGTTATTAGTTGTAGCTCAATAGTCGATTAGTTGGTGTGCGTGTGATCTATTAGTAACCTTCTATTTAGTGTCATTGGCAAAGGTAATACATACAGGCTAAGCAAAGGGTGCTAATATTTACACTATCAATTTATATTTCAGCGCCAAAACATGAAGAAACAGTTTTACATTTGAAATTAAATTAGTTACGTGATTTTTTGGTAAAGTTTAAAACCAAAGTAGTTCTCATTTCAACTCATAATTAAATAAAATATTTAAGGAAAGTTTTAAAAACATTTTAAATAATTTTATCAAGCATTTAAATTAAATAATAACTACATAGTCTTACAAACAACACGACTACATTTATTAAAAGAAACAAAACACCGTTTAATTTTACACTACGCAATATAAAACTTTTTAAAAACAGAATAACTTCAAATAAAAACGCATAGGCTTTATGACTGAAGCGAAAAAAAAGAAATATGTCCAAGGAAAACAATTGTAAGTGTACCTGGTCATTTGTACTGGGTGTGTTGATAAAATAAAATATTACTCACCTACCTGATGATTGTGCCAGCGCAAAGAAAACTGTTGTATGTCCTCATCATCCATGGCCACAAGTATTTATTGTATAAAAAGCACTAACAAACTTCTTACGCTCACTAGTTCGATGCACGTACCAAGTGGAGACAATTATATTGTTAACGAATCCAGGCTGCTTTATTTTAGGTCGGTACGCCTGGAAAACCTGTGGCCACCTATTTCTGGAGCTGATTGTATTTATAAATCCAATGACATTCGGCGTGTGACGCGGCTGACATACCAAAACTCATCCAAAAACAGATTTAGTTCGCTCGACCGAGATGATTGGCATCATTGTTCGACTGTTTGTACTAATTGATCGTTATTTTATGCGTTGTGATGGATTTCACACATAATATTCTAGAGTGTAGGTAGTACTTTACTTGGATGTATGGGTTGTTGCCATAGGTATATTCAAATAATCGAGTAAAAAAAAAATCATTTGATTGTGTTTAATTATTTATTTGCCTACATACTTAAAAACTGTACCGCGATTGTTTGATTAGGGTATACAATGTAATCTATCTCTTGTTTTATTAAGTCATACTTAAACAAGATAATTAACACAATCTGCCGCTGGTAAAGAAGTAGATATGTCTGTCAAGAAAATTATATTAAAAGCCGTAATGACGGATAATTACTAAAAGTTTTAGACAAAGCCCTATCTTGTTGGCGACATTTAATTTTGTTTAGTAAATTATGTAGTAAATTGTTATTTTATGGGCTTATACCAACTTACTTACTAACTTTTAAATTATCTATGTTTCATTAGGAAAAAAACATACATATGCATATAATATTACGTAAAAAAAAACAAAGCTTGGTTCTATTTTTAATATTTCATAATATTCACTACCGTTTTGAAGTTCGTACGAACAGTTTCGGTGTTAAAAACTCTTTCGTATAATCTGGCTGTTTGTCGACGATCGCGTGCAATCGTTGACCTAATTCTGATTTTAAAAAGTTCCGTACATTTTCCCGCTCCGTTTGCGTTTCCGATTGTCAAACTTTTTAGGGCGTCGAGTTAAAATCAAATAAAGTTTTATATTTTGTGAAAATATTTCCAGATTTTGTTAGTGTTTATTATAACGAAAGTAAACAGCCAGGTCCGTGTTTTGTAAATGTAGTTGTATCTAATTTTTGTTTGTTGGATCATTCAAGGTACGAGTATTATTCCGTGTTCGTCCCGGCAATTATTCACAGTTAACAAGCCCCTAGAAATTAACTGAATAATACATAAGTTTGAATAGTAGATATCAAAACACAAACGGATCTCTATACCTATTTGGAACTGTTTCTAAAATTGTTATTAGAAATGGAATCTCCAAGTAAATCCACGGAAAATATATCGGATCCGGATTTCTTCAATAATACTAAAGCTGCAATCGAAAAGGAGCTCGATAAAATGAAGAAAATTGTCAATAATATCAACCAAATGAGAGGTAAATATTGATTTTTATGTAGACGTACCTTGGAGGACTTTAAAAATAAGTGCCTACTCAAGTACCTATCGTTATTTAGGTAAGTAGATACTTAAATAAATTAGAACAAAGCTACTTCTTACCGAACGTACCTACTTATCTTTTCGGAAAATTTATGGCAGATGTTTTTCGTAGAATTTTACTTAACACCGTTCGTGAATGAATGGAGAGAAAGGCCAAATGAAAGCTGAAGGGAAAGTGTGAGGAATGATATTAAAGAGAATGGGAGAAAGAACGTGTTGCACCGACCCCTATTAACATTACAAGACAAGGGCAGAAAGATTATGATCACCACTACTTATGGAATTAGAAATAAGTTTTAATTAAAATTTTGACTTTGACCTTTGAATTTGACTGCCCGGTCTAGTGGTCGCAAGCACTACTGCTGAGCATGAGATCCTGGCTTCAATTCCCAGCACCCTAATTACGTAACGCACGACCATAATCTGAATCATTTTGAAACAAATTGCTAAACCATTGCTTCATATGTTCGAAAAATGTGTCTGCTCAACAACCGGAATAACGCAATGAATATTGTTGAACTGTCAAATTGAAACAGTGTGTTACGCAATTAGGGTGCAGATCGAGCAAGTGTTATTGGATGTTGCCATCAGGAATGTCACAGTATCAGTCCGGAGGGCAGATTTGTGTCTGATTGATGGCAATAGGCTCGCTCCCATGATGCTTAAACATAACTGGTGGAATGTGGGTGTACCTACTCTAGGTACACCTCTGCCCAACCCATCGGGGAAACAAGGCGTGATATTATGTTATGTTTTTAATCCACCTATCCACTCAATCTGTGTGGTTCTTTCCTCAAAAGACCATTTCAGTCACCAATAGGGTATTACACTCATTTTTGAAAAGGGTCTTAATTCGATTCTAGAGTGCTAATAAACCACTAAAAAACACAACATTTTTATTTAATCGATTAGTGCCATAAAAATGCATTTAAATTTTACATTTTCAAATTTCGCGCGTAATTTGTCAAAAACGCTGGACGCAGTAGACGCCATATTGCTCTGTGGGTATGACGTCAGTTTGCTAAAAACAAATGCGCTGATATTTTGTATGACAATTGTTTATATTTTAAAAAATGAGTTATTTTACTACTTAGCGTTGGTTTGCTGTTCCTGAATGCAAAAAATTATTTAAGTAAATAAAAATTACTTTGGTTACGAAAATAATAAAAGTACAAAGTTGCTCAGTTAACATGCCGTATGACGAAATAACATGGCGACTACTATTTCATGGTGTTCAAAAACAGATTAAAAAAACTGAAATCTTTAAATTGTATTTTAAAATTGATTTTATTGTTTCATGAACTAAAACTAACATTTCTTCATTCATCTCAAGAATTTATTTTTAGACCCTATTCACATGGTCTTCACATGATCTGACCAAGATTATGTCTGGACTTTAAAAGAGACTGTGACCTCTGAGTTTGTTTCGGCCTTTATTCTCAGAGTAGTCAGATAGGAAACGCCGACCTCATCTAGTTTAAAAAAATATGATTGACGTGTAAAAGTGTTTGTACAAACCTATGTACTTACAGAAATAAAATCATTATTTATTATCATTTATTTAATGTCAAGTTAATTAACCGGGTTACCGACATTTTTCAAGCGGAAAAGGTATCATTATTGAATTAACTTAAAGATTGTGACACGTTTTGGTTGACCTTGACCATAATTACTTTATCTTAATGACTGTTACTAATTAACGTTTCAATTAACTGGAAATATTACTTGTAAGAACAATTTTTGGTTCAGTAGGCAAGATGGTATTTCCACAGAACAGATAAAAGAACCACTTTTATCTGTTCTGTGGGTATTTCTAATGGGAGGTATTTTAAAGGTCCCCGAAACGATCAATAGGGTATTATTACACTCATTTTTGAAAAGTGTCTTAATTAGATTCTAGAGTGCTAATAAACAACTAAAAAAAACACAATATTTTTATTTAATCGATTAGTGCCATAAAAATGCCTTTAAATTTTATATTTTCAAATTTCGCGCGTAATTTGACAAAAACGCTGGACGCAGTAGACGCCATATGGCTCTGTGGGTATGACGTCAGTTTGCTAAAAACAAATGCGCTGATATTTTGTATGACAATTGTTTACAATGAAAAAAAATGAGTTATTTTACTACTTATCGTTGGTTTGCTGTTCCTGAATGCAAAATATTATTTAAATAAAAATAACTTTGGTTACGAAAATAATAAAAGTATAAAATTGCTCAGTTGACATGCCGTATGACGAAATAACTTGGCGACTAGCCGACTACTATTTCATGGTGTTCAAAAACAGATTAAAAACACTGAAATCTTTAAATTATATTTTAAAATTGATTTTATTGTTTCATGAACTAAAACTAACATTTTCCGACTGCATTTTGCCTAAACTATCTCAATAATTTATTTTTAGATTTTTTCTCGTATAGAGTAAAATACCCTATTCACATGGTCTTCACATGATCTGACCAAGATTATGTCTGGACTTTAAAAGAGACTGTGACCTCTGAGTTTGTTTCGGCCTTTCTTCTCAGATTAGTCAGATAAGAAACGCCGACCTGATCTAGTTTACAAAAATATGATTTACGTGTAAAAGTGTTTGTACAAACCTATGTACTTACAGAAATAAAATCATTATTTATTATCATTTATTTCATTTTAATGTCAAGTTAACCGGGTTACCGACATTTTTCAAGCGGAAAAGGTACCTATCATTATTGAATTAACGTAAAGATTGTGACACGTTTTGGTTGACCTTGACCATAATTACTTTATCTTAATGAATGTTACTAATTAACGTTTCAATTAACTGGAAATATTACTTGTAAGAACAATTTTTGGTTCAGTAGGCAAGATGGTATTTCCACAGAACAGATAAAAGAGCCACTTTTGTCTGTTCTGTGGGTATTTCCAATGGGAGGTATTTTAAGGGTCCCTGAAACGATCAATTGCAATTATCAGTATTTACGTGATTGATGTACCTACAAATTGATCGTATACCAAATGCAATTGAAGTCATTGACAATAGCTCTAGATCGTTTCGGTCATAACCACGGATGTTGACCACTTTTTTAACCGACTTAAAACAAAAACAGTTCCAAGTATTATTAAGGGAGTTTCACATTTTTATTTAAGAGGTACACTGAGCTTCTCCAAGACTGTTTCTTTTGTTAATAAAATTGTGAAAAGTAATATATCCAAGCTAGAATTCACGTATTTTCAGTGCAGAATCAAGTAGGTAGTGCATAGCGTTTAAAGAATTTAGAGAACGCAGTGTATTCTGGTAACCTAGGTATTTGAATAGGTCCGGTGTACAACCTGGCCAGTTGCATTTCACTACCATGACTGTAATATCCTCGCCAAAAACGTTTTTCTCTTTTATATACAATGCCCTCGCAAAGCCGGTAGACATTTTTCCACTTCAGCTGTGTGAGCTGTCTAAAACATAAACATTATGATTTCAAGTTTCAAATATTTTAACCGTTTTCATTGGCTAATTCAATACTCAATGACCTAACATAAAAAATTATAACGTAATCCCTTAATTACCTGATTATTCCTTTAATTTAAATCATAGTGTGGCATCCAGCTCGTGATACAGTTATATACTAGTACGAGGGGATAGGGCGAATCAGTCCGAAGACAACCAAGCTATCATTACAATCTAGCATCTCACATTCTCCAACTGTTGTCTAAATTTTATTGTCGAAATTATTTTAAGCGATTCTTCTTTTTTGTGTTTATTCTTAAGTTACTCTGTATGGTTGTCACCTATTCGTGAATAAAGATTATTATTATTATGACCCTGGGTTGTGGAACCCTGTTACTGGGTAATACGATATCCCTTTGTAAGACTGGTTGTCGGACTTTCGGGTTTCTTACGTCCCGTAACGACTATTAAAGATCCACGAATGACAGCCGAGATCATCGGCTTAACGCGCTTTCCGAGGCTCGGAGGGGTTTTGATATGTAAAGGTGGTAACCCATCCATGGACCACCGCGGCAAGCGTAGCTTAACCTGATCGATCGACTCGTGCAGCTGTTATTACTTAGCCACAAGCTCCTGAATGCTCATGAATGCTTAGGTAGGTTTTACATAAAAAAATCCGTTTGCCGACTGCCAAGTTGTTGTATAAAGGCAATAATTGAGATTTTGATCATCAGATTTACTTATTTACGATATTATTTTTCAGTGGAAGCCGCCTATTTAGAATCAGATCTAGTGTTGATGATTGATGCACCTACATGGGAACAAATATCTGAGCTCATTGGTATTGGAACCTCCTCGATGACGATGGACGATGATGTTATTAAAAAAGAAATATAGTTAAAAAAAATGCTGTTTTATTTTTACTATCATAATTACCATTCTCCAAGTTACCTATCATCATTCACAGCCCGACTTCACCCACTGTCGAGCATAGGTCTCTCTTTTCTTGTGCCTGTCCCGGTATTCGTGCATCAGCCCCTAATTGCGTTACCATCAATCAGAATCTGAATCATTATGAAGGATATTGCTAAACAATTGCTTCATATATTCGAAAAATTTGGTTGCTCAACAACGTAAATAACGTAGTCAGTGTTATTGAATTGTTAATACATATGCCATTCCTACTGCTACGCAATTTCCCCTCTAGTTTTATCCGCGATGGTAACAATGTCGTCCGGCCGTCTTGCCGCTGGACGAACTACACTTCGTCTGCCAGTTCTTGGCGGCCACTCGGTCACAGCCTCACTCCATCTGCACTCATTGCGCCCTGCCAGGTGTCCTGCCCAACAAATTTCTACCATTTACCACTAGATAAACCCATGCATAATTATGATAAGTAGACCTAGAAGCCCTGTGCCAGATGGAATTTCCTATCGACAAAAATTACCAAGCTTTCAAGCCCTATTTAACCCGTATAGTGTTAGAATTTTCTAAAACCTTTCCTTACTTCTCACTTTAGTTATACGAATATATATGGAACACTTGTACAAAATTTTATGCTTCTCGACCCAGCGGTGGCTGATCATTGTTTTGTTTGTCAGTGTTTTAATGATTTAAAAAAAAGTATCTAGAAGATAAGTATTGAACGCTACACTTGTTCACGTATTAGTAATTTTAGACCATAATAATAATTAAATCATTTAACTCAGACAACAAAATAAATACCCATAACATAAATCTATATAAATAAAAAGAAAAGTCCTGACTGCCTGACTGACTCATCAACGCCCAGCCCAAACCCTTGGACCTAAAAAGCTGAAAGTTTGCACACAGGTTCCCTTTATAATGTAGACAAGGAATAAGGAAGGATTTTTCGAAATTCAACCCCTAAGGGAGTTAAAAAGGGGATGAAAATTCCGCGCGGGCGAAGCCGCTGGAAAATGTACCTTATAGACTTACGTACAAAATTATAAAACCACAAAACATAACACTATACTAGGGAGCGTGGCTTCAGTCGTGCTTCCCTGTAACCGCTGTACACAACTCCTGCCGGCCAGAAGTCTGAGATAAGGAAGACAGCATTCTGCATCGCGGGAACCTGGAGGATGTAGGACTTAAAATTAATAGTAGGTAGGTACTGGTTGACACCAACCGCGACAGCTTTAGCAACTTCCGTAGGTCCATCCAGGCGTAGGGCCGGTCCGGCCCATAAGTTCCAGCTAGGCATTAAGCTTAAAGAGAGCTTGAAGTGAGCTATCATTCCACAGGGATTGACACTATTAATAGCTCTCTTCGACCAGTCCACATCACCTAGTTTTACTTGAGATTTTTTTTACAGAATTGATCGTAAGGATTCCTTCTACTTATTAATGAATTGTACCTAGATACACCTAACTCATTTTTGGCACCTACAGAAAATACATTAGACATTCTAATGCAACATTGCTGAAATCGAGTGAAACAAATCCTTCTATTGTATACTTTATTAATGGGTATCCAATAAGGGTAAATCATTTCAGTTTAAGTAGGTAGTATTAAAGCGAAGTAATTTTGTTTAGGGGGATGGCATCAAGTAATCAAGGATCGTCGATATCGACCATGGAATAACTTCGATAAAAATATTAATTTGATCTTTCCATCGATAAATCTGCTCTTATTATAATAACACCTTATATGCACCAAGATAGGTATATTATGGGCTATGCCTTTTGCTAACTTTGCAGCCCACAACAGTACCTATAGGAAATTTCTGAAAAAACGTACCTAATGTGTAAAGCAGTAACTCTTCTCTTTAATCAAATAGCGCGTAAATAATAACCGTAAAAAACAACGTTAAGCTACGGTTTCTCCACCCCTGTGAGTTACAAATGCAGCTTGTAATATATACCGGCTGTAATATATTGCGCTTCATATTTTAAAACTAATATACTATATAGGTAATATATTTTTAAATAAACCTTTATCTGTGCAAAGGTTTGCAGCAAGGGGACGCTCAATTCTTTTTAAAAGGATTTTCGATGCGGCTGCTTGCTGGAGCCGGTTTCTGCTAACTTAACAATGATTTGTGCAATCTAAAATGGATCTTATGTGTCTGCGATAAGGTCTAGAAGGATTGCAGTTGGAGTTTTGTTGGAAACTCTCGTGAATTATTCGGTTCAGAGCTTCAGAGCGCGGGAACGGTCGACGGGGCGACAGTAGCTAGCTATTTTACGACACTCGCCAACGAAATTCTTTCCGAGTGAAACGACTAAAAATCGAATTGAATTTGATGTTGACAATTGGTATTTTATTTACTGTGAATGCTATTGAATGTAACTGCGATATAGGAATATTAAATCAGTTCAAAGACCCTGCTGTCTGTCATAGTTCTCAGAAAGTATGAAAGTATCAGAAAGTTGAAGACAATTCTGCGTATGAATACTGTTCTCAATGAAACGGAGTATGTAAAGTGCACATATACACAATAACCATATTTACTGTAACGGTAATGTTAACATGATTGTAGGTATAGAAAAAGAGTAGTCGTGGCCCAGTGGTAACAGCTCCAACTTTCGAGTTGTCGGTCGCGGATCCGAACCTAGGGAGAACCGTTACATTGTGTAATTTATTTCATCACCACTGTCCTCAAAACGGTGAAGGAAAACATCATCAACCAACCGATATCTAGCGACCTGCATTGGACCCGCGTGGTGGATTACGGCACTGGGAATGTTATTGACTGAATATGCTAATTCAATGCGAACTTAACAAACGCAAGATTCATTCATAAGTACCGTACGATATTAAGTTTGTTGACTGTACTAAAGAAAATTCGCATTCGTGAATGAAAACTCAATGTTTAATGTTTATCTATAATTATTTAAGTACGATCAGTTTCAGCGGGCTTGTGGCTAAGTAATAAACAGCCGCACGGGTCGATCGATCAGGTTAAGCTACGCTTGAGGCGGTTGATCCGTGGATGGGTGACCATCTTTACATACCAAGACCCCTCCGTGCCTCGGATAGCACATTAAGACGTTGGTCCCGGCTGTCATTTGTGGATCACGGGCTGACAACCAGTCTTATCAAGACATTACCAGTATTACCCAGTTACTGGGGTGTGGAGGTCAGATAGGCAGTCGCTCCATGTAACATACTGGTATTCAGCTGCATCCGGTTAGACTGGAAGCCGACCCCAGCATAATTGGGAAAAGGCTAGGCAGATGATGATGAATTTCGACAGTAAATGTTTTTGTATTGATCCTCTTCCAAGTAAGTGAAATGAATCGTAACTTTAATTAAACAAAACTAGGAACACTGAAAATACACAATTATCAAAACGGCAAGCCCCACTTCATGGCCACAATACAAATACAAAACATGCTGATTTGCAAACCAACTATATAAATAAAGGCCACACTAATATTTACCCTGAATTGAAAACTAAATGGAATCTGCAATCATAAGCATAAATGGCCTTCGGTACCCTTTGAGCTTATTATAATGTGGATCCTCCTATCGGCTTACACATTGCGTGTGCTTCGCTGAAACTACAAAACGTCACGCGTATGGATCCTTA
This sequence comes from Antitype chi, assembly GCA_947359405.1. Classification (NCBI taxonomy): domain Eukaryota; kingdom Metazoa; phylum Arthropoda; class Insecta; order Lepidoptera; family Noctuidae; genus Antitype; species Antitype chi. The sequence goes on along the minus strand of OX375827.1, from coordinate 3,264,069 downwards.
CTTAGTGGGCGAATTTCACCAATAAAACTGAACGCAATCAGCACATCTAAACCGCATTCAAGAGCTGTCAGTGTCATCATTGTTGATGACTTATTGGAATACTGAATATTGATCGTTTTCTGTTCCATTGGTGAAATCCGGCCTTAGTGGAGAATTTCACATTTGAAACTGAACGGCGTTCAAGAGCTGTAAGTATCAATATTCCACAATAATAATGATACTGACAGCTCTTGAACGCTGTTAAGATGTGCCGATCGCGTTCTGTTTCATTGGTGAAATTGGCACTTAGTGGCCGACTTTCACCAATGAAACTGAACCGCGTTCAAGAGCTGTAAGTGTCAATATTCCACTATAATAATGACACTGACAGATCTTGAACGTTGTTAAGATGTGCTGATCGTGTTCTGTTCCATTGGTGAAATCCGCTTTTAGTCGGTGAATTCCAGATTTGAAACTGAACCGCGTTCAAGAGCTGCCAATGTCAATATTCCACTACAATAACGACACTGACAGCTCTTAGACATATAGGTACCCTATTGCGTAATACACTGTCAATCAGAATCAGAATTTGATTGAAGGATATTGCTAATTCATTGCTTACGCTTGCATATTTTCAAAAATTTAAATTACTTGAGAATTATGTACTGAATCCATGGTACCTGTGCGTCGATGTCATTGCCAAACTGTATAAATTTGAAATTCCAACAAGTAAGTGACAAATGAGCCAAAACAAAAAAAAAATCACTAATGGGAGATAATCATTCATTCGTTTTGTCTCACAGTACTTTGATTTTTTGTTACAAAATTCTCCTAAACTTACAGGTAGGTATTACATAGCGAACCCTGTATTAAAAAGTTGCCGTTTTTCAAAACAACTTACAATATTTTTACGGAGTTTCGATCACAAGCCTTTGACGTTTATGTGCTCAGCTCACACAGGATTCCCGTAAGGTTCGTTCAGATTTGGTAGAGTAAACAGGCTAGTAAATGGTAGAGGATGGTACTGGCATAGGTAGGTACTACTACAGTTTTAATAGTCCATGCGCTAGTCTGCTTTCCTGTTTTGATTATCTACGAGAATGACGAGTTTATTTGTCGCACGAAACGGGCTAATCGACACTTTTAAGTAAAATTTTATTTTCTGTAGGCGATTCGCACAAAGTTAATTGTGGGCGAATCGATAACTCCAGAAATACTTATAAAAAATATATATGTACATACGTAGTAATAACGTTAGTTCGATTTTCTCATAACTAGTAAGAAAAATACAATATTGCATAAAATTAATTAGAATCACCTACAGAAAATAACATATTATTTAAAAGTGTCGATTCGCCGGTTTCAGGAGAGAAAATTCGTGCGAATCAACCAAACGTTTTCGAGAAGAAAACGTTTCCCGGCTGGTCGATTCGCTTTCTCACCAGACGCCTATTGATCGCCTATTTGACAAAAATGTCATTAAATGAACTTGAGTATTGATTATTTTAATGATTATAATTAGATATGTAACCCGTTATTTTCAAGTCCCACGTATTAGAGGGCCAGCCTATTGCCATCAACCACGCAAAAATGCAGACTCCGGCTGCAACGAAGAAATTTCTAATGGAAAAATTTAATAACACTTTGCCCGACTTTGTATAGGAATGCCTGCAATTAAAAAGGTTTAAGGATTTATAAATCACCCGTACTAATCGATTTACTCTACCAATGTAAACGAACCTTATTTGTAAGCTTCGATTCAGTATAGTGAGTACTTGACGTTACACGTCTTTGGATTCTAAGCTGTGGAAACCCTTTAAAAGGATTGATACTCTAATTTATGACTTTTATGTACAGGATATAAAAGACATGCTTCCTTGGTTTAATCTAGTGATCATAAGCGCAACTGCTGACTGCGCGGTCTTGCGTTCTGGGGGTCTACTATGTAATGGCCGGTTCCTATAATTTACGAACCGTTATTGGTTAAAATTGAAACTGAAACTTATCTTTATCAATATAGTAGACCCTGCTCGGTTCCTATTACCAAAAGGGAATCGTTTTGCTCACCAATGATGGCATTTTTTATTGCCAAACTGGGCAAATAAATAGAGTCATAAGCTAATTTTACATGTGATAGCTGGTACTACCATACGTGGGGGTCTACTATGCAAAGGAATGAGGTCCTTGCTTCATTATAAGTCCGTCAACGAAGATACGAGCCCGTCCGAAAATAGTTGATCCGTCAAAACACATGCCTAATAAATTTTTCTAACGGGCAATTGCTCATTGCGAGTAGGGACAACTGTCAAATCGAGTTGTCATTAATACTTACTTCGGGCTCTGACCTAATCTTACGCCCGTAACATCGGCTGAAATTACGGATTTCGTGCTTATCCCCAGGGCCGAAAACTATCATTAAGTTTTTCCATTACGAAAATCTTAGTAGCCACCTGATATGGATTTATATACGGCTATTGACCTTAGCTAAATGCTAGAACAAAAATAAACATAGTAACTACTTTGTTAAATGATTTTATTACTTTCATTCTACACGTTGTCACGTTCAACACCCGTTGCCGAGCCAACAACCCCATTTTTCTCAATATCTGAAGTAAACACAGAAAATTTCTTCGTACAAAGTATTTATAAGTATTGTATGGTTTTAAAAACAAAAGAAAGTCTGCCACGTTGATATAGTGGTTGCAAAGCGCTTCTGGTGAGCATGAGGTCCTTGATTCGGTTCCCGGGTCGAGCAAAGTGTTATTAGGGTTTTCCATCAGGAATTTTTCAGTAGCAGCCCGGATTCTTCATTTGTGCCATGTTGATGGCAATTGGCTTACCCCCTTTTATATGTGACTTAAATATCACTGATGACACATGGAACCGAAACGTGGTCGCTTACAATGGGCCTCATAAGAAGGCTTAAAGTCACCCAAAGGGCAATGGAGTTTTCCTGCGTGATCGAATCAGGAATTAAGAGATCCGCAGGAGAACCATGGTAACCGACATAGCCCGAAGAGTTGCCAAACTTATGTGGCAGTGGGCAGGGCACATTGCTCGCAGAACAGATGGCCGATGGGGCCGAAAAGTTCTAGAGTGGCGACCGCGCACCGGAAGACGTAAAGTTGGAAGGCCTCCCACATGATGGACCGATGACCGTGTGAGGGCCGCAGGACTCCGCGGGATGCGGGAAGCACAGAACCGGTCGAAGTGGCGGAGCTTGGGGAGGCCTATGTCCAGCAGTGGACGTCTTTCGGCTGAAATGATGATGATGATGAAATATCACTTGCGATATGTGAGTGTACCTACCATAAGTATACCTCTGTCTAACGCTTTGGGAAATCAAGGCGTGGTGTTATGTATCATCAAAATCTGCTCAGCCTTTTCCTAACCATGTCGGTTTGCAGACTGACCGGATGCAGCTGAATACCAGAATTTTACATGGAGTGACTGCCTATCTGCCCTCCACAACCCAATTACTGAGTAATACGATACCCCTTGGTAAGGCTGGTTGTCAGACTTTCGGGGTTCTGACGACCCGTAACGACTATCAAAGATTGATATCTGGAAGAACCGCCGGGACCAACGGCTTAACATGCTTTCCGATACATGGAAGGGTCTTGGTATGTGAAGATGGTCAACTCATAAGCAAACCAACCGTGATGTGTTATGTATGTATGTATGAAAACAACGATAAGGTGGTAGCCAGGCTGACTATAAAGCAGCTTTGTGTAAGATAGCGCAAATAACACGTCAGTTGGTGAAGGATTGAAAATTTATTCGTTCAGGCTGCCTCCGTTGGAATAATTCGCTTATTTTTCACGATTACCGCCGCCGAGCTCTGACAAGCGGTGAAGTAACAATTTAGATGTGAAAGTTTTTAAAGGAAATATTTTTATTACTGTGTTTTTATGGGCGATTTATTCAAATGCTCATCTTGACAATATTTAGAAGTAAAAAGACAACTGTCTCTAGGTCTCATGTAGTAGATGAGCGAAGACGTAAAGAAATCACTGTAAGTTCTGAGTTCGGCTGCACGATAATTGACAGATGCGTGCCAGTGGCGAAAGCACCATATAACACGATTCCTACCGGCTTCCCTTCGGTGGTTCGCATCTCTACCGCTTTTGAAAAACGGCACGTCAATAGAGGCTACTATTGCCAGAAAATATAGTTACACTACGGGTATTTAATTCACCATAACATTCAAACAACAAAAACGCTTATTTTTAGCTTTGTATTACTACACCAAAATGTTCTAAACTAACCCGGCACCAAAACGTCATAATCGGGAACTAAAAATTCATACAACAGCGATCCCGTAATAATGTCACTTTCGGTCACATGGCACCGCTTGATATTCGATAAGAGCAAGCCGCATTTTAATTTTAGAATGATAGTAAGAATTATTTTTTGATAAGTCAGTAAGTTAAAGCCGGCTTCTCTCTCCGAAAAATGGACACCTCGCCGCTGATGCGTGCACTGACTTAACAGTTCCACTCTGTCTGTGTGGTTCTTCCTTCAAAAGACCATTACAGACACCAATCGTGTTTAATTGTTCAAAAATATACACTAATTAATTAATAAATAAATGAAATCATATCCTAACTTAACTCATTTCAGACACCAAGCCACATTCATACATGGTCTTCACATGATCTGACCAAAACTGAGGTTGCTTTTTTTAAAGAGATCTTAGATTCTGTTGTCGTCTTTCTTCTCAGAGTAGTCAGATAGAAAAAACCGACCTCTGGTTCTAGTTCTCTCTAGTCTAGTAATCTAGTTTTTAAAATAACATTGACATGTTAAAAGTCTATGTACAACTCACAGAAATGAAATCATTTTTCATAGCTCATCATTTCAGCCGAAAGACGTCCACTGCTGGACATAGGCTTCCCCCAAAAGGAGGGTTTTGCCATAATCGCCACGCTTGGCAGGCGGGTTGGCGATCGCAGTATGGTGGTAAAATGCATAGAGAAAGCTGCTGCCCATTCTCTAGTAAGTCCCTTAGTCGCCTTCTACGACACCCACGGGAAGAAATGGGATGGTGCTATTCTTTTACGTCCGGCACCACACGGAACATTTCCTAGCTCATTTCATAGCTCAGCATATCCCAAATACACTGTTGAACATTGATCTAGCTTTGGAGTGGTGTAAATGCTGAGCTTAGTTCAATAGGGATTGTCTATTTCCTATCAGCAATGTGCCCATTAAACCTTACTCCTGTTATTAACATAGACAACAACAATTTTGACTCACCGGGTCGATCTCGAACTTAGGATGCTTCAGCAGCTGTAGCTTATATTACTCTTTGTAACATCAGCTATCTGCCATTGAAAGTGTTGTCAGAATAGATCCAGCCGTTTCGGCGATTAGCCGGAACAAACAGACAGACAGATAAAAATGTTTAAAATTGTTTTTTGTTGTAAAAGTTCCGTATATCCTTTAACACAACTTCAATTGTTTTAATGTATGTATGTGTATGCATAGATGTATTCTGGACACAAATATTTTTTTTTTCTTCTCCATAGAAATCCCGATATTTTGTCAATTGGCCATTGCACACAAGCTCTCTGATTCTCATAGTACTAAACTTAACTTTAACCACATGTCTGCTCATCTCTTTCAGTTAGAACGTCATAATATTATTCCAGTCATTGGAATATGACATAAGGGAATATACTGCGGCAGACTATTAACCGTACCGTCGTTCTGCAGCCACAAAAACGTTTTAAAGCACTGTGGGGACTCGCTTGAGGGAGGAGTCTGTTAATGTATGTAATATCTTGCTGTTTGGAATTAGGAGGTAGGTGAAATAGAATATGAATGAGCATAAACTTACTACAGGTTGAAATTGAAAACATGCGACAAACCGTAATGGGAGATTGTACTCATCATTAAAAACAACTTTTACTGAGGGACCAAAGATGCAATCGCAAAAAAAAAACAGCTGTTCCCTATATTTTGACGAGTTATGCGAACATAAATGTAGGGAACAGATGTTTTTTTTTTTCGCGATTGCATCATTGGTCCCTTAGTAAAAGTTGTTCATAATGATGAGTACAATCTCCCATTTCGGTTTGTCGCATGTTTTCAATTTCAACCTGTATATACATAGGTATTGAGTTGATTAGGTTTTTCCCTGACCAAAGATTATGATATAAAGGAACGAGTGAGCACACGTGATGACCACTAATCGTGTAATATCCAACTATATAATATTATAAAGGCGAAAGTTTGTATGTTTCGATATTTAGATGTATGGATGTTTGTTACTCAATCACGCAGCAACGGCTTAACGGATTTGTATGAACTTTGGCACACAGATAGTCGTGTATAACCTGGATTGACACATAGGATACATTTCCCGACCGACCCTTGCTCGTTGAAGCGCCAGCCCGCGCCGCAGCTGAGCCAGTAGCTTTAAATTCCCCGATCAATAATAATGCCAATATTTTGATCCAGCCTGTCCCCAATGATAGCTGTCCCCCTATCAGTGACGCCCTGAGCCGCGGCCCGTACCCCACAGGGGGTGCCCTCAGCGTGCAGTCGCTTAGTTTGTAATTTATTTTAGTTTGTAAGCCCTGGCTGGAGGCGTTAAGATTAACTTCTTAATGGCAGCCCCAGGAAAGCCCGGTTGAGCAGTCACGGCCTCTCAAGGCCAATGGCGAGATGCCCAACAAAAAAAAAAAATAGGATACATTTTAACCCGGTAGTTCGTCCCTGTTGGATAATTTTCGACCTCCACGCGAGCGAAGCCACTGGTCAAAGCTCGTGAATGAATAAAGTAAAATAGTAGTAAAAGTGCTAAGCCGTCGATAGTGTAAGGTTTTACCGTACACCCCTTATTACATGGGACTTTATCGTAACTGAGTGAGCTGAGTGATAGCCGTTTTGCAGCTGAGTGATAGCCGTTTTGCGTGAATGTGACGCATGTTTCCCTCAACCTTTTCTTATTTTTTTTGTGTTCCTTATCTTTTTGCGTCATGTTTACCGCAAATAAACGTTTTTTCTTTCTTTCTTCTTTCTAACTGGCGAAATGTAAGGGTGCTTTAGGTAGCCCTCTGCCATACCCTTCGGGGAAACAAGGCGTGATGCTGCGTTATAGTTAGTAGTTAATGAGTTTTTCCATGCATCTGGAATTTCTCAGTAACTCAAACTCAAAGCAATTATTTAAATTAAACCATCTATAGGCATTTTTTGAATTGTCAAAAAAGCAGCAGAAATAGCAGCAGCAGCCCGGGGTCTGGATTTGTGCTCGATGGATGGTAATAGGCTCGCCCCCTATTACATGGCCCTAATTTATAAATTTTATTCAATTCGGGAAACTTACAGCTAACATAAACAGTGTTATTAAACAATATGTTATGTGCACATTAATAAGTTTTCACTAATAAACACTTAACTTGAAAACAGCAAAAAAAGTTCGGTACAAAATACCTATTACATAACTTAGGAAATAAACAATATCGATCAAATAATACAAATAAAAAATCATATAGAGCAAACAACTACTTTTCCGTAAAGAAGCTTTCCACCAACAAATCAATCATATCAATGAACTGGGCTTATCGTAGTCCACTGCTGGACATAAGCCTCTGACAAGTTGCGCCACAGCACCCTGTCTTCCGCCTTCCGCATCCAGTCAGTCACAGCCACTTTCTTTAAGGTCGTCAGTCCATCTAGCTGGGGCGTTCCACCCTACGTTTGCTGTTACGCGGTCTCCACTCCAGGACTCGTCTGATCCACTGGCCATCGGTCCTTTGACAGACATGGCCAGCCCGCTGCCACTTCAACTTGCTAACCTACTCTGCAACATAAATAGCGAAATATAACCTGGGTAACCGACTATAGGTACACTTTTGTCTAACCTACATAATGATTAAAATATGATGTCTTTTAATTTCTGGTTGATCGTAAGTAGTATGCTATGCATCCCGAGATCCAGGACAACTCTAATGCGTAAATGTACATTCTGTATGGCGCCAATTCTTTATCATAAGTTGCCAAAACATTGGAGAGAATTAACTACTGAAAAATTAAGAAATAGATTAAAAAGCCTTCTGTTTGAGAAAGTCTATTACAGCACTGACGAATTTCTAACTGATAAATTAATTTGACTTGTATATGGACATCTTAATTTTATTAATAATTGCTTTAACATTTGTATTTTTTTTATTTATATTATTTACTATGTTGAGTTTATGACACTATTTGATTGTATTTTTGTTGTACCATTTAGTTAAGTATGGTATAAATTGGATTGTTATTTGCTATATTATTTGCTGTGTGTAATGAACGAATTTAAAATCAATTGATGCTGTGTAGCGTCCAACTATTTATACGCCGTTCAGGCAAAACATGACTGTCATAATCATAATTTGATGTAACATCTTGCATGCTATGTGTGTGTTGCTCATGTTATGGACAAATAATTTTTTTTCTAATTTTATCTTATCTTATCGATCAAAACATTATTCTTAAATGTATTAATCAATAAGCCGGAGTTGCAAAAGTCGATTGTTTTGAGTTACTTCTATACGATCGATGTTGATATAAGCATCGATGCAACGATAATAACTAACTTACCTGGCAAGACAAGAGACATCGTGCTTTTGAAAGAGACTGTCAAACAGGGATGAGTGAGAGGGAGAACACTCTACGCAGAACTTTTTCTACAACTCGATCATCATCTGCTTATCTTTTTCCCAACTATGTTGGCGTCGGCTTCCAGTCCAACCGAAAGCAGCTGAATACCAGTATTTTACATGGAGCGACTGCCTATCTGACCTCCACAACCCAGTTAGGGTAAATACGAAACCCATTGGTAAGCCTGGTTGTCAGACTTTCAGCCTGATGAAGACCCGTAACGAATGTCAAAGATGACATGACAGCCGTGACCAAAGGCTTAACGTGCTTTGCGAGAGACGGAGGGGTCTTGGTATGTAAAGATGGTCACCCATCCACGGACGAAGAGTAGCTTAACCAGATCGGTGGAGCCGTGCAGTAGTTATGACTTACCCATGAGCCCCTCGTGTCTAAACCTATATGCCTGTTAATACGCTTTGGTAGATACTTTAAGTATATTTTTAACATTCTTCTCATCCCATTTGAAAAGTTGTAAATAAAGTAAAGAAACGTATAACATTCACAATAAAAGGTGAGTTTTATGGCTTTGGGAACGTCTCTTTGTTTTTCTTTATTCGATTTGTTGCGAAATAAATGTGTTCTGTCGCACTTTACGATCGGCGACCATCCGTGATTGCTACTTCATTGAATTCGCCCTTTTTTGTCTATTTTCAAATATTTTTTGGGATATAAAATTCGTTTTAAGAGTTTTATTGGGTAGAAGATGTTGCTAGCGATTCCATTTGCATACCTACTTTAAGTTTTACTTTCATACCAGACGGTATGACGTTATTGCCTTGGAAAGTGGGTAGACCGCTGGTGTGGGATGCGACCTGTGTCGACACCCTTGCGCCATCTCATGTTCCTAGCACAGCGGGCTGTGCTGGTGCCGCTGCTGAAACACCGTAACCTTATGGGTAACTACAGTTTTGAGCCGTTTGTGGTCGAAACGCTCGGATCATGGGGCCTGTGTGCACGTCTCCTCTTTAAGGAAATTTCTCGCCTGCTGGTCGACACTTCACGTGACCAGAGGGCTGGGTTATTCTTTGGCCAAAGAATTAGCATTGCCATTCAACGTGGTAATGCTGCCAGTCTTCTGGGCACGTTTCCTGATGACAGGGATGCGGATGATTACTTCGACGCCTAAGTGTCCTTTTGTTTTTGTATTTTTTTCTTTAAGTTTGGTTGGAGTTGAGTTTCGAATAATCCATTCATAAGTAGTGTATACGTACTTCTGTATCTTCACAATTCAATTCAATTCAATTTATTCATTAACAATTTACATTGTGTTTGAAATATTACTACATAAAATAAAATTAAAATAAACACTCATAAAAACACATAACACAACAACATTAAAAACATAAGTCACATACAATAATATTATATTCTATGTCAACTCACTGAAATTTAAAACAGTAAATAATTAAAAAAAAGTACCAATAAAATAGTTTGATGTCAACGTCAATAAATAAAAGAAATAATAATACAGTTGTCACAAAAAAAAACAGACAGTTACTTAAGTTGACAGGAAAAAAAATTTAAAAAAAATCGGTTGGTCATATTTTAATATCACACATACCGAGTCCTCCGTGCCTCGGAAAGCACTTTAAGTTGTTGGTCCCGGCTGCCATTCGTGGATATTTGACAGTCGTTACTGGTCATCAGAAGCCAGAAAACTGACAACCAGTTTTACCAAGGGATACTGTGTTATCCAGTAACTGGGTTGTGGAGGTCAGACAGGCAGTCGCTCCACGTAAAATATGGGTAGTCAGCTGAATCCAGTTAGGCTAGAAGCCAATCAAGGCTAAGCAGATGATGATGAAGATGAAGTAGTGTACAGTCAGCTTCAATAATATCGGGACGAACAGACTGTTCAAAATGATTTAAACAACTATGAAAATTAAATATTAACTCAATGACGCAAGGAATGTTTCAGAATGAAGGCAGTAAACGACAACTGTCATTCTGACAAAACCTTATCCACTTGAGATAAAGTTTAATTTTCTTAGTTGTCGAGATCATTTTGAACAGTCTATTCTTCCCAATATTTTTGACGCTGACTGTACCTCCACACCATTTAGAGCTAACTTCCATCCCTTATTAAAACCCTTTTGGCATGAAACCCCAGCGGTTTAGGGTGTGCGTTGTCTGTCAGGGACTTTTAGATTTTTATCAAGAAGTTTTCATCTACACTAATATTTTAATAAAGAGGTTAATTTTGTAAGTTTGTTTGTGGGAAGTAATCTCTGGAACGACCAGTCGGATTTGAACTTTTGTTAAATCAATGGTACAGTCACCAAAAGAGATGTATGAAATTCTATTTAATAAATGAACTGTTGATTTTCTATTAATTAAATTAATCTTCATTAGAAAACATCTATCGGTTTCTTAACAAACTTCAACTATATCCAACGATTCTGGTTACTTCTCTTTTGTTGACAGTACCAGGCAAATATTAGCGTATAATCATCTGCCTATCCCGATTATGTCGGGGTCGGAAAATATTAGCGTATGCGGGTTCTATTCTACTTGTACACAACACACCATAGTGTTGTCTCGGTAAAGACCAAGCCCGGGTCGACGGCGCGTTGCGTTCCACGCGCGCCTCAAAGATACACCAACTGGTGGGGTCCGCAAGGGCCGATGCCTGCCAGGGGTGCGGGTTGTTCGAAAGAGATACTGCGGCGGCAACTGAGGAAACAGGGGTAAGTTTTAGTCAGTAAAAGTCTGACACGCCCTCCTGCTCCACCCAGAGCGGGGGAAGTTATTTGATGACTCCCCAAGCAAAAAAAAAATGCAATTTGTTGTCTGGACATCTGTTATGTGGTCTGAATCTGTCTCAGTTTTCTCAAAGGTTTACCCATTATCAGTCATAAAGACAGACAAGCGCGACGCGACACTTGTAGAACAATTTCTATGAAAACTTCGTGGAATTCGTTCTACCAAAATTACGTCGCAACGTCGCTTGGCGCCTGTCTGTGGGAGGCCTTAGGGTGCTTGTTTACACACTTAAATTTCTTCTGGAATTACAAAAACATGCTAGCTTCATACAAAAACTCTTAGTCATCGTCTTTTTTCCCACATCTTGTTTCAAAAGTAGGATATCCTACATAAAATCAGCATGACCTAATTAACGGCATATTACAAAGATGATAGCTTACAAATATACCGACCGGGTCCGCTATCGAATCCGTGACTTATCAGCGCCAGCGCCGGGTGATCAACCTTCGTCACCCGCCACCTAAGGACAAAGGAAAGATGGAACGAAGAAAATCTACTACAAACAATGTCAGTGTTTTTTTCCTTTGTCCTAGGGTTCATCAATAGGATAGACCCTAATCTTCTTACAATCTAGCCCTAGAAAGACTAATAACTAATTTACTTATAACCTGAACGATTAAATTGTCTTTACTAAAAATGTGTCCAATAGCACTTTTCTTATGTCTCTATTTAGGCGAATTCCAGAAATAAGTGCTAAGGGAATTTGTAAATGCACCTTGGTACACACGAAATGATGACCTCCATTGGGACTGACAAGTTCAGTACATCGAAAAAGTGATCCAGAAATTTACAGAAGCTCACAAAAAGAGACTTCATCAGCATGTGGATGTCGAGGCACTCCAGCTTCTCGGCCACACAAACATAATCAGAAGACTAAAAAGAACAATACCGTTTGAATTAGTGTTTAGTGTAAAGTACAAAAGTGCCAAACAAACACAAGAACGGAGAGATTGAAGCCGAAAACTTTATTATTAATTTTAATAAAAATGTTACACTTGGGGTAGCCGTGTTCTTGAGTGGAGACCGCGAATCAGTAAACGTGAGGTAAGACGCCCTCTGGCACGATGGAGCGACCATTTTCGCAGGGTTTCAGCTGGATGAGAGTTGCCCAGAATCGAGCTGAATGGCGTGCCCAGGCCTTTGTCTAGCAGTGGACTGGTGTAGGCTGATGATTACGTTGATGAGTCAGTATGCGTAACAATAATTTTCCCTAATTTTACAATAACGCTTTTTTATATAAAACGTCGCCCCACACTAGGAATTTCTCCTGTATTGTGGGTGTGTTTACAAACATTTCACACTCACATACACAAGACCAGACCGGGAACAACTACTTGTAGGTCTTACCAATATTTGTTCCGTGCGGGAATCGAACCCGCGACACGCAGCGCAGCCGTCAATCGCTTAACCTCTGCGTCAACCGTGTCGTCAACGCTGATGTTATTGTACGTGGGATTTCTTCTTTAACCTGTTTAGTGGCATCCGGATGAGCTGGGTACATGTGGTGGTAGTAACGGTTCACCGTACCGCACCCTTCTCATTATAATAGTGCAAATATTTTGGGAAATTCATTAAGGTTGTTGATTATTTTTCATTAAAAAGAAAATTATTTTCTACCTAGTCGAAAGATGTTATGAAAATTTATTACAATTATGATAAAATACAGTCAAATGGTTATCAACGTTATTAATGACTTTTTTTGTGCATTCAATCTTTAGAGATAGATACATGAAAGAAAGAAAGAAAGAAAATACGTTTATTTGCGGTAAACATGACGCAAAAAAGAACAGGAACACAAAAAAAATAATAGGAAAGGTTGGGGGAAACATGCGTCACATCCACGCAAAACGGCTATCGCTCAGCATTATGCTGCGACCCTATGCAAGACAGAGCCCCAGCGCTGGGTTTTTCTGTTTGTGAGTCTCGATAAAACAAAAAAACTTTTTCCAAAAAACACAAAAACAACCGACTTCCGGAAACACTACAAAGTGAAAAATAACTTTAAATTCGGAAGTCGGTGACTTTGGATATGTTTTTTTTTTTGTCACCGCCTTCCGAAATTTGGCGTCAAAACAATGCATACCTATTTATGCAATCGCAGCAATCGCGGTTGATTTGCTGTAATTTTTTGAAGAGTTCAGTTGTCTGTCTCCGAAACGCATTATCAGATCTATATGAAATTTAAATAAGACTACACGGAAAGCACCAGCTTTCAAATAAAAAAAAGAATTAACCAAATCGGTTCACCCAGTCGAAAGTTCTGATCTAACAAACATAAAAAAAAACTGTTGAATTAAGAACCTCCTCCTTTTATGAAGTCGGTAAAAAATGGCTTGTCCGCTTTGATTTTTTTGTTGTTTTGTTTGCATAAATACATGGGTGGTTTAAAAAAAATAAAATTAGGAAAAATCCAAAAAAAAACGCCTAAAAATCGGGATAGGTATCAGAAATTTCGTTTTCTATGGGATTTTTTAGTTAATTATTAAAAGGACAGGAGAACATCCGTCGGGTCAGCTAGTAATAAATAAATGTCCTATAATAAAACCATAATTTCGTTCATATAGGAATATTGTAATATTAGCTGTACCGTCATACGGGCCGAAGAGGGATGCAGGGGTGAATCGGGACGAAACTATAAAACAGATTTTAACATCGAAATAATATGGTTTGCCCTTTGTTGGAGTCTAGTATGTTTACTGTATTATACTTAACGATTTAGTGGTACTTGTTGGCATCAAACTACATTATTTCAACGCCCGATCCACCACAGCATCCCTAATCACCCTGTTTCAAGGTAAGTATAATTTCCATTGTCTTGGCGAATAATTATAATTGTGTTGTCTTAAGTATTAATGCTAAACTTTTCACGACACCCACTATTTCAAGCATTATTTTTCTTGAACTCCGAACTTCTACATCATTTAAAATAATCATAACTTCATAAGTTACATATAAATTATCTGTAAACCACCGCATTGCGTTGTACAAGAATATAAGAAAATGGCCCGGGCATAGTTCGATAGCGCAATTATAATAAATTTAGTACGAGCGTGTACGGTGGGTGGTTCAAGTTTAGTTTGGCTGCAAGAGACTTATATTGTACGGGCCCCTGGGGAACCACTGAGGTTAAATGTACAAGCGACGACAGAGGTGTTCAACGGGAATATATACATCTGTACAAATAAATAATATTGAAGTGTCTGTTTGTAATGTCAAATAACATCAGTAAATACATATGAAAGTAAACACTGTACTCATATAAAAAAAAAACATTTTACTTTTTTTAAATTTTTGTCTGTCTGTCTGTGTTCTGTCTAATTTCAAAAACGGCAGGACCCACTTTGACTGGACTTTTAGATAGCTGATGTTGTAAGGAGTAAGATAGGCTACTTATTGTCTCGGTAGCATGTTCTCGTGAGATAATTTCCGACATACATCATTAGTAACTCTGTTTTTTTTTTCTGGATGGGAAATTATCAAATAACTTGAGGAGGGTGGGCGTGTCAGATTTTACTGACTAAAACCCACCTGATTTCCTTCAGTTGCCTGTGTGGCAGGAGCCACGGTATCTCTTTCGAACAACCCGCACCCCTGGCAGATTCTGATACATCACTTGGCGTTTGAACAGCGAATTAACATAAAAATATGGTAACAGTCTGTTAAGGCTTGACAGGCTTCATTCTCTATAACATGCATCTTATGGTACCAGCATTGTGAAGAGGGATGACTGATTAAATAACAATTTGTACCGACATATTTAATTGTGCTACAGCGTCCTCTTTATAGAAACCATTTTATTTTATATCTAGCTGTACCCACGACTTCGCTCGAGTGGTTGTCAGAAATCATTCCAAGGGAACATGCCATCTGGAAAAAAAATACCTAACATCTGCTATCTGCCAGTGAAAGTCCCATCAAAATCGATCCAGATTTTCGCAGGCTGAAAAAAACCAAAACAAAAAATTAGATAAAAAGTAATAAGCTGTTATTTTGACATTACAAACAGATGCCTCAATTTTATTGATTTGTATGTATTCATTGTTGTATATGTATATAAATAGACATTTTTGTACCATCTGGTATCTATCAAATTCAGTCTTCACAAAATATATTTCCATTTTCATGTTGTTCTCTTCCGTGGTTTCAGACTTGTCTGTCAGTCACTCACTAACTAAACCATGTTACATGGTAAGCTAACACTTCTGTCTTCGTCAGTACGTCTCCGTTCAACTTAAATTAACTCGGCGTATATCAGGTCTTCCGTTAATCTGACATCTACATATGTTGTTGAAACGAAGAAATCGTCTTCTGTCCCTCTCTAAAGCCATTTATCCTTGTCTCACTTAGATATATCAGATGGGAGTAGAAGTAATTCGACCCGTTTTCAAACTGAACGACTTTTACAGCACTTTAGAGTTGGTTGGGTTTTGGCTTGAAATTAGAGCTTGTTTTGAATTTGGAGCATTTTGTTTTGAATTTGGTATCACGTAAAGAAAGAACTTGAAGACTAACTTTATGGAATTATACTGATTTATGTTTTAACTAGCGACCCGCCTCTAAGGGTCTACTCCCTAAGCACGATGTCCGTAGTTTCGGCCGAAATTACAGGCGTTTCCTACTCCGTATGACCTATGGACATAAGATTAATTCGGAGCTCAAATGACAACACAATTTGATAGCTGTCCTAACTCGCGATTTTTATTTGCCCGTTCGATAAAATATATTTGTCACTTGTTTTGATGGATCATCTACTTTCGGATGGGCCCGTATCTTTGTCGATGGGCTTAGAGAGTTTTTACGACTTCGAAATTATAAAAAAAAATAATTTTAAACACATGAATGAACCTTCCGGAATCATCATCATCTTGGCAGATGATGATGATTCCGGAAGGTTCATTCATGTGTTTAGCCTATTCCCAACTAAGCAGATGCAGCGACCTATCCGACCTCCACAATCCAAGTAACTCGGTATCCCGTGGTAAGACTGGTTATCGGCCTCTGATAACCCGTAACGAAAGTCATCCATCATCATCATCATTTCAGCCGAAGACGTCCACTGCTGGACATAGGCCTCCTCCAAACGGGGAGGGGATTGCCATAATCGCCACGCTTGGCAGGCTGGTTGGTGATCGCAGTATGGTGGTAAAATGCATAGAGAACGCTGCTGCCCATTCTCTGGTAAGTCCCTTAGTCGCCTTCTACGACACCCACGGGAAGAAATGGGATGGTGCTATTCTTTTACGTCCGGCACCACACGGAACCAGAACGAAAGTCAAAGATTCACAAATTACAGTCGGGACTTTCCGAGGCACGGGGGGTCTTCCACGGACCAACTCCGGCAAGCATAGCTTGACCTGATCGATCGATTTGTGCGTCTATAACTTAGCCACAACCTCAGAAAATACATACGAATTGAAAAAAGTAACATTGTTACTCGCTCGGATCTGAACCCACAATTTCGTCAATGAATAATCATTAATAATATTATTTGACAGTCGTTGTCGTTATGCAGTGCCGTACAGTAAATTATAATAACATTACATCACGCCTTGTTGGGCAGAGGGGTACTACAAATAGTTTACTACTACTTTCGAGTACATGAAATCCACACTCCCGTGCTGCTACTGGGATATTCCTGACATGTTGAACCAGCAATTTTAAACTAATTTCCATCCATATGTGCATATTTATGTATCATGTTACACATGTATACTCGTATACAAACAAATGCATCTTTATCTTTAAAAAACCAATAACACTTTGCCTGATCTGGGAATTGAATCCAGAACTGCATGCTCAACGGTAGCGCTTGCGACAACTAGACCCACGAGGCAGGAATAATAATAGGCTAGGCTAGTATTATTATTTTGATTACCATCCTCTAATTTATTTGACCAAGTTATATACCACATGCCACAATATATCCCGATATATTTGCTAAATGTGCTGAATAAGGAACAGAAAAATCGGTAAGATATCTTTCAAGGCCAGATCAGCGTAAAACGTTGTGTGTATGAGCAGCATTACCAACGTGAATCCATTACCAACATCAGCTGATCGGCACCTTCCATTTGCACGGCACGTGTCATAAATTCTACACTATTATAGACACCAACTTTTCAAGTAAACAGCGCCCTATTGTTCGCTAATTCGTTTGAGTGTGGTACAATTTATAAGCAACAGGCGGTTTTTTAACGATTTAAGATCAACAAGTTCTTCCAAATGAACAGACAGCTGTGTTGCTGGGGAGTTTGTTGCACCACTTCTTCTAGTTTGAATAATTGACTTTTTGGTTTTGATTTTGAAGACTTCAACTCGAAATATCTTCCCGTTTTTAGCAATAATCGTTATCCTGTGTCTGACTGTGCTTGAAAGTTTGTTTTGTCAGCTAAATGATTCACACATTTTACAATATAAATGCTCCTACGTTTGTACGTACATCGTTTAGAGCCAATCAAAACGTTGGATGCTGTAATCGGATACCGAAACACAGTTTAAGTGAACGAAACTGCTTCGATGATAGAAACATGACGGAAATATAAAACAAATGCATAGACAACAAATCGATAGCCACAGCGGAGCCTCAATAAATGCCAGAGGATTGGTAATAATCCAGCACTTTTTGTTGGCCTCTGTAACAGCTTACAAATCATGAAAATATAGAATTTCGATTCGATTTATTCACTCAAGCCTTCATAGATACTTAGCATGAAATAAAAACCCGTCATACGCCCATGGATACCCGTCATACAACATGCAAGGTGACGAGTCGTCATCCCTTCCATCTAGTTTTAAAATGCGGTACTAGTTGATGAGTTTGATAGATTATATGGATAGCTGATGAAATATTCCGACTGAAAAACACGAGATGGCAGTGTAATTTGTTTTGACAACTGACTGTTCCAGAGGTGGCATGGCATCATATTTGGCAGTCAATATTCGCTCGGCAGGTTGCGCCAGCACCAACAGCATCCTGGCTGTTATTGTGGATAGGCTGGACACACGTTACGTCCAGCAATAGGTACTCATATTAGAAAACAAGTAATTATAGTGTTTTTTTTTTACTAAGAACTTACTAGTTTTATAAGTTTTTCTGTACTAACATTCAATAGATTATATATTAATAGAAATTGATAAAAACCAGCTACCGTCACATACCAGTGCTGCCATTAAAGTGATCTAACCGCAAGACTAATGTGATCTAGCACAACTAGTTTTTACCTTTTTAGCATAAGGCGTGGAATATTGACAACGGAATCATTAAGGTTTCTTAAATATCTGGTTTAAAATCTATACTACTTATAACTTGGACCACTCGATACATATCGCCGAGTCAGCCGCGCGAGCAGTCTCGCGGCCGGGACTGCCGGCAAATTCCGGGAAAATTCCCGGGCAATCAGAGACAACGTCCCCCTAGAGGGAGCAGCACTAGTGTGCCCACAATCACATGAATATTTTAACTGTATCTGATTTGAAAGCACTTGGAAATATTATTCTGTATTGTAATAGAATTCTTTTGATGTTGATTAAAGTGGATTGGGTGTGATTGGGTTATTCTTTTTAGGGTGCATCTGTCTGTCAGGTCAACCAATAAGGGGTCTGGAATGACAGTTCATTTGTCAGCTAAAAGCCCTTTGCCTTCCTCTTTTAGGATAAACAACAATCGGTTATAATTTGGTTGTCTTTGTATGTTCATGCAGTTATAGGTAACTCAAGAACCTTATGTAATCAACTTATGTTTTTTTTTCTTGCACAGATATTTTATCTAGCCATGATAAATCATCAAACTCTCAAACTCAAAGCATTTATTTCAAATAAACCAATTACAGGCACTTTTGAATTGTCAAGGTCGGTGAGGTAGAAATATGAAGCTAGCTGCCCATTCCA
Organism: Antitype chi; assembly: GCA_947359405.1. NCBI lineage: Eukaryota > Metazoa > Arthropoda > Insecta > Lepidoptera > Noctuidae > Antitype > Antitype chi. The sequence goes on along the minus strand of OX375827.1, from coordinate 3,244,791 downwards.
AAACGTAGATCTCTATGGAGAAGAACGGGCAAGAAACTCCATGGACACTCTTTTAAAATCATGATAATATTACAAAAAGTTGGTTACATCATTATGTTGAAATTATCAATGTGAGTACGATGTAAAAAGACGTGCACATAAAAAAAAAAAACTTAATTCTGCAAGTAGGTTTGCACAAACACTATTTTTTTCATGTCAAAAACATTTAAAAAAAACTAGATCGAGTTCTGGAGCTTGTATTTGACATCTCACGACTTATATGAAGTTGGGCGGGACTCCTGGGATGGAGCAGTATAATATATGACAGGTAGAGTAAGGCAGTGACCGAGGGGCGTGCAAGAACTGGGAGACGAAATGTCTGTCATCTAGGTTCTGGGGTAGTTGGGCAAAACCAAAACACTGTCGTCCCATTTCTTCACGCGCTGCATTCATTTTAACGATAAAGTTTCCACAATTCAAAACAGCCCATTCTTTAAAAAAAGAATGTGTAACTCGGTTACACATTCTTTTTTTAAAGAATGGGCTGTGACGACACGATACAAGTGAAACATATATGAGCCGTGTATACCATATGTGTCACCGACCGACTGCAACCGAGTATACCCGATTCAGCGTCACTGACACAAGCGAAACGGCTCAGTTTCGTTCATTACATACATACACAAGCTCACGCCTTCTTTCTATGGGGATAGGCTGAATCTATAGAACACCACCAAGTACGATCCTTACATACTCCTTTTGCATACAACTTACTCATACACGCACGTCGATTGCGAGTTCTATTTTACGCACCTGACCTTTTTGATGAACATCACCTATTGGTGATGTTACGGTTACTATATAGTCCTCATAGGGCGTCCCCTTTTGGTGATTACACTTATATCTGCCATGTATATACCTTTTGATAGTTACCGTTCCTGCCTGTTGTGCCTCTCAACACGACCACACCATCTAAGCATACTCTTTTCAATTTTTGTCACTACATCTCCTTTTAAACCGCACCGTTGCCTTATTAGGTTATTACATCATTCCTCAGCCCACACAAGTTTCATCAAATGTTCAGAAAACCCATGTCCTAAATCACAAAACCATCATAGACACACTACAGCGAAGCAAAGCATCTGTTTCACACTAGTCGATTCTAGCGCTGCACTATTTTACTTCAGACTTCGATAACGTACCTTGTTTAAACGGATCATACGGGTGATTCTGCACTTTGAATCTCAAATACTTCTCGTGTCATATGTAGTCCTAGTATTTGTTCTTTCTATTATATTGTTTCCTCTTAGTGGGAAGAAGTTCTTTAACGCAGCTTACGGTAGGAGTAAAATTGTAGAAATGGTCACGTAAAGTTAATTAATCGTCACGTAAGAAAGAGGAAGAGGGAAATTGAAATAGTTTTCATAGTTTTCGAGAGTGCTCGAGCCAATAGTCAGGTCAAAATAAAAATACAAGATGACGGCTGTGAAAGTTTGAAAAATGTTCTTAATGGGTCCATTTTCTTATTTTTCGAGGGTAGTGAAGTCAAAATAAAGTTTACTTATTTTAAAGATAGAGTAAACGACGTTATTTTCGGAGTTGAAGAAAAAGCGCGAAGAACTTAGTTCCTGACGGGGGTTCCTTTCCACGTATGGGCAGGAACAGTAAGAGAAGCTATTCTCTGTCCGCCAGCATGGCTGAGTTTCCGAGGAGCGCTGTAGGCTATAAAGGCAGCTTTTTATCTACTCACTAGCGACCGGCTGCTTTACACGGTTTGTTGAAATATCGAGATTTATTTATTTTACTTAAGTTTAATATTGATGTGCTACACACATAACCATAAACATTCCGGGATACCTTTTCTAAATTATGGTAAAAACCGCATTTGAATCCGTTGCGTAGTTTAAAAAAAAAACGCGGTTACACAGAAATACACGAAATATGACTTAAATTTTTAATATGTACAACTGATATAGATAACAATTAAACAACACCGACACACAAGGATAGAGTAACAAATAAAAAATACAAAAATATTCTCTCCGGCGGGGAATCGAACCCCGGTCTCCCGCGTGACAGGCGGGGATACTTACCACTATACTACCGAAGATGTGAAAGAAATGGCAAAATAGTCGACTAATAGTCGCGAATCTCAACCATTTACTATCATCATCTTGCATTTTACCAATTTTTATTTATGAACTAGCTTTTCCCGCGCCTTCGTCCGCGTGGAAGTCGTAAGACACCATAATGTACTATATTAACAGCATCATATTATAAAAGTTTCCTGTATACTCGTACAACGTTTATAGTTTTTTTGGTAACAATACAGTTGTCCGAGTGAGTTGCAACTTGTCCTGGGGTCGACACCCGCAGCCTTCAGTTTCTGCCCCTGTGACTGGTTGATAGTCATCGCGAAGCAGACGTTCACAGGTAATTTTGAGGAATTTGTGGCATACGCAGTTTAAACATTCCACAAACTGTTAGAATTTCCACCTCGATGAGGTTTCTCTGCAAAGATACGATTTTATTACCCTTCAACTTCAGCATTGTGGTTGATCGCTGCAGGTGGATAATTTTTGAGTGTTAAGTCGCCCATTCACACACCCAAGAATTATTTTGGTACGGTATTATACTGACGTCTCCGTAATCCAGACTAATCAGATCTTCTAGTAGGAACTACTCTACCAAGAGCCTCATACAGGTCCACCTGGCCAGTCTCTTCTGGTAGAACCTTCACCAACTTTTATGAACATCGGAGAATTTTCTTGAGCACGTGTATTCCCTCCAAACCGAACTCGGATGCTGATGGTCATGCGCAGTCTATAAACTTGCGACCATAGAGTCGACTTTTTCAACGAACCATTCACCTCATCAGTCGTAGTTCCTCGCGTCTCCACAGTAAGCCACTAAAGACAATTGTGACATCACCCATCATGTCTTGGTTCCTGCGGATGTCCTGCTGGGTTTTGTTTACAGCTTCCACAGCTTTCCAAAGTGCATTCATCCTACTGCTGGGGAGTTTGTTCCGCTACTTCTTCTTCCCAGCTAAAGCACTAGGAAGTGGTGACGGGTGGGCGTTTTTGGGGGGACTGTCTTATGTATTTTGACGTTCGAAAAGTGCTGATTCTCAGCCTAATTTGAATTAATGACTTTTTTTTTTTTTTTGATTTATAGGATAAAACGCAATCCCTTGGCACGCGTCTCTTGCTACTGTTGCATGACACCACAAAAGCAGGTGTTTCGTTGCCCTTTAAATCGATAGGAATCTTAGACATGGCGTGCGCTGTTTTACCACCAAGAACCAATGTGACAGTGATTCTTGTATAAGAATAAATGTTTATTACTTACCTACTAAATTATTTAAATTTATTACCGTAGTAAAAATCTTAAATGAACTAACATACAACGAATTGCCTAAAATACTGGGTCTGAAAAAGCACAAGAGTTCCTTATGTATAGCGAAGGTGAGAACTAAGAAAGGAATTTTTATTTATCCCCTAAAGTGGTGAAATCCTTTCCCTGTATGGGGAGAGGTCTTTGCGTTGCAGTTGGACAATAAGGCTGGTATAGGTGACGGAAGCTTGTATAGAAGTTCGACATTTTTATCAATAGGAAATGCAATCGGGCGCACGGCCTCATCATCACTATCATAATCAACTTACAATTTTGGGAAAATCGTACACAGCTCGGGCACACAGGCCTCAACTCGGTGAGAGGGAGTGGGCCGTAATCTACAACGCGGGCCAAGTGCGGTTTGGTTGATGTCATATGTCTTTGATTTTTTCGCTGTCTTTAATTTTTTTGCCCCACTTCACCTTTTTGAGAGCGATAGTGATAAAAATAATTTACACAAAGTAAAGGGCCAGCCTGGTTCCAACCTACGACCCACCACTCTTAGCTTGCGGCCAATACCACTGGTCCACCACTGTTCTCGGCTCACGGATTGTAATCCATAATTTCGGACAAACAAGATATCCCGTTTCAAAATACTCAACCGCTTTTATTTCATGTCCAATTAAAAACCGGATAAGTTCAAGATAAAAGCATTAACGTTGGATTCGCTATTATTACACATTAAGTAGAGCCGAGCTTGGCATTACGCCAATTTTCAACAATAACTTGAACAAACCTTACTTGGTTTAATGTAGGTCTTTTGGTTCAAAACTGGCTATGAATTTATGTAGTTTTCGAGTGAAATTCACTAATATTATGAATGTGAAAGTTTGTATTTTTGGCTATTTAGATGGTTGGATGTTTGTTACTCAATCACGCTACAACGGCTGAACGGATTTGGACGCAATTTGGCACACAGATAGATTATAGCCTGGATTAACACATATACTTTTTACACATGTAATTTTCAACCTCCATGCGGGCGAAGCCGCTAGCAAAAGCTACTAAAACATAATTATTATCAGTCGTGCTACCATTTCATCATCATCATCATCACCAGCCTACACAAGTCCACTGCTGGACATAGGCCTCTCCAATTGCACGCCATTCAGTTCGATTGTCGGCTACTCATATCCAGCTGCTACCAGCCACCATGCAAAGATCGTCGCTTTACATATACTCCATTTGCAATAGCATTAGACAGAAGTTAAAAAAGGTTCTTTATAATGTACACTTCGTAACAAAATTACATTAAACGTGTTGCAGTTACGATTAATGCCAAAAAAATTAAAGTGTCAATCCTAAAAACCTAAAAGAAGCAGGAGTGAACAACACCGAGTAACTAAATTAGCTGATGACGACGAAGTTTTACCAACGAATTGTGGGCCGTAAGTTGTTATTTAAAATAAAGTATTGTAAAAAAATATGTATTTTACTTCCTTATAATCTTAATTAGATTTAAAGCATCATGTGATTGTTTGTTTCATTCATTCGTTTTGTTGTAGGTTTGTAATGTGTGATGAAGATGTTATTGTAATTAGAACATTATTAAAATAAACATTACTTTTACTTCGTTTATCTCAGTATTTAGTACTGTCTTAAATCTACCTAAAAAAGTGAAAACTTAACTTTGAAATAAAATGTTTGGCACTCCTGCTTCTACGAGCCTCTTTTTTCTAAAGCTATAATAAATGGGGTATAGCCTGGGCCTGAATTTTTTTTTCTTTATTTGGAAAAAAGGCTTTAATCGCGGAGCGATTATGCCAGCCTCGTAGTTTTACAAAATATATATAAGTAGGTTTACTAGGATCTTAACTTAAATAATTTAACAATTAAGTAATATAACTTAACAGCTAATTTGGATGTAGGATTGGACAATATCAAATTACATATGCCAACATCCCTTAACAGTAAAGTCCCACCTCTGATTTCAAAGTTCGGGCCTGAATTCTGTATCGATAAAATGATTTCTCGTAGAATCTTACTACGTTCAAACTACGTCAATATCGTTTTTTTTTAAACCAATGAAACGGTAAGGAATCGAAATGTCATGTTCTGTATGTTCCAAGACAATTTGTCGATATTATTAATACGATATTAGTAGAATTCGTGTGTGATTGACGTGGTTACGAGTAAGGAATCGTTAAGTGGTCATAGTGGATTCAGGCCCAGAGGGCGTCCTGCCTTACGTTTGCCGATTCGCGGTCTCCACTCATGAATACGTGTACTGCACCCATCATCCATAGCTAGCTGAACGACTTTCTGACCGAGTTAATAGACCAGCCATAACGTGGGTATCCACATTTCAACTCCGTACGTCATGACAGGCATGACGGACTGATTGAAGGCTTGTCTTTAGATTCTATGGAATACGCGACGACGATACCATCCATGTATTGTAACTATTAAGGCTTGCTATTTAAAACATGGCTCTTTTTGTCAATAAATCTTCCTAATCTTTTCCCTGACCTCCACAGACCACAACCCAGTTACTGGGTAGCATGATACCCCTTGGTAAGAATGTTTGTCAATCGTATGAAAATGACGGAGAGAGAAGGATGTTTTAAATATGTTTTTAATTTGCAAACAAACCTCAGTTGTTGCCCTTAGTGCCTATATGTGTTTGTGGTGTTTAGTTATTATTAGTCCACTTCAAGTTAAGCGCGCAAACTGACACGCAAATGGGAAACAAATCGCTTCCAAAGTGGAAGATTCAACTCAGTCTATCGCAGTCCACTGTTGGACATAGGCCTCCCCTAAATTGCGCCACAACATCCGGTTCTCCACCTTCCCCGTTCAGTACCAACAGGATATTAAAAAAATGCTACTTTGTATTTATTCGGGAAGTAATAGAACAAAAAAAAACTACTATAAGGACAACACATCAAAGTCAAAGTATTAAAACAATTTTTTTTTTGAAATAGCCACGTAAATAAATAGGATTGTCTTCTGATGCGGAATATGAGGCATATTACAACTGAAATTAAAATCTAAACATCTTACAAAAAGAAAAGATTTTTGTATGTATGTTTGTTACGCTTTCACGATAAAACGGCTGCACGGATTAGGATAAAATTTGGCAGATGGATAGATCATAACCTGGATTAGGACATAGGGTACTTTTTATCCCAATATGTGTACGGGATCGAGCCTTATGTGGGTGAAACCGCGGGGCGCAGTAATTATTAGGTCTTCACCTTTCCATAAAGATTTATGGAAAGGCAAAGGCCGAGTCTGGGAAATATTTTACGTAGTAGTTATATCCGTTACTCCGAATATCAAAATTGATTGTGAAAAGTGATTTTGGAACCAATACTTGACCTGAGAATTGAATCTAGGTCCTGCCGCTTGACAGGCGTCTTTGCAACCACTGGAGCAGTGAACTATAATTGTGTATTTGTAAGCCAAAGGGCAAAACATAAAGAAACTGTAATATAACAATTGTCAAATCTTGCACACTATTATATGTAACCTATGTTTACGAATAAAGACATTTAATTTTATAACAAACTGGGTTTGGCCCGCGAGTTCCCCCCCGCGTAGCCGTTTAAACTTATCCCACGGAATCATACTACTGGGATGAGAGTATTTTATGGACTAACTCAGTTCAGGGTAGGCAGTATATGCGCCCTCACGGCCGTAGCCGCCGCGGGAGACGCCCTGGGCGTCGGGAATCCCAGGCTGATTCCCGGCCGCCGTAGGCGCGGGCTTGGGGACGACGAGTAATGGGTAGCTCGCTGTCCGGTAAGGACCAAGCCCGGGTCGACGGCGCGTTGTGTTCCACGCGCGCCTCAAAGATATGTCGGCACCAACTGGTGGGGTCCGCAAGGGCCAATGCCTGCCGGGGTGCGGGTTGTTCGAAAGAGGTACCGCGGCCCCTGACACACAGGCAACTGAGGGAACACGGGTGGGTTTTAGTCAGTATAATTCTGACACGACCTCCTGCTCCACCCAGAGCGGGAGAAGTTATTTGATGATGTCCCACCCAAAAAAAAAACCCAGTTCAGGGTCTACCTGTATCCGTTAAGCTAAAAGATAAAACAGAGAAAAAACACTTTCCCATTTAATCATCCATTCTAATAATATTAATTCGAAAATAACTCTGTACATATGTTACCTTTGCACGTCTAAACCACTGAACAGATTTCGATAAAATTTCGCCGGTAAATATTTCTGCTGGTAGAACGTTCGCGTAGGTAATTTGGTAATTTCTGACATCCATGCAGGTGAAACCGCAGGCAGGACCTAATATTAGAAATGCAGAATTTTAACTGTAGAAATCAAGTAAATCAGCGCAATCTGCAAAAAATCGTATACGGCCTCTTAACTGCTGTTGAGACAGGTCGGAGTAATAATATTTAAACTAATAAATAGGTCTGTGCCAAACTCTTTATTTAATTAAAAATCATTCCATTACAAAAACAATTTTTTAATTGAAACACAGCAGAATAGCTCTGAAACTTCCACAGTGCGAACTTAAAGTTTGCCTATAGTTGCCAGTTTCTGCTGGAGTTAATTAGTCACGTGTATTTTTGATGAACGACTCGCTGAGGAGGTTAGCTAATCAACGGGGAGTGTGCAGCTTTTAAGGCGGTGATTTCTTGAAAACGTTAAAAAAGGTGGTTTTTTAAACCAGTGTATCTCTTTAACCGTAAATAATTTTGAAAGCAAAACAATATATGATATTTTCAAGTCCTTTTTGCATAGAGTGATGGAACTCAAAACATCATTAAACATACTTTAATGCATCAAAAAATCATCAAAATCACCTCTTAATTATCTTTAAAACCAGTTTATCCCTTCAATAACAATTATAATTATAATTAAAAATATACCATAAAATTCCAAATGCCAAACTGCATCCAATGATGGATTATTTATTATTAAATAGTCAATATCTAAATTATAAACGATTTTATTTGCATTTTTACGACAACGCTTGCTCATTTATTATTCGAATTTATTACAACAGATTTTAACCCGTATCGGATTGCAATAAGAACTATTATCACTCATAACGACAATATTTAAAGCTACCAGCGAAAGAAAATTAGGTTTTAATTGGTCGCCATTCAACATTCTCCTGACCGTATCCCAATTTATTTGTGGTCGGCGCAACATATCTTTTTCGTCCACACTTCTTAGGTCGTCATCTCGGTAGTCACAACCTTTCTAACCGTATCATCATTCACACAGTCCATCCATCGTTTCTTTGGTCTCCCCCTACTCTTATAGCCATCGACATTCATACTCAAAACTTTCCTCGCGACATTTTCCTCATTCCTCCGTATCACATGCCCATACCATGACAATCTGTTTCCACACAACTTTTCACTTATAGGTGCCACTTTAAGATTTCCTCTAATGTACTCATTACTTAGTCTATCCATTCGTGTAACACCACACATCCCTCATAACATTCTCATCTCAACTGCATGCAATTGCCTTTAATTCATCCCTTTTGTGACCCAATATTCTGACCCATACAAGTAAGCAGGTCTAACCATGGTTTTATATATCTTCCCCTTAAATTTAAGGGTTTTTTTTTGAGTAGGCCCTAAGGGGCGGGTCGCTAGTAAGTAAATTAAAATGAGAAAATAGATACGTTGTTTGTTTAGCGAAAACGGAAAGAAGACGAAAGAAAGAAAATAAGTTTATTCGACCAAGGTTATGTAAGTCAACGTAAGTAATAAAGTAAACAGGTTATTACGAAGGTTAGTCACACTGGAAGCGGTTATTTAGTAGATGGGTGACCAATATTCACACTCTGGTACCTACCTCGATTGTCTCAAGGGCACGTTAAACCTTTGGTCCCATTTGTCATACAATGAGTTGGAGAGCCCTTACGTGTTCGACTACGCCACATGAATAAACACACTGATTGTTTGTAATAACTGCTTATACATTTTTACCATTTATTCCTCACTTGGCTGGACAAGTTGAAGTCCAGATTTGGCCCGGCCCGGTTGATGGCAATAGGCTCGCCCTCTATCACTTGAGACTTCAAAATAACTGGTGAAATGTGGTGTACTAAAGGTACATCATATCTTAATCAACCCATAATGATCCCACTGCTGGGACACAGGCATTCTCTCTGTGAGAGGGTAATCCACCACGCGGGCCCAATGCGGGTTGGTAGATGCCGCATGTCTTTAAGTTTTTCGTTCTAGGACATGCCGGTTTCCTCACGATGTTGATGAGCGGTGCTGATGAAATAATTTACACTAAGTTAAACCGTGGGTTCGAAGCTTCGAACCTACAACAACCGACAACCAACAACCACCAACAACTGCACTATAGGCGTGATGTTGTGTTATGCTATGTCACTTTGAAGATTTTTATACGTCACAAGATATAACATGACATTTCGCCAGTTAAATATGTTTAAATAAGGCTTGCATAACGAACTACAGATAAATCTAAAGTCTGGTAATGAGGGTTTTCTGAAATGACGTTCACTAGATGGAAGCACTGAGACGTCAGATCCGGGCACCTGTCAAAAGTGTCAAAGCGCCTACGGACTGAATGGTGAACGAAATAATGAAACGAATGACATTAAATATTTTAAGTTCATTTTCGAACTGGAAGACCTCTTGTCAAAGTTGCGCCAACTAGTGGCTTGAATATTCATGAAAACCCTCATTGACTAATGAGGTACTCATATTACCATCTTAAAACACATGTTAAAATACTTCAACAGAAACCAAACCTTACAAAGGATTTCAATTTATCTCTTCAATATCAAAGCTCCATCTCAGATGTTCTCATCTGTGTAAAAACAAGGGGCCAATTAAACTAGATCTTTATCGCCGAAGATTTGTAGCGGGGGAGTCGACACGATGCTTAATTACGACTCCACTGTCCTACCAACTTTCTAAATAAAACTCTGATATTGGACTTTTTCCGTCCGAAACTTTTTGGAGTCCAAAATTTGAACTTAAAAGAAAAAAGTTTTGGTGTGAATTTAATTTTGGAACGCTTGATTTCGTAGTGGGTACCTACTTATTTGAAATCTTGCGTTCGATTTGCAGATCCGGAAAATTGGTATTGAATTCTGTATCCAGAAATTCTATTAGGAAGCATTGATTTTAGTATTGTAGATACACGGTAAAGGCAAGGTAATACATATTGTGTGTTAAAAAACCTCAAATAACTCTCAGTTTGCATGTCCCGTTTATATTATCATAAATATTTTTAGAAAAATGATGTTAACGACAATCTATTATAATAAATGCCCCCTATTTAGTCGGGGTGCCCTAGCTTAGTCGCTTATGTCAACTATGTTAAAAGGCCATTCATTTATGAAAAAAAAAAGCGTTTATCATTAGATGGCCTTAAATTTTTAGAGGATCTATTAAATATTTCCTTTTGAAAAATATCAGAAAGACTGCCTAAAATCCATTCTGAGCAAACTACATTCATGATTCAACACGTAATTAGTATAATTTAAGTCGCTGTCGTGTCTGTGTGACCACGTGTTTCTTCTAAACTATACACCGAATTTTGAAACGGTTTTCACCCTCATTTAGAAAATTTATTCCGGAAGGTTTATGCGTATAATACATTCATAAAGCAAATAAATCTCGATATTTTATTCGTAAAAACCGTGCGTAGCAGGAGCGGTTCGCTCGCTAGTTACGCTCATAAAACGTAACAAAACTTTTGTCAACGTTTAAATCAGCGGCGCCATTTTCACTCTCATTTATCAGAAAATGTTATAGAACAGAAACAAATTACACTCCCGTCTGATAAACTACTTTCCACCTCAAACCTTAGACAAACGTGAACTCCATTATTTTTCTTTGACTAACCAAAAACAAACGAATACCTACCGGAGCACTATGAGCAGATTTTAATTGAAAATGTTCAACAGCAAAACTTCTGGACGTGTAATCTAAAACGAATTTCTAATTTCACGGATTGAATGAACGAACATACGAGTACAATCCATATTATCTACATCAATTCTTTATGGTAAAAATAATGAATATGAAGAGTTTATGTGTTTGTTTGAACGCGCTAATCTCTAGAACTATCCAACAGATTTAAACAAATCTTAATCCAGTTGATAGTACAATTTTTGAGGAAGGTTAAAGGCTATATAATAATACGCTACGGCTTTTAGGAGCCGAGCAATAATTCAAAAAGAACCCAAGCGAAAACGTAGTAAAAGTGCGGCCGGGCGATTCGATACGACGGGATAGGACGGGGGAACAAGAAATTTTACGCGGTAAAAACCATTAATATTAAAAATGCAAAAGTAACTCTGTCAATCTTTATAATATTAATGGTTTGGTTTGAGAGAGGTGGCGCACGTGAGGGAGAGGTAGTATATGCGCCCTCACGGCCCTAGCCGCCGCAGGAGACGCCCTGGGCGTTGGGAATCCCAGGCTGATTCCCGGCCACCTTAGGCCCGGGCTTGCGGACGGCGAGTAATAGGTAGCTCGCTGTCTGTTAAGGACCAAGCCCTGGTCGACGGCGCGTTGTGTTCCACGCACGCCTCAAAAAGATGCCAGCACCAACTGGTGGTATCCGCAAGGGCCGATGCCTTCCAGGGGTGTGGGTTGTTCGAAAGAGATACCGCGGCCCCTGGCACACAGGCAATTGAAGGAACATGGATGGGTTTTAGTCAGTAAAAGTCTGACACGCCCTTTCGCTCCACCCAGAGCGGGAGAAGTTAAATAACTATCAAATGATAATTTCCTATCGTCAAAAAAATTAAAACTGTCAGTCTGTAACCTTTTTACACCTTTAAAGCTAAACGGATTTCGATGTTTGACACACAGATGACCTGGGTTAGGACGAAGAAAAATAATGAAAAAATGTGTTATATTGTCACAGAATCACGAGCTTATGCTACACTACAACGGGATTCCTTTTTTTATCTCAATAGTACGAGTACGTACGTTCCCGTGGGATAAATTCCGACCTCCAAGCTTACAAAGCCGCGAGGAAAAGCTAGTCTGCTATAATTTGGTGGAGTGCCGAAATTATGCTGAACAGAAAGATTCTCGAAGATTCGAATATTGTAGCAATGTGGTGGGTACTGTAGATACTGCAATCGGGTAGATGGTGCAGAACCAGTTACTGTGTATAATAACAATCCTTTTTCAATTCGACTTGGTTTTGCAGCACGCGAGCGTGTACCGTCCTAATCGAGTTTTTACGGCCACCAAGGCTTGCTTTGTTTTGCTGGAGTTCCTTATTTGTTTGTTTTTTAGAAGTTACGTGAAGTGTGGTCATATTTTACGGTTTATCGCGACGTTTCCGTATTTTATGTCATTGTATTGTGTTATTGTAGAAAAGATAATGTGGACTGTATTTTTAAATGCTCATTTATTGCAGCCATCACTATAGTAACACATTATAGTTACAGAATTGGGTAGCATTTGCTGTAATTTACGGGTTAAGTAAGTAGACGTCACTAATATTTAAAAATCTAGATGAGGTCAGCGTTCCTTTCTGACTAATCTGAGAAGAAAGGCCCAAAGTCCGAAACAAAGTCAGGTCACAATGTCTTTTAAAGTCCAGACATAATCTTGGTCAGATCATATCAAGACCATGTAGATTGGTGTCTGAAATGTTCTTTTGAGCAAAGAACCGCAAAAATCGAGTGGACCTGTTCAGTCAGTGCACGCATTTGTTAGTAATCGTGCATCTCAACTCACCCATCTTTTAATCATCAAATCCTAATTTCTATGCAAATAAATGAAAGAAAGAAGAATCAGTATTGCCATACAACGTGGCAATGCTGCCAGCCTTTTGGGCACTCTTCTCATTGACAACGATGCGGACGTATTATTTGATGCCTTATGATCATTTTCTTTTTTATATACCTGTACATATTATTAGCTTTCTTTTGTGTTTATCATATATAGGTACTTGAATAACGTTTGGTTTAAAAATAAACTATGTATAATTACGCTATTATAATAGGCTTTATCAATAATGATTACGTTTGGTAACGAATTACAACAATTTATTTTAGGCAAATATATGATTTTTATTTCGCCTTCTGACACATAACTATAAATGGAGACGACTCATATTTTCCATTAAAAACACAGAACTGTTTTCACATTCATCCACTGTTTAATTCACATTTACAACTGAACAAGTTGCTAATTCATTTCAAAAGCGGACTCCTAAAACACAGGTAATTTCGAATAGTACATAGGTCGCTAAAATTACTGTCCTCACGTACTCCTACATTATCTAAATGCACATAATTTAGGAAGACTACGAAACTTTGCATTCGCATAGTAATCTTGGCATACTTTCAGTCTCAAAGGAAACATTTATTTTTAGCTAAAAGGTAAAAAGCCCACCTGACGATAAGTGGTCATTGCTAAGGGTGCTCCCTTGCCGAAAGATGAGCGAGACTTGAGCTGTGCTGGGTTATATAAGGTAGCGAGTTGAAGGGAGTGAGGCACGATACAGTAGACGCTTTTAAATCTGGTTCAGTTTTGCATTTTTTATTCTGTTATAGGTATACTATGTAGTAAAGATAGTAATGTAGGGGCCTTAAGGTGGATCTCAGGGGATCCCTGTACCTGGATCGAACAATGAAACACCTTAGCAATTCAAATAAAATAAGTATTTCGTTTATTCCACGGTTTCGTGTTTACAGAACCACGCCTGCCTAGCAAGTCCGTCTTACCAAAACAAAAAAAACCTATGCTAATATATTTGAAGGCTTTGGTATTCTAAATCATTCGAACGTGATTAAAATTATTTTATAGCCAGCCTGTACATAGTCGTCTATATCAGACAACCTTTACAGTACCTATGCTTTCAAAAATACGTTCGTAATATCACTAAGCACAGGCCACACCGTCAGCTAGGGAGCGCGCGAGCGAGGTGGCGGGCGGAGCGAGGCGAGGGTAACTATATAAACCAAGCGAAGCTTTTGCGTGCTAAACGCAAGCCCGGTTAAGCAGACGTCAACCTCATAGGTTGAACTGCGAGATATCATTCCTAAAAAAAAGGACGGGCGAGCGAGCGGGCGGGCGGGAGAGCGTTCCGTCTCATTGTCACTCGCATAGGGCACGTCATAGCGCCGAGTGAGCATCGTTTCACCTCTTTTCTTGCTTCGGTTCACACCGCGAACTAGAGAGCCAAGCTACGCCAACGAGGTGAACGAATAGCATCGTCGGATATTTCGTTCGCATCGTTTGTATCACAAACGTAGCTTAGCTCTGTAGTTTGGGGTGTGAACTGAAGTATGAAAAGAGGTGAAATGATGCTCGCCCGGCTCGCTCGCTCGCTCGCTCGCTAGCTGGCGGTGTGGCCTGCGCTATAAGTTTCTATCATAAATTAAGAAAAAAAAAAACTTGCGTACCTAAGTGTTTACGTATTTATGCTCACGACTGTACCAAAGAGAAGAGTGACTTTTACCTCGGTTAGCTCATCTTACAGTATGACCTTGGCTTATGCAAAGACTAGCTGAGTTTCTCACATGTTGCCTTTAGCGGAGTACTTGCTTAAAAGGCTCTTTTACTTAGCAACGATTTTGTTACTGACTTTGTCCAAGATAGATGCATTATTTATATACTTTCTTGTGAGTTCCAGTTTAGGGTTCTCCATTGATGCAAATTGGTGATGGTGATCAATTGGGATACGTTTTTGTTCTGTATTTTTATTTGTACGAGTATAATTCATTCAATCTCGATATTAGCAGAATGCTGTGGCCAATTTTGAAATTATATCTAACTAGCTGTTGCCTACGAATTCGCCCGTATGGATGTCGGTTATTGCGTAAAAAGTAGCCCATATCCGAGGCTATATCTCTGCCAACGATCGGTTCAGCGGTTTAGGCATGAAAGCGTAACATACAAACAGTAACACATAGTTACTTTTGCATTTATAATGTTATTAGGGATAATGACGTAAAATAAATACCTTTAGATAAAAAAATCGTTTCTGGTGCATCTCTAGCACAAATAGGTGTATCTCTTAAAATATTTCGTCGATGCAATAGATGGACCTTATATTTAAAAATCAAAATCATACTCTTCGGCCTATAATGTTCCCACTGCTGGGATACAGGCCCCCTCTCTGTGAGAGAGAGTGGGCAATAATCCACCACGCGGGCCATTTGGTGACTTTATATAGTTAGTCATACGTATTTTTCTATATTCCTAGAGTTCTTAATGTATTTATTTGTTGTCTTCCAAATGGCCAACCCTTGTTAGCCAATTTACCTACTAATGTTTTTTTCTTCAAACCATCCTTGTGTCTGTGTGTATAAAGCAAGAATAACAAATCCTAAGAACCCTATAATTACTACAATGTCAACATTGGGTCTGTAGACATAACAATATTCTTCTCTATCATCTGAAACCTGAGGAATTCTCAGTATATTTTTCGTAAAACACGATTTACATGCCACTGTGGAGAGTACCTACGCGTTAATTTCTCTCTGTTGTATTACAATCGTGTAATGTAATGCCAAGTGTGGCTTCCAACAGGCCTATTCGGATGATGACTAAGTGAATAACGTTGCGGTAGAATATTTAAAGAAATAACAAAGTGGAACTTGAGCTAGACGAAGTCATAAATGTTATAGCATCTGAACGCTAAGAGAAAGAACACTCTAAATTTGAAAGAACACTCTCATTTTTTATGGCATGCGACTTGCATTCAAAATATAACCGTCAAGACCCAACACGGTTAAGAATTCCTACATATGTAATAAAAATGGCTTTATCACAGCAATTAAAATATACAATAGTATTCCAAAAGAAATAAGAGAACTCCCTCTTGAACACTTCAAATTACATAAATGACTTATTTTAATTAATAATTATATATATTCTATTCTATTCTATAGCGAATGTATCAGGAGAGTTGCTTTATAGTACAGGGCTTTAAGGTTATGTAGGCGCGTGGGTAAAGTCGGAACTTACGCCGCCATCTCATTATTTCAAGATATTTCACAAAACTTTTTTTGTTTTATTTTTTTTCCTTAGTTAGTTTTAATATTAATCATGGTCCGGAGTTTGAGGGATTTATGCGGCCTTGTTGAAGACTTTGGTATTGTTCGTCAAATCGTTGAGCTCCTGAAGCAGTCGTGTGTCACTCCATGTACTTACGCGCGCTAACTACCTACTGGCCGCCGGGCCGCACGCGGCCCTTTTTAGTGATGGGCCAACTCGGAATAAATTCATCTCGAGTCAACTCAATTTAAAAACCACGTAACTCAAGTTAAATCCATTCGAATTGGCAGGCAGGATAAAACTAAATAAATGTGTTTTTTATACTATTTTACGCCATAACTATTGAACCAATTAGAATGAAACTTCGTATGTAGGTAGCTGAAGACCCAAACTAATACATAAGCTACTTTTGACACCGAAATTCTCATGGGATCCTGATTCCGTGAGAATTTCCCGCGTAGGTCCCGAGTTACGCAGGTGAAACCTCGAGACGCAGCTAATTTATTTACTTTAGTTATTTACATATTATATCTCAAATCGTAACGCGGAGTGAGTACCGACGGACCGACCGCCCGCCACCCGTCAGCCCTCGAACTCGAGTTCGTGAGGTCTGACTCGAATCAATTTGAGTTGAGCGTAACTCGAGTTAATTCGAATTGAGAACTCGAGTTGACCCATCCCATTTCCCAGTGGGTTAACGACAGCCGCGAGGAGCGTACGCACGCATAATTATTTCGGTCGACGTGATGTACTTAGTTTTAAATTCATATTTAAGGCTGTTTTTGGTGTATTATGTGCAGTTGATGGATGTAGATCCAGCAAGAGAAGAAATAAAAACTTATCTTGTTCAGTTTACCGGTTGATACAGAAATATGAGTATCTAATTTGTTTTAGTATCGTTTTTTAAATAGATAAATTGTTTAGCATGTTTCGTATTTTTTATATTTTATTGGTAGGTACGTAATTACTTCTACCACGTAATCTGTGCCTGAAGATTTAAGTTGAGCTTTACGATTACTGACAAATGTTTGCACTGACTAGACCGGTCCACTCAATCTGTGTGGTTCTTTCCTCAAAAGACTATTTCAGACATCAATTTATATCGTCTTCACATGATCTGATCAAGATTATGTCTGGACTTTAATAGAGACTGTGACCTCTGAGCGTGTTTCGGCCTTTCTTTTCAGAGTAGGTAGTCAGATAGGAAACGCCGCCTCTATCTAGTTTTTAAATGATTTTTATGATTGACGTGAAAAGTGTTTGTACAAACCTACTTACAGAAATAAAGGGCACGTTTCCTGATGACAGCGATGCGGAGGAATACTTCGACGCCTAAGTGTCCTTTTGTTTTTATTTTGTATATCGTAGTTTTAATTATTATGTACATTCAAGACCAGTATTAAAGCTAACATAAACAGTGTTATTAAGGAATGATCGTTCTTTTAAATTCTATCTCTTTTGAGTTATTCACAAATACGAGTATGTCACAGATAAATAATGTAGAAAAAACAAAAACAAAAAAAAAACTTACAGAAATAAAATCAATTATCAGAAGTAAGTAAAACCAATGGTGTCTCTAACACAGTTCTTAGTAGTGGATTATTTCGAAAATAACCGTTCAAATTCCCCAGAAACTCGATAAAGTTCTCTGTTTAAAATTCTTAACTTGGTGTTTACCCTACTTTCTTTTTAGAGCATAAGGTTTTAAAGTTTACAGCTAACATAAAACGGACTTATGAAAGTCACAAAATGTGGAATATGCGTGCACTAAGACCTTCCCCAGACTATTTCGTGAAACTACATTTTTAAAAGACAAAGTGGTTTTATGGACTTTTCCAGGTTACGGCTTTATTTTGGAAAATAGGTTTTTGAGGAACGTTTTAATGGGCATAAAATTGCATGCTGTTTATGTAGGGACAAATATATGCTGATTTTCAATATAATTATATTTCTTGGTCAGATATTACAACTTGGTCGGTGTAAGGGTCTTAACTTGGACTTTAAAATGAAAGCAGTGGACTGTATAAACTGACAACGTATATCCAAAATAATTGCATAATATAAAAAATATGGCGCGCGTGTATCGTCGGTTGTTCTCACTAATGAAGTTGGGCCCTCGGCCCCTCTCCTTGACCCGCACAGCCACCCGCGCCATCGGCCGCACAGCCACCCGACGCTTGACGAAAAAGACCGATGGCACCCGAACGGCAATCTTTCAGCATTGTTAACGCTTTAAAAAGTTACATGCGATGCTCTATATTCATATCATTGATCAAACAGGCATAGAAATAGAAAGATGTGTGGCTTGTGTGCTTGGAAAAGATACATAAAACCAATTCCAGTAACTAAAAATGTTCCAAATCTAGTCTCAATCTCATTTCAGCGACATGAATGTCAAAAATTTGTCAAAAATGTAGAGAAACTAGGTAATTTTGACAGATTGAGACAAATCACACTACGGACGTTCTTATAATTACGGAAATTGAACCTCTGGTTCCTTAAAGAGATATTCGATAATAAACACTTTCCTATGATAAGCCAATAAATGAGTCTCGTGTATCTTGTCATGTCACACGTATGAATGCCAAACTTGGGCGTTGACTCAGAAAAATCTTCTGAAACTGAGAATGTGTCAGTGTCAAAGGGGAATTGAAAAAAGTATGTTGGGTGTGACTCCAAAAGACCGCAAAACATCAGAAGATATTAGATCTACAGCAAAGGTGGAAGACATACTAAAGAAAATAAGACAGTTGCAGTGGCGATGGACAGGACACATGATAAGGGAGAGCAAGATAAAATGGACGAAAATCATAAAGCAACGGCAACCAGAATTATGGAAAAAGATAAAGAGGCAGACAAGTTAAAGGATACACAACTGGTTTCAATATTATTGGGGGGACAATCTGGTCAAGAAAAGCTAAAAAATCGAATAGAATGGAAACAGTTTGAAGATGCCTATGTCACTGGATACGTTGACCACTAATCCGGCGAATCCGAAGTGCTAGATTTTAAGTTAAAAACAGTTTGCTACTATGTATAAAAAAATGTAATTTTTAGTTTCTGCAATAACGCTTATTAGTAAAAAAATATAAAATATATGTTAGCCACTATATCCTCCGCCTTCCGCATCCAGTCTGTCGCAGACAACTTTATAAGGTGCAACTTTTGTGCTGTGGCGCAGCCTAGGGGAGGCCTATTTTATACAAGGTGTAACTTAAATAACGCACAACCTCTGGAGGGGTTATTGTACTCATAATTATCAACAACTTAAAAAAAAAAAAATCAGCTGTTCCCTACATTTTGACGAGTTACGTGAACACAAGTGTATGGAACCGCAGATTTTTTTTTCGCGATTTCAGGGTTGGCCCCATAATAAAAGTTGTGAATAATGATGAGCACAATAACCCCTTCAGAGGATGTGCGTTATTTAAGTTACATGTTGTATATGCCTAGGCCTATGCCCAGCAATGGACTGCCATAGGCTGAGTTGATTGTTGATTGATTGATGTAAATAATACCATGGCGCCATATCATGTGATGTTTTCCCCCATCTTGCAGTAATATGTCCTACATTACTTCTTGTATATATTAACCACGTTATATTCTGTTGCATCTACCTTTATTTCTCCAACTATTTACATTTTGTCTGATGTAAATATGTACAACTCCGATAGTAGAATTATATCACATTAAGCACTACGGAATACTGCGCTCTTGAAACGAGTTGAGGCTCATTAAAATTTCACCCACTACCCATTTCACAGCGGGACTGAGCAGACGAATTATTAATTAATTGGAACACTGAAAACCTATTTTTCTTACCTTCCATCTCAGTTTCGGAAGGAAGTTCTGTATTTTAGAATAGTTTTGCGTAATTGAAGACTAATTAAGGAAATATTTTTTCCTTTTTTTCTCGTCACAATATTTTTATACCTACCTATGATACATTATTTTAAAACGCCACCATCAGGTCGCCATTGATTTCTGCATATAAATTGAACATAGCCATGTGAATGAGTATCGAAAACTTTCAAATTAGTATGTTGTTTTATTTCGGTATGAGTTGCTAATGTAAATGTTGCCAAATAGCGTTTAAAATCATATAGTATAATCCAAATAAGGTTTTTCTTAAAATAAATATGTCAGTTTTTTAGAAAAAACTGGAGAATACTGTATATATTTTTATCTCGCGCTTGTAGTTAGAAAAAAATCTCGGTAAAGATACAAAGGAAATAACCAGGACACTGCCTTGGAAATGACGTAGAAAAATATGAATTTGTATTTTTAGTTTCGAAAATTTTCATAGCTAAAGCATTGTTTTTGTGTGTAAAATGGCGTATTATTTTAATATCTTCCGGCTCTTTGTGCCCTTTACGACGAAGGGTTTGTAAAAAACAAAAAATAAAATATAATTGTATCATTCAGTTTAGAAAGGTCAGATGAACTTGGAAGTTGATAAGAAAATGTTAAATCTCAAACTGCTGGGGATTTTTCTTTTTAAATTATGATACATTATTTATTCTCTTTTTGCTTTGGTGATCTTAGACCAGCTGCACCAAATATAAAACAATAACAAACCTTTGTATGAAATTAAAAAATCCCATGCTGGGCGCCAACTCATAAGATTTCCAAATACCCTCCAGAAAAAAAAAAAACAAATAAAACCAACCGCCTCCGGGTAAACACATAGTCTTCCTAAAAAGCGTGGTTGTACAAAAAAAAGGAGTTTATCTGGCGAAAATCCCCAAAATCCTGTAGCATTACCAACTACTACACAAGATTACTAAGTCCATCATGAAGATCGCTTGGAGCGTCTCGAAAGAACGCGCGGATATCCCTCAGTGTTTACCCGCAAACAAGTAACAACTGGCGATATTACTTCAATTTCTTCGACGGCTCTTATCTGCGGATACGAAATTGGACTTACGGTTGTTTCGGAGAGTCAGCCATTTTGGATGATTATGCCAATTTGTGGAAGAGAAACATGTTAAGTAAGTAAATGGGTTGGATGTTCTTGCATATGTTTATTTAGTATAACATTACGTTTTTCACAAGAATCGTTAGGATGAAGCCTTTTGTTATCATTAGGTACTTTTCTAGTACCTACTCGAACCTTAGCTGCTTAAATGATTAGTTTTGATACTTTCTTTAAAATAAACGATGTTTAGTATTTGGTTTTAAAGGTATCGTTTTTTCTTTTGCCTTTTTTCCTACAGCTATTACGTTTGCATTATCTGAGCCTCCATCTTTGACTCCTATATCCTATCACACTATAAATCCAAGATAACAGCCTGCAAATCCAGATTTATTAAATTAACAACTTGGTACTTCAGCTTACCATTCTTCCAAACCGTATGTCCAGGAACTAAGGGCAATTTCAGAGTAGGGATGCGATACGAAATGCCCGCTGTGCCCAAGGGATCTCTGTCTGAAACCTCGCAGAGATATATAGGCCCGCAGGAAAATATTAACATGATTCGTTGTAGCTTCCTCGTTGAGATTCCACCAACGGAATTAGGTCCCAGCTCAAAGATCCTATCTCGAATGTGGGATGTGCTCGATTTTTGTTATTTTCTCTTAATAAGATTTTTGAGGCGTGCTTGGTTTTATTGGTAGGCTGACATGTCGTATGTTGCGAAGATACTTTGAATATATAGGGTTTTGATTGTAAGGTTCTGTGGGGTTATTGCGCAACACAAAACTCAACAAACCGTGTAACACACTAATAATTTCAATGCCTTTCAGTTTGACAATTTGAAAACATTCATTGCGTCATTTACTTTGTCGAGCAGCCGAATTTTGCAAACACATGAAGCAATGGATTAGGAAACTGTGTTACGCTATTGGGATGCTGGTTGTGAATAGAACACAACTTTTCCAGTATACATTTTTCTGTACTAAAATTCATACACACATATACAAACCTGGGACATAGCAATATATAACAAACTATTTAATTAGGCACGATTAAGGCAATGGGCCTCATAAAAAGGTTTAAAGTCACCCAAAGGGAAATGGAGATGGCTATGCTTGGAGTTTTCCTACGTAATCGAATCAGGAATGAAGAGATCCGCAGGAGAACCAAGGTAACCGACATAGCCCCAAGAATTGCCAAACTAAAGTGGCAGTGGGCAGGGCACATTGCTCGCAGAACAGATGGCTGATTGAGCCGAAAGGATCTGGAGTGGCGACCGAGTACCGGAAGACGTAAGTTGGAAGGCCTCCCACAAGGCGGACCGATGACATTGTGAGGGCTGCAAAAGTCCGCTGGAAGCACAGAACCGGTCGAAGTGGCGGAGCTTGGGGGAGGCATATGTTCAGCAGTGGACATCTTTCGGCTGAAATGATGATGATGATGATGAAGGCAAGGTATGATATTAATATGGACTTCCTTTTATTTTCGAAGCTCGAAGATAACTAGGCGATGCTCTGAGAATCATATTTCCATTCCGTTTTGTTTAAAAACCAGTACTTTATGGTACCGTCACATGAGACACAAAATCACTACAAATCTTATTAATATTTGGAAATCATGACAGTTGTTTAAAGAGCCCTGAGTGTGGGAAACCAAAGCTGGGAATCGAAACCGAAACAGCTGGTAGTAGCTAGCTGGGAGAGGCTATGTATAATAACAGCTCTTATTTCATCTAGGACAAATAGCATGACCGAGGACTTAACCTAAAAATAAATTTAAAAGTGTCACACAATTTTCATCTTCACAATGAAAACGTAAAGAATATCTATGTTACCCCCAGGGTTAAAGTTATTAAAGTAACAAAACTTTCAATATGATTCAAACTTCTACTTGGCAGCATTTTTCTTAAATCTTGGCACTTGGCAGTATTTCGCAAAGTTTCCACTAAAGGGATTAAGACTTGTAACGTTTGAAAGTAAATGACGCGTAAAATGGTGGTCGCTCTTTAATATTCCTTTCTACTCCATTTAGTCGTGATCAAATAGTGGAAAATACATCTAGAGTTGCTAAACAGAGGGTTGGAGATTAAATACATTGATGTTATGATTCTGGGTTAAGCTTTTTAAGTTGAAACGATATCCTTGTTTTTTTGAAGTGTGTCCCCCAATCACTGGCGAACGGTCTAAGGAAAAACTAAGCCTGTGGCGAGATGGTACTTCCCTATTAAGCCCATTCTTTCCACCTGCTGAAAATCTCGCACCTGGGGGAACCGATCACTTTTCCGATCTTTTTTTGTTCGAATTTCATTTTACCGAAAACTATTGACCGACGTCTTTTTGGCTATAATTATGCATTTTTTGACATATTTTTAGATCATCGAAGTATCATGTGTCATAAGTATTATTTTACCGAACTATATTTTGCCGATTTACAAAATAGCATTTTGCTATTGGCCGGAACCTGTTTTGAACTTTTGTCTTTTGCTAAATAGAAAAGAAAGAAAGAGTATTATTTGGTCACAAATATATAGCCGGTTACTTGGTAGCCTACTAATATTATAAATGTGAAAGTTTGTGAAGATGTTTGGATGTTTGTTACTCAATCACGCAAAAACGGCTGAACGGATTTGGATAAAATTTGGCACACAGATTATAACCTAGATTAACACATAGGATACTTTTTATCCCGGTAGTACGTTCGCGTGAGATAATTTCCGATTTCCACGCGGGCGAAGCCGCGGGTAGACACTAGTTGAGGCAAAAAAAGTCAAAATGTTGTCAGAAACGAATCGCTGCAAAACCGACTTGTCTGCCCTACCTCTAGAGTGTACTTTAAGACCGCGTAGGCGCGGAGGGGTGCGGCGGCCCGCGAGCTGAGGAGCAGGTAGTTTGAGGCTGGCTGGC
Organism: Antitype chi; assembly: GCA_947359405.1. NCBI lineage: Eukaryota > Metazoa > Arthropoda > Insecta > Lepidoptera > Noctuidae > Antitype > Antitype chi. The sequence goes on along the minus strand of OX375827.1, from coordinate 3,220,660 downwards.
AATGCCGGCCAGCAAGCAGAAGCTGCGGTAGAGAGCGTTAAAACCATCTGTGACGACATGCTCGCGTGGGGCCGCCCAAACCATGCAGCGCCGGAGCCGTGACAGAAACAATGCTTGCTGCATGTTGCATGCCTGCTTACATGCTGCATGCCTGCTTGCATGCTGCATGCTTGAAGCAAGAATCCTTGTTTGCATGCAAACAAGGATGCAACGAAAATATGTTTCCTCCCGCCTTATCTGCAACAGGAACCTCCCGAAGTAGCGGTGTCCGGTGAGAACCTGTGCAAGGCGAATGGTGAGGACGCCGCGTGGCGCCTCTCCAGCCACTCCTCCGCCTTGGAGTGTAAATGTAGTGCTGTCCCACAAATAATAAGGCACTTAATATCTTGTCCAGCGTGTCTTGCTGTCTGCACGCTTGGTTACCACATGTAAAGCGCGCGTCGAGATAAAATTACTTTAACACAAGCCTGTTACTAAATAGTTGTTAATATAATTCACATATTTAAGATAAAAATGCAAGTACTACAGAAAAAAACTTGGAAATATTTCCAGTACACATAAACAAACTAAAAACTATTCCCTCGCCGAGCACTGGACCGCGCCACAAAATAAATTATGAAAGTTAATGTAGTTCTTATGTTAAATTATACAGTGGCAATCAATCTAAAAGTTAACCGTTAGAGAAATTAAACTACAACAGTTAACTCAAGCCTTAATTGATGGCGTGTCGGTTAAATTTGGACAGTTAAACAATGTTCGCGAATCTAATTTGCGTTCAGTATAATTTATCAAAATTAACTATATTATTTTAGTTGGTTCAAGTATGTAGTGCTATGTTAAGCAGTTGTGGTTAATAAAATGTGTGCTTTAGGTTTGTTTTAGAAGAGATTGAATGGATTGCTCTCTACCAAGACCCCTCCGTGCCTCGGAAAGCTGGTTAAAACCTCTTAGTCCCGGCTGTCAGTCTTGGATCTTCAACAGTCGTTTCGGGGCGTCAGAAGCCCAAAAGTCTGACAACCAGTTTTACCAAGGGGAATCGTATTACCCAGTAACTGGGTTGTGGAGGTCAGATAGGCAGTCGCTCTATGTAAAATCTTGGTGTTCAGCTGCGTTTGACTGGAATCCAACTCCAACGCAGTTGGTAAATGGCAAGGCAGACGATGATGACTACTCTGTAAAGTGGACTTCAAACTTCCTTAAGTCATCACCAACATCACTATTTTTTTTTCCTTTTACTTTTTCCTCGTTTTTTATCCTCAAAATTGTATTAGTAATTAGTATAGTTTTTATTCTTATTTTATTATTTTGTAAAGTGCACATTACTAATTTGAATGTAACTATTATAACATCCATAATGGACGGATGGATGGCCCTTGTAAGGCAGGTTTTCCTAGCATAGGGCTCATTGATCATTTATTCTGTACGAGACTAATTGCACGTTTAAATTAAGTGTCACCTGTATCTGTGTACTTTATGACAAATAAATATAGAAATAAATAAAATAAAAAATATTTCAGCCGGAAGACGTCCACAAGTGGACATAGGCCTCCCCTGCAAGCATCGTCATTGTTTCAGTGCTTCTCGTATCCAGCAGACTCCTTTTACATTCATAAACAATTCGAATTTCGAATTGACCTTTTGAAAATAGAACAACAGTTACGAATCCTCCTCGTATTCTAAAAAATGTCACTATTCTTATATTAAAAGTCAAGAAAATTTAACCCTCTTTTTTATAAACGTTGCTTAAAGTTAAGAGATGTTTAAACGTCGAAAATGATAGTTAAACAGACGCTAACTATTGCTTAAATTTAAGCAACGTTTATAAATATGGTGGTTATCGTTTATCTACCAACGAACGTCCGTATGTTTACAACTGTAATTTTTTGATAGTTGTATGAATTGGATTTAATATAACACGGCAAATAGACGTACTGTGTCAATCGGATATTCAATTTATTTCCTTAAACTTACCTAATCATTATTTCAGTGAATTTTTTCCTAGTCTAAGGATACCAAAATAAATCCAACTCTTTGCAAAATTCAGAATCGATTTGACTAAAACCAATCTGCTGACGAAAGCGTCGATTAAAAATAGGTTTAACTTTAAAGCTGAAAAGTTACTCTTTTACTCTGCCATAGATATGCATGAATGTTGAATAATGCTGCTAGAATTAAAAAAGTTGCAGGCTAGCCAGTAGCCCTGTAGGCTTAAATTGATAAGGGCACTAATAGACTGGCTTAGGCTCGAGACGATTAGCTAATTTAAAAAGATGGAGATAATATAATTTCTTGTTTTCGAGATCAATTAGTTTTCACATAGTTTTGTAATCAGAAATGAATCAAGCATAAAATACCTTCTTAATTTCATTATAAAGCCAGGGAAATAATTTTTTGGCAAATTGACTACCAACTTAAATTGTCCGCAAGTATATTTGAATTACAACTGTCATTCTTTGACAGTTGTATGGAATGACTATAACACGGAAGATTTTAGTAGTGTGTCAAAATGTATTTTTAACCGACTTCAAAAAGGAGGAGGTTATCAATTCGTCGGAACCTTTTTTTTTTTTTATGTATGTTCCCCGATTACTCGAAGATGGCTGGACCGATTTGGATTTTGTTTTTTTTGTTTGAAAGGGTATACTTCGCAGGTGGTCCCATCAAATCAGGATCTGATGATGGGATCCTGGAGAAATAGAGAGAACTCTTCAAATTTTATAGGCACACGAAGCGATTTAGGTATTTTTTGGAAGAGTACTTTCTTTAACTAACTTTGGAGATAGGCAACGGAACTCCTCAATAAATGATAGCAAATGGACTGGGATTGCTGAAATCTCATGTCTGTCTATTGCTTACACCAGTTCATAACATAACATCACGCCGGTATGCTGTGAAGGGGTAAGCACATGTGAACCACTAAAAAGTGAAAAATAAAAACTTTTTCCTAAAAAAAAACAACCGACTTCCAAAAAAACACTACAAAGTGAAAAATAACTTTAATTTCGGAAGGCGGTGACAAAAAATTCAAATACAACTCCAAAGATACCGACTTCCGAAATTAAAGTTATTTTTCACTTTGTAGTGTTTTTTTGGAAGTCGGTTGTTTTTTTTTTGGAAAAAGTTTTTTCTTGACTGTACTTGTTTTACTTCATCTGCGATATATTTGGCTGATGGGGACTGTGCAAGCATGGTAACTAATCCTTGCTCTTCTGTGTAAAAAAGAGGTATTTGACCCACACTAAATAGTATAACAACCATCTTTCACATTGCAGTGTAACCTTTTACAAAATAAACAAGCATCTGCGATTAATTGCGGCATAACTATTTTAATTAAAAGGTAAATATAACTGAGGACATTGTAAAAATGTTGAGACGAAGCGACAAAGTAGCGAACTGTGTAGTGAAACTCTAATTACCGACGCCGAGCAGTTTCGACCTTATGCAAGGATACCGTCGCTGTATGGGCATTGGATATGGTACTTTTAAGGAATATTTATTTACTAGCTTTTGCCTGCGGTTTTGCCCGCGTGGATGTCGATTACCGCGTAAAAAAGTAGCCTTATGTCCTTCTCCATATCCGAAGCTATATCTCTGCCAAATTTCATGACGATCGGTTCAGCGGTTTAGGCGAAAAAGCGTAACAGACAGACAGATAGACAGAGTTACTTTCGCATTTATAATATTAAGTAGGGATAAGTGGGGATTTAGCCTTACAACCGTAACGTAAATAACGATAAGTCACGGAGAGAGAAAGATTAATATAATTCAAAAGTCATTTTTTCGAGCATAGTACCTACCAGGCATTCATAATCTCTCTTCGAGAAGAAGTGGGCTGTAATCCACCACGTGGGCCCAGTGCGGGTTGGTAGATGTCACATGTCTTCGTATGTTTCGGTCTAGGATATGTCGGTTTCCTCACGATGTTTTCCTTCACCGTTTTGAGAGCAAATAAATTATTAACACAAAGCGCCTGCCTGGGTTCGAACTCACGACCTTCAACTCGTAATTTGCATATTTTTCAAGAAAACTTGCCTTGTTCATTTCGCAACAGGCTGGTGTAAAATGAACAAGGCAAAAATGTGAAATCGCCACTGGTAGATCAGTGGCGATTTTTATAGAAGGTGGGAGGGACATCGATTTGGTGTCGTAAGAATTTATATTAAGTAGCCAACCGTTTTTTAAATAAAACCTTAACTTAACAGTATTTTTAAATTGCCCCGTTAATAATAATCATTCAGATCAGATCGAGCCTGTCCCAACTTGCTGTCCTCCCCCAGCGATGCCCTCAGCCGAGGTTCGTACCTCATAGGGGGTGCCCTCAGCGTGCAGTCGCTTAGTAATTTAAGAAATTTTCCCCTGGCTGGAGGCTTTGAGTTAGCTTGAGGCAGCCACAGAAAAGTCCGGTTAAGTAGTCACGACCTCTCAAGGTTAAGTACGAGATGACATAAAAAAAAAAACCAGTACCGTTTAGTGTCTCGAACTGGTCGTTTCTCTTGGTCACCCGCAGAACTGATACTATCATAACTGTTGTCAGTTTCAAGCTCACTAATTTAATGAGGCACATCCAAAATAAGAAGTTTCTAACATCCAAACTTCCACGGCGAACAAGAAAATTAACTAGCTACAAATTCATTCATTGACATAGAGAGAGAATCTGCATCGTCTGCGCCACTCAATTTAAAACAAAACGAAACCATATAAGAATTAATGGAAAAACTCTAATTGGTCCTAAATGAAACAGCTCCTGTGTTCCTGGTATTAGTTTCAATACTGCTCCTGGAATCGTTTTCGAAAAGGTAAGGGCCTTTTTTGTCTTTTTCACGGAAGGAATTAAGCACTGTCGTATTTACTGTATACAGGGTGTCCCGAAACTCAACGTCAAGCGGGTACGGGGCAATAAGCTAGGTTGTACCAGTTCTAGCAAAAATAAAAAATCCATGTTACTTGGTTAAGTGATAATAGGTATTCTTTTGAAAATGTTGAAAATCAACACCCTAGATCAGATATTTAGGTACTGTGATCACAAATTTCTAAATTGTTCAGTGTTTTTTTTTAATGCAATCCTAAATAACAATGCTATTCATTGCAGTCACAAAACCAATAATTAATATTGTGAGTCTAGTACAAAAAAAATAAGTTTAATTAAGTCATGGTTAAAAACGTTTTATCACGAAACTTTGAAGCCTTGTCTTTAAAAAAAAATGTACTATACTTTTTAATTTTTGCTAGAACTGGTACGACCTAGCTTATTGCCCCGTACCAGCTTGACGTTGAGTTTCGGGACACCCTGTATATCATGGATTTGGATTGAACTAAAAAACTATATGCTTTATTCAAAATCAAAATCAAAATCAAAAGTCATTTATTCAAACTAGGCTGAGAGTCAGCTCTTTTTGAACGTCAAAATAAAATTACATAAGACAGTCCCCCCAAAAACGCCCGCCCTTCACCACTTCCTAGTGCTTTAGCTGGGAAGAAGAAGTAGCGGAACAAACTCCCCAGCAGCACAGCTGTCTGTTAAGTTAGAAGAACTTGTTTCTATACAATAATAGGTAATAAAAATTACGAAACACAAAAAAAAAAAACATAAAATTTGCCATATGTCAGCTAGCACACGCCAATATACCATCAAAGATTGAAAACTAAAAATAATAGAAAATTAAAATAAAACGTAAACAGAACTTCCAATCTAAATAAAAGCCTCTAGGCATAAAGGGCATGCCCGCTTACATATGCAATTCTGCATTATGCAAATATAGCTATAAGTAACTTAAAGTAACAAAAGTTGAACTAGGACCTCTGGACTAAAATTAATAAAAAACTTAATACAATTAACAATAACAAAACCATGGTCAGCAAGACGACCAGTCACCACGAGCAGCACCCGTTCACGAGCATAACGCAAAGATCAGCCATTACCCCCCTCGCCATATTTGAGGGAAGGAGGCAACCCGACCCCCGACGCTACCGCAAGCAGTGACATCTAAGGGAGCATGACAAAAATTATGCTTTGAAATTCATATATGCTGGCGCGCAGGTTTGCACGGTGCTCACGAGACGTGAAAGTTGCTCTTTTTAAGGCATACTGCCAGTCATTTTATACCTGCAGCCTGTGGGTCCGGTATACGCGTGGATCTTTCAATGCCCTACGGGTCCTATACAATAATGGTTTCAGGATGTTGTTGGGGTTGCCTCGCTTTTGTAGTGCATCAGGTATGTTTGCTAAGGCCAAAATGGATTGCTTTAGGGCGATCGTTCGTAAGAGAGTGGCCTCCCTGATGCGCCGCGTGCGGGGCAGCACCAACAGCCTTCTGAATACCATATTGGAAAGGGTTGATTGCCCAGTTGTGAGATACTGGAATACAATTCACGGCTCGGGTGGTGCCCTCTATAATATTAAGTAGCTCAATTTTGGTAATGTTTAAATGTAATACGAGTAGGTCAATTTGTACAATAATTTAATAATTTTACTAACGTAGTTTTAAGTATTTTTTACTAACAAATTATGGAATGTAATAATTAATTCTGAATTAAAATGATTAATAATAATAATAATTCATCCCTAATTATTTATGCTTACGTACCATAACTTATTTAATGAAAGATACGCAATATTTCGATAGAAACTACCATGGACATTTCAGCATGTTGAAATGTACAATTATTTTCAATATTACCCAAATATAAGGGAATATTGATGTGACGAACGCAGCTCGTGATTGAACGCAAAGTCTCCTAGTTTACTCTGACGCCCTGGTAGACACAAGAGTAGCTCTCGATTACATTCAATTAGTGGATTTGCATTCATATCCAGTAACCTAGTGAGAAGTACCACTAAGATATGGATAAATGCGTTTTACAGTGAGAATTACCATTATAGAGGAATTCTTGTTTAATGATTGTGATAATTATTGATTGTCATGGAAATCATGTCACTTGGTTTAAATAGGTTCATTTTATTTAGGTAAATTCTTTTACATTATGCGTCCCGAGCGCGGGTCGTCTTTAGTTAATCAGTTCTAACTCACTACAAAGCACATTTTATTCATAAGAGCCATCATCTGCCTATTCTTTTCTCAACTATGTTGGGGTCACCTTCCAGTCTAAACAGTTGCAGCTGAATACCAGTATTTACATGGAGCGACTGCCTATCTGACCTCCCCTTGGTAAGACTGGTTGTCAGACTATCGGGCTTCTGACGACCCGTAACGACTGTCAAAGATCCACAAATGACATGATTCACTAGCTGACCCGGCGAAATTTGTAGCGCCTTAGAATCAATAAATGTTGTGTTAACCGATCAGCAAACCATCTAGAATCGTTGCGCATGATCTTTACCAAGTTATGACAACCTAATACTTCAAAAGCATAAATCGTTTTCTAGCTGTCACACCTACGCTAGATGAGCTCCTACCGAGTTATGACAACTTGGTATTTCGAAGGCATAAAGCGTTTTCTAGCTGACATATCTAATATATAAAATTCCGTGTGTGTTTGTAACAAAACTCCTCCGAAACGGCTTGACTGATTCTTATGAGATTTTGTGTGTATATTCAGTAGGTCTGAGAATAGGACGTAAACTATTTTTCATACCCATAAGTGATAAGTACGGTCCACACCAAATTATTTTTTTTTTTGAACAAAGAATTTTTTTTTGTTTTTTTTTTATGATTGGCATTAAAAATAGATACAATCCTAAATTTTCACCCTTCTACCACCAACCCTTATTTATTTATGGCGATATTAGTAATTTAATAATTTTCTACTCTCGGCGGTCGATATAATTGATCAGTTACCACTCGATAAATTATTTATTCACGCCAGGTGTCTACTGGTCAGGGTCACCCCACATACAGCAAAGAGTAGGGATGAGAACGAAAGACAGGACAACATCTGTCGGGTCAGCTAGTTACCTATATTAATTAGTTACTCGTTATGTATTTTATTCATAAGAGTACTAGTTATTAATGCAAATCCACTGTTTGAATTTAAATGAGAGCGAAGAGTGTCGCTCCTGTACCAGGGCGTCAGAATAAGCTAGGAGACTTCACACTCAATCACGAACTGCGTTCACGACTTCACAGTTTTTTGCTGGTCTCGGCTAATTGATCACTGCTCATTGGTCGGCAAACTTTGGCTGGGTGCAACTGATTTATTTACTTCCTAGTTTTAGAGCGAGATTTGAATTTGCTGCTTTTTTGTACTATTTGTCATGATTGATTTTTCAATAGTCAACTAACTTTTATCTGAGGAATAAATATATCGGTTTGAGAGTTTTTGTATAGAAAATATGCCAAACTGTCAGATTTCTGCTGCAGATAAAAATGATCTCACTTTTGAAAAATTAGCCCTTACAAAGATAATTTTTAAATATTTGATTTTCTTTTCTTTTATTTTATTATTCTGTTATGTTTAGTGGAAGTGCAGAGTCACCTAACACAATCATCTTCTTGCTTAAAAGGTGATCTCCCAATCATGTATGTTAAACGTCATGTAATTGAAATAAATACTTTATTTAACTTTTGTATGGCACTATACATATTGGTAGAATTTTGTTTTTAAGGACTCTGAGCTTATCTAATACCTTTAAATAAACAATTCTTGTATATATACAAGAATTATTGTTGTTGTTGTATTGTGTTGTGTTAGAGCCGTTTCTGAGATTCAGATTATATATATATATATATATATAATCTGAATCTCAGAAACGGCTCCAACGATTTTCATGAAATTTTGTATGCCGGGGGTTTAGGGGACGATAAATCGATCTAGCTAGGTTTCACTTTTAGAAAACGTCAAAAAAAAAACCAAGAAAGCTCGATCATCCACGTATTTAACTTAAACCAAAAAGATTTCTGACCAAATTAATTTAATCACCCCTATTCAAAATCGAAAATCGGAACTTTTTATCTCGAATCGAAAGCACTAGAACATCGAAAAGGTCCAATAACTCGGGAGTAACTCCCAAATCGCTCGCCAGTTAGTTGTCGAAAGTTGGTACTGATAAAATTAAACTCCGGAGACAAAAGGCCAACTTTTGTAGATAAAGAGCGACTTGATATCGTCGGATACGTATTACGGGAATTTGGCGGCGGTAAACGGTGAATGCGAGGGGAGAAAACTGTCGAGATTTCTCGAATCTTAAGCCAGTTTTGAGTGATCCTTGGTTTTATTTGTCATGGATTTGGCTGGCATTTGATCATGGAGGGTCTTTTGTTGCATCATTCTGCGAAGGTAGGTGATGAGTTCGGTTAATAAAAACACACCGCCACTTCCCTTTGACTATTTTAAGAGCAACGTGCCACTCACACGATTTCCAGAATAGTATTATAATTCGCTGACTCATCTCAACCAGAAATGCAGAACGCGTTGTTTTTTCCTCGCCTTTTTAAGCTTGGAAAGATTTACATGTAAATGGACCACAAGGAATCTTCGCAAAAATTTTCCTACGCCTTTCCAAAATTACTTAACAAAAGAATAAGAAAACAGTCCTTTATGATTGTAAAAAGATTTATCATAAAATATGACGGCATTGTAAGCGAAAGATCAAACATCTTTATCCAATATTAAACTAAGACGGAATTGAGTAAAAACGAAGTCTTCACAAACAGATAGAGGCTCTCCTTTGACAAACAATTGAGTATTTCGTCTTGAGATAAGATTAGGGTTTTGTCTCCTACTGCGGTTTTGATAAACAACCGCAAAACATGGCCGAGATAATATTGTAAGGAAATAATTTGTTTTCGCTTAGTTCTGGGCCTTTAAAGCAGCGATATAATCTGGTAGGGTTAGGCGCAATCCACACAATTACAAAAAAAAAACCTTGCTGTTTTAGTTTTTAGACGCTGTAAAAGTATAGAGGTATGAGGAACAGGGTATGAAGTTCACTCTTACTATATTGAAAAGGGAAGATCCTCCGACCAGACGGGTGTTGTATCTGGTGGGGTTGTCCAACGGTTGATTTCGGGACGTTGTTTATATACCAGTCGCGCGGTAAACTCTGATTGCGCGATGCAGGACTTGTGTGACGTCAGGTCTCCGATGCGTAGTTCGCATGTGGCGTTATAGATGCCGCCACAGTCGATTGCATTAAAATAAACAAGGTAAGTAATCCTGTGGGTGGACGACGTGCAGAAGATCGCGGGGAAGACCTGGGTGAGACTCGCATAGACCAGGGAAGCATGGCACAAGAGGGGGGATATTGATGACGATAATGTAAGTTATAATCTCAATAAAACATGCTAATAAATGTTCTTTATTTATTTTTAAAGCTTGTTTTTAAAACAGTTTTTTATTTCTTGGATTTATTTGGATGAGCTGGACTCCTTCAACAAGAACTGGTCCTAAACAGCTTTAAACAGGGAAAAGTGGAAGGAGAACAGACTTTTCAGACAGAGAGTGGGCCATTACAGGCTTTTAATAATATGTGGAATACTGATATATGGCACCACCCACCTCTTTGACTGTGAGTACCAATTGTGATCGCAGCTTTAGTTGACGAGGGATTAAAGTTTGACTGATGTCCCTCTTAGGATTATGGATGCGAGTTAGTCTGTTAGTTAATCTAATAATTTTGCGACCACAAGCTACTTCGGTAAGCATTAACCGCAGTTTAGTAGTTAATTTGTTTTTGCTAGTATTTACTGTTTTGATAGCTTCCTTAAAGATGTTCTTGTCACGTGAAATTGATGAAATTTAAAGAAAAAATCACCGAAGAAATAACTGTTTCGTTGTCACGACAGCAGTTTTGGAAAAATGCTGCTACTGTCAACTCAAAAGCAAGCTTATAATCGGGTTCCTTTTTTATTTTATTTTTATGGCTTTTGACCTCGACTATGCCTGGTGGAAACCAATGGATGAGGTCTATGATGGAAGGAGCGTGGCCAAAAGATGTTTGTTTACTCTTGATTTGAAGGTTAAATGTGGAAGGAAACACAGACGCTGGCAGAGAGTTCCATATTTAGGCTGTAGGCATAATAAATGTGGAGAAGAACAATACGACTGGTCGGAATATCAATCAAGTGCGGATAGTCCTGTAAAGGTTTGTTGCTTATCGAATGCAACCTTTATGTAAATACAGGCAGGTAATGAAATGACTGTCAAATTTGAACTGTCAAGAGGATTATTCTAAATTCTATCCTTCAAATAGACTAGGATAGGTTTTGTTTCGAAGAGAATAATATTCTTGTATTAGGCGCGGCCATGTAGTCTTTATTACTTAAAATATACGTGGAATCCCACGAATTTAAACGCTAGAAGGTATTTTATTTATAGTTAGATTCTCGTCGGTACCTGGGAGTTCAACAGAACTCCCACAGTACCCTGCAGCACGTCTGGCAGTTCAGTCGAAGAGCGGCGATGGTGTGAGGAGCAGCGTCGAAACGTCAATAGAAATGGTACCCAGGGACATGCTAGAGGTTATCCTGGAAAATTTTCCTTCTAGTAGAGATCCAGAAGCCTCTGTATGTGTTTCTGACGACCACCTGCATTTTTTTTTCAAAAGTCTAATAATTCTCGTCTATATCTATTATATAGCTACCTTAAAGTAAATAAATACATAAATATATATCTATGATCATCTTTACATGCCGAGACCCGTCCGTGCCTCGGAAAGTACGTAAAGCCGTTGGTCCCGACTGTCATTTATGGATCATTGACAGTCGTTACGGGTCGTCAGAAGCCTGAAACTCTGACAACCGGTCATATCGAATAGTATCGTATTACCCAGTAACTGGGTTGAAGAGGTCAGATAGCCAGTCGCCCCACGTAAAATACTGTTATTCAGCTGCCTCCGGTAAGACTTGAAGCCGACCCCAATAAAAAGTTGGAGAAAAGGCCAGGCAGATGATGATGATTCTCGTCTATCTAGATAAGACTCAAAAAGTCCAAAGGAAAAAATAAAGAGGTTCCCTATAGAATATACACTAGCCAACGTTTTAACTAAGATACTACAAACCAAACTTTCAGATTCTCCGTAATAGTCCTCCTCAAAGTAAAGTAAGATGTAGCTACCCGCATGGCCCTACCGCGGGGTAATTAATCTGCACCAAGTACTAGACAATGGGACTTAAGCCTTAGGTCCCAGTTCTAACTAACTAGTCCTGATAACGGACTCGAAAGGTTTCACCCGTTGTTTATGTGAGAAGATTTGAAGAGGTAGTTAGGTGGGGGTTAGAGTTACATATTTGATTGTACCTACTATTAATCTTCACCCTCGCATAGCTTCAGATCTGCAGATCTTTCCCTCTCACGGAGAGGAGGCCTATCTCCCAGCAGTGGGAACATTATAGGCTGATTGTGTGGGAATATTTATCTCTGGGTCTAGAAAAGTGTATGCAACAAATTCTCCACGACAGCGACATCTCGATTTGAAAGAAGTTTTGTGTGAAACTAATACGTTTACTTTACGATAGAACACTAATTCAAACCGTGCATCCGTAGAATATTATTTAAAAATCGGGATATTATGTTAAACTTAAAATAGAAATAAACTAATAGTAATTTACTACAATACAATATAAATATTAGATATGTGTGCCACATACGATTAGTCCGAATAACTGGTCGGCGCAGCGCGCCAGACGGGTAAATGAAATAAGTGGCTGAAGTAGCGTGGCTGCAGAGTCGACGTCAGGTCTTCAAGCGCGTCAGGTCAACTCAGGTCTTCTGACAAAACCTCGTCGACGTAGGTCACAGCGAACGTTGTCGTTTTCTAGCTCGTGGGGAAAATCGAAATTCGGCTTGTAACTTGTCGACGTCCAATTAATGTGGAAGAAAACTTAAAATCCTCCAAAACGGAAACAGCTTTAGAATAATAGATTATTGCTGTATTTCTGCTTTAAATAATATATGAATATTAGCTTAAACAATAAATTCATGCTACCATCGATGGCTCTCAAATCTGTCCAGTGCGGGATGTCAGAAAAAAAAACGATCGGCAATATTTTTTCAGAATCGAAGTTTAAAATGTAAAAAAAATATATAAAATAAATTTTCTTAAAAAGGTTGGAATGAAAATCAAAAAAGTTTTTGCCCGTAGCGGATTTACGCTACAAAGGGTGAACACCTTTCCATGTCAAAACCCTCACTGCCTCAGAAACGTTGGTCCAGCTGTCATTCGTAGATATCGTCAGAAGCCCGAAAGTTTGACCGCCAGTCTTATCAAGGGGTATCGTATTAGCCAGAAACTGGTTTGTGGAGGTCCGATAGGCAGTCGCTCCATTTAAAAAAAACTGGTACTAAGCTACATTCGGTCAGACTGGAAGCCGACCCCAACGTAGTTGAGAAATAATAGTTTAAAAAACTAAAAAAACACGCTTCAAAAACTAAAACGGAGAAAATAATTTAATTCAATTAAAAAGCGTGGGGTGCTTTTTGGGGTATTTTTATAATCAATTATTGTCAAGCACCCCACGCTTTTTTTTAGTTCTGCTAACTACAAAAACGTGTTTTTTTTTTCATTTTTCTCATTTTTTTTAAATTATTGAATTGTCATCGGTCCTCGATAAGTTTACAAAGTTTCAATGAAATCTGACCGTTTAAAGTGGGTCAAAATCGCGCTCTAAGGAGTCGGTTACATACAAACAAACATACAAGTGAAGCTAATATAAAGCGTGTAAGAGTAATAAAAGGCTAGGCAGACAATTTATAGGAATCCGCCTGATTCATCATATCAGCCGAAAGACGTCCACTGCTGGACATAAACCACCCCCCAAAAGGGGGGGATTTTCCATAATCGCCACGCTTGGCAGGTGGGTTGGCGATTCCAGTATGGTGGTAAAATGCATAGAGAACGCTGCTGCCCATTCTGTAGTAAGTCCCTTAGTCGCCTTCTACGACACCCGCAGGAAGAGATGGGATCCGCCTGATTATATTATTGAAAATGAAATATATTTACATAGATTTATAAAAATGTCCTTGCTATAAGCTTCGTACCACTTCTTGCGCATACGATAAGTGAATGAAACAATACTGTTCCCTCATTTGCTGATTGAACAGTAAACCGTCTCACACATAGTATTACTTAAGGGTAAATATGTGTGTATGTTCTGTTGCTAAGTAAGCATCTTTGTTTATTTCCGTGCGAGTGGATGCAGTGATAGTATCGACTTAGTATTTTATATTGCTTTTGCTCGCGGCTTCGCCCGCATAGCATAATAATGTTCACACTGCTGAGACAGGGCCTTCTCTGTGAGAGGAAGTGGTGAATATTCCATCACGCGGGCCCAATGCGGATTGGCGGATGTCATTTATCTTCGATTTTTTGGTTCCAGGATATGCCGGTTTTCTCACTATGTTCTTCACTGTTTTGAGAGCAGTGGTGATGAATCATGTACACAACAAGGGTCTGCTTCGGTTCAAACCCGCGACCTACAACTTGTAAGTTGAGAACTACAACTCGTTAGTCGTCCGTGTGTGTGTCGGCAAATAGCCCACGCGAACGTACTACCAGGTTTCAAGGACCCTATGTGTTAATACAGTTAAACAATGTATTAATTCCACAATGCATTATATATTAAGGATAAGGGATTATCTGCTTCTAGACCCAAAAGAAAAGCAAATACCAATGCATACCAATGGAAACTTAGCTAAAATATGTGCTAAGCTAAGTATGTGCATACTTTCGTTAAGCTTTATTCGTTTTACCGACGCACAACTGTCAAATGATAGCTGCAAGATAGAGTCGAGCCCATAACTAAGTCAAACCACATGCTAAATGCCGTTTACAGATATCGGCTTAACCTTTGCACCGCTTATATAGACTAACTTTCCTTCAAAACCATACCAAAAATAATTATTACAACACCGTTTCTAACCGTACGCTACAGCAAAAACACAAACAGATCAATAGCTCAGAATCAACATGAAAACATCCAGTAACATCTATCAATGAAACTAATATGGAAACTGTTTGAACTTGAATACAAACTATCGGACAGGCCCGTGTTTATCAAAGCAAATGATTGTATAAATACCAAACTAGGTTTTTGCATTGAGTTATTAGTAAATGGAGTTATAACATGAGTGATAAGCAAACTTTTGCATTGTTGAATGTGTTGAATTTAGTCTTTTTCGTAAGTAATGGTGGCCCAGTGGTAACGGCCGGGACTTACGAGTTGTAGGTCGTAGGTTCAAACCCAGAAAAGCACTTTACTTTGTGTAAATTATTTCATTACCACTGCTCTCAAAACGATGAAGGAACACATCGTGAGGAAACCGGCATGTCCTAGAACCAAAAAATCGAATACATGTGACATCAGCTACCAAACCGCACTAGGCCCGCGTGGTGGATTACGGCCTGCTCCCTCTAACAGAGAGGAGGCCTGTGTCCCAGTTGTGGGAGCGTTACAGGCTGATTATGAAGTCTTTTGCGTGTGTCGTCATAACATCCTAGCCAAATATGTTTCTTAGCTATAAAATTATAGTCCTACTAATCCTACAATACATTATACACTTCTGGCGAAGTCGAGTAAAAACTAGATAAGGTTCGGCGTTTCCTAACTGACTATTCTGAGAAGAAAGGCTGAACAAACTCACGAACTCAGAGTCTCTTTTGAAGTCCAGACATATCTTGGTCAGATCATGGGTAGACCACATGATCTTCACAAGATCACGATCATTATCATCATTATGATGATCAATCTACATAGATTGTTGTCTGAACTGGTCTTTTAAGTAAAGAACCACACAGATTGAGTGGATCTGTCCAGTCAGTGCACGCATTTGACAGTAATCGTGAAGCACAACTCAGAACATTACCTAGCATTCCATTTATTTGTTATTCTTTGCCGTAATGACAATATAGGTACAACAAACCATTCAGTCATGTTCGGGATTCAGTTTTGTAATGAACTAAAACTAGTTCAGTGATTAGTCAATAGATCTTTAGCAGAGTTTGATGATTATATTGTGAAATGATCCGGCAAAATTGTTTTTCTTTACATAACATCGTGCATGTATTACTTACCTGTGGCTGCCTCAATAAATTAAGACCTTCAGCCAGGGATTAAAATCCGGCGATTGATGTTGTACCTATATGTAACAGTTAAAAGGGACCATTCAAGTATTACGTAAGCACTACAGGGGGGGGGCGGGGGTCTTTGCTTTGCTTATTTTTGATGAAATAGGGGATGGGGGTGTCTGGATGGTGATTACGTCAGCAGTATTTATTTGTTTACTTTTTTGGATTTTCTACAAAATTTTGTCGATTTTGGTTTGAACACATATGGCAACCCTACTTGTCTATGAACGGCTCGAAGAAAACCAACGATGACGATATTCCAAAATCACACGAAAGTGAGCAGACACCTAAAATTGAGCAGCAAACATCAAATGTCATCGAACACTTAGTTAAGAGTCATGGATTCGTGTGTCATGGACTGAAGACTGTTAGTTTGAATTAATATACCAAAATTTTAAAAGAAGTTTGTTTTGTTCGTAAAAGATTTTAATAACTGAATACCATCTCAATAAAATTTGCTTAAATAAATATCATATGCGTAAGGTGAATGCGCAGTGGTAGATCGCGAAATTCAAATTTTCTTACGTTTTTGCAATTTTCAGGTCAGTGTCAGGTTGTATCCTGATCAAAATGTGATTTGCGAATATAAAAGGTACGTGTTTACAGAATTATAGTCATTAGAATGTCAATATATCTCTTATAAGTTAGATTTGTTTCACAAGCACTTTTCCATAAGAAATTTGTTCTTATGGAACAAATCTAACTTAGAAAGATGTATTATTGATTCTAGTGATTATAAATCTGTAAATACGTACATGTTATAGTCGCAAATCATATTTTGATCAAGAAACAAGCTGACACTCACCTGAAAATTGCAAAAAACGTAACAAAATTTGAATTTCGCGCTCTACTACTGCGCATTCACCTTAAAGTCCTCTATTCCAAGCTTATTCCTTATTTCGAGACTTATAACTGCTGCTCATGAATCAATAAATAAACCAGAACACATTCAAAAATGTAAGTACCAATGTTTACGTGAGCATTGTAAGAGCTTTGCTTACTTTTGCTGACGAGGGGGAGGGGGATTACAAATTACAAAAAATCTGCTTACGTAATACTTGAATGGCCCCAAACTCGTTTTTCGTTAGAACTCTTTTTCCCTAGGTAAAACTAGTTTTTACTAAATGCCTTTCAAATAATGTCAAATCTAGAATTTACCACTGATATATTTGATTTTCAGATAGAACTAGTTGTCACTCCGAGCTTTAATTACAACTAGCACTAGAGAAACTAATTTGGGATTGAAAATAAGATATAGATCTTACCAGTGTACGACTAAACGCCGACAGACTGAACACCTCAGATCTTACACAAAAGAGCCATTAGAGCAATATATGGCCTCCGTAGGCGGAATTCTCTAAGGGAACTGTTCAAAGTTATTAATATCGTGACGGTACCTTGTCAATATATATATGAGAATATCATGTACGTCAAGAAAAATCTTTTTAAGTAAAAGAGGTGAAAGACATACCATTAAGACTAGAAATAGGGATCAATTAGTTCAACCAGGCTTCAGACTGGCTAAAGTAGATTCATCCTTCATGGGGTACTGTTTAAAATGTTACAATAAAATACCTCCCCACATACTCCAACTGAATGAAACAAAATTTAAATCTTGTATGAAACGCACACTATGCAGCCATGCTTATTATAAGTTGGGGGATTACATCGCTGACAAAAATGCTTGGTTAAACGCTGCTTGTCCTGCTCCACAAGGTTCCTTAAACTAAATTTAATAGCATTTTGTAAACATTGTTGGAGCTGCTGAAGACTGTAAAAGCTAGATATCTTTGCATTGTATAAATTCAAACTTTTAGTATTGTATAATTGCATAGCATAAGTGTGAGCACTATGTTCCTACTTTAAAGCTAACATTTAAAGGGTACGTCTTTCATTGACTTGAATGTGCCCTGGCAGCTGAGAGTATGTCATGCTCACTCAAATGTCTCGCTGGTGGTGGCGTGTGTGTTGGGTTATTAAGTTCCCTTCAAAATGGTTGAGCTGAATGGTGCTGATCCATACTGCATGTTCGTGAACGGGCGCCCCGCCAGTAGGGACTGGTCATCTCTTAGCTCCCACGGCTTATTTTAATTTCTGAATTGTTATTTTATTTTTGTTTTCATTACGGACACTTTTATGTGCACGTCTCTTTACATCGTTCTCACATCAACATAATGATGTACCTGACCAACTTTTTGTAACAATATCATGATTCTAAAAGAGTGTCCATGGAGTTGCTTGCCCGTTCTTCTCCATAGATACCTACGCTTTGGAATGGGCAACTAGCTTCATCTTTCTACCTCACCGACCTTGACAATTCAAAAGTGCCCGTAATTGGTTTATTTGAAATAAAAGTAAATGAACTAATCAAACAAGTCAACAGTACACAACCTTAAAATTTAAAAAAAGGAACAGTTTAACTGGTTCGCTTCGGAAAAACGCGTTTTGTCTAGTAAGAACTAGTTTTAACTGATATTCAATTTTGAGCATTAGTTAATTCTAGTTTTAACAAAGGCATTTATTTAGTAAAAACTAGTTCAAACTAGGGAAAACGCGTTCTATCTAAAAACTAGTTTTAACTGTAACATACGAGTATGTAGGGTGACTGGTAATTAGTGACCGATGTTTTAACACATGATTGTACTCATCATAACAAACAAATTTCCCAAAGTTGTGCGGTAAATTCTGCTTGCGCGATGCAGGATTTTACGTGAGATCAGTTTGATGCGTTGCGAACTACGCTGTAGCGATGTAGATAACGCTACACTTTGTATCATTGAAATAATTTGTAAACGGATCAGTACACAGTTTTATTTCTTTGTATTAAAAAAAACTTCTTTGTTAGAAAAACAGACACACTACAAAGCAACATCAACAATGCATCAGCGACGAGGATTGGATCTTCTTCTTTTTGTGTCGATGGCACTTGTTCACTTTCTTTTTTTCTTTTTTTTGGGCTCAGTAGGTAGCTAAAAAGTATTGGCTTTGGTGACGGTATACTGTATAGTGTTACTAGTGCACCAATAAATGACCCGTACCTACAGTTCCTGACCAACTCACTCTACTGTAAAAAAATGTTAACGAACTTAAAATAGGAAGAGACGGAGCGAAAACCATTCCATTAAAACCCCGTCGCTTATCAATTCAGTCTCTAAAAAGATCTCTTCAAGACAAACCAACGTTCAGAATCAGCCAGGCAAAGTATAGAATAAATATATACAGAAGGCCAGTTCCTTACGACTGGCGCAAATAGGCGCTGTTAAAAAACTAAAAAAAACGCTTTAAAAACCAAACTAAAAAAGGAGAAAATAATTTAATTCAATTAAAAGCGTGGGGTGCTTGACATTAATTGATTATAAAAATACCTCAAAAAGCACCCCACGCTTTTTAATTGAATTAAATTATTTTCTCCTTTTTTAGTTTGGTTTTTAAAGCGTGTTTTTTAGTTTTTTAAACTATTTTTGTCTTCCATCCCAACATTATCATACAATGTATTTGTAAATGTTTATATTACTGTAGCTTGTCCGGATAGTTTGGGGGCCTGGAGATCTGTAACACAGGTATTCCTAATCCAGGCTCCAGTCTCCACAACATCAATGTATTTTTTGTAAACACTATTATGTATTGCGCTGATTTTTTCTTCGAACACCGGGCTTTTGGCTTTCGTTTTAGCGCGTATAATTTTTGTGATGTGCGTTTTATTTGTGCAGAAAATATTATTTCTCTTTCATTCGCTTATTGTGTGTCTAAGTATGCGTGCGTCATCATTCAACGTATCGGGCCTTCTGTTGGTATCTATTCTGTGGTCAAACTATCCTAATCTATAAAAATCTAGATTGCGATTCAGTCTAGACTCGATTTAGCCGAGTCAGCATGGCCGGGGCTAATTGCCACTCGACGGAACATCGCTCGGTTATTATCAAGAGACATGAAAGCACTATGCGATTAAGATGTACCCGGTTTTACACGGTTTAGTAGAGCAGACACAGTTGCATCCGGTTTCTGTACGGTTTTGTTTCCGGATGCGGATTGAAACGATTTTTGTGGATGTGGTTCAGTTTGTTTCTCTGTTGTGTAAGTATTCTTTTTTTATTTCATGTGCTCTATCTTCTTCAATGATTTATTACGAAGTAACTTTTATTGATCTGTATTTTGTGGTACCGCTTATTATTTGATCTGTATATCAATGTTACTTACGCAACGATATAGTTGGATTTTGTCACTAAGTAGTAATTCGTTGATTTTTAACCGACTTCAAAAAAGGAGGAGGTTCTATGTTCGACTGTATTTCTTTTTTATGTTTGTTCACCGATTTCTCCACCATTTGTGGGCCGATTCTCAAAATTCTTTTTTATTTGAAAGAGTATTTAGTAACTTTAATAAAGAACAGTAGCTTGATGTTTTTTTAACAATCTCCCCTGTTTTCATGGGCACGCCACGATTGCGGCGGGAAGTCCTCTCTTTGAGGAGTGGCTTGAGAGGCGCTACGGTGTCCTCACTTTCTGCCTGACGCAGGTCCTCACCGGACACGGGTGTTTCGGGAGGTTCCTGTTTCATACAAGGCGGGAGGAAACGCCCGGTGTTTCCACTGCGTAAATCGCCCTGAGGACACGGTGGAGCATACTGTGGAGGTCTGCCCGGCTTGGGCGGAGCACCGCCGTGTCCCCGTGGAGGCGATCGGCCGCGGTGATCTTTCGCGTCCGGCCCTGGTTCAGGCCATGGTACGGAGCGAGAGTGCATGGGTAGCCGTCGCCTCCTTCTGCGAAGCAGTGATGCCCGAAAAGAGGGAGGCGGCGCACGTGAGGGAGAGGCAGTATATGCGCCCTCACGGCCCTAGCCTTCGTAGGAGACGCCCTGGGCGTCGGGAATCCCAGGCTGATTCCCGGCCATTGTAGGCGCGGGCTTGTGGACGGCAAGTAGGTAGCTCCCTGTCCGGTAAGGACCAAGCCCGGGTCGACGGCGCGTTTTGTTCCACGCGCGCCTCAAAGAGATGTCAGCATCAACTGATGGGGCCCGCAAGGGCCGATGCCTACCAGGGGTGCGGGTTGTTCTAAAGAGATACCGTGACCCCTGGCACACAGGCAACTACCCTCAGTTACCTGTGTGCCAGGGGCCACGGTATCCACGGGTGGGTTTTAGTCAGTAAAAGTCTGACACGCCCTCCTGCTCCACCCAGAGCGGGAGAAGTTATTTGATGATTTCCCACCTAAAAAAACATAAAAATACCTCTATTTTCATAGCAGTCGTTCTATTGCGCAAAAACAACTGACTTAAAAAAACACTACAAATTAGAAAAATTACTTTAATTTGTGTCTTTTGTTTTGTATTTTCATTTTTTTCACTTTGTATTGTTTTTTTTTTATTAAATACACTTTTTATTTTTCATGTTTTAGTTGTGGTACCTACCCCACATAACTCACTTGCTAAGTAAATTACAGTGACAAGAAATTATTATTACATCATCAACATAAACTAATTGGAAAAAAATGTATGTATTATTGAAGCTAACTCAAAAATCACTAATCAGAACTTGACCAAATGTATATGGGACCATTCTCCCTTTCAAATCAGAGAAGAGTTTATCAACTCGGTTTTTATTGATGGGCTGACTGAGGTAACAAACATTAAAAAAAAAAAAACACTTAACTTAGGTGAGCTGTCAATGGTGTCAACCCCTAGCTTTAGGTACAATGACAACTTAGCTACAATGCACTCCATGAAAGTTTTCACTGAGCGATTTTTCTGAATAGATTGGCTGTACTAAAACACCAGTATGGCTACGCTTTTTAAACGGTCTGGATGCCGTCAAAACTTTACCGGACAAACAAAAACGAACCGGATCAAAACAAGTGTAAACCCCCTTCTAATAAGGCTATATAGACACACCACCGACCGCAAGTCCACAAATAAAACACTTTTACGATCAGCGGCATAAAACTAAGCGATGTTTACATCGGTACGTTACGATTATTTGTACAACGTCCATTGCATGCTAAAATAGAAAGCTTAGCCTTTAATGCTGTGTTTACGCTGACTTGTACACGGAATAGTTGAAAATCGACGTTTTTTTTCGTTTTATCGTTATTGGAGTATGTATGAATAAGTGTGGTTTAGCAATGAGTTTTCAAGTCGAATTGTTAGTGGATTATGATTCAGCAGACAAGCCTTCGCCCAAAAATGTTGTAGTTGACTTTCAGTGTATCCTCTGGGCTTGTAATTATTTAATATCTGGTACTACTGAGCTTTGCTCGGTTTTTTTTTTGGTTAGACAGTTTCTAAAAATGATACCTAGCTAGATCGATTTATCGCCCCCGAAACCCCCTGCATACTAAATTTCATGAAAATCGTTGGAGCCTTTTCAGAGATTCAGATTATATGTACAGTCACGGACTTTAATTGATAAGCCACTTGTGCCACAGTTCCTATTTTAGCCGTGTAATGCAAATCGGGCTTAGTCGGTTATACTCGTACATGTCCAGAGTTACGACCCAAAGTCAACCAATTGCAGGGCTAGCAACCGTAACCTAGCAACAATTGTTTTAGCGTAGCGATGGTAACGTTATGATTAGTCATTTCGACATCGGAAAAACTCGCACCCACGATTTTATCCGAACGCGTAGCGTCCAAGAGACGTTCATGACAAATATGATAACTGTTGCATATAAACTTAAATAGTTACGGCTACGATTCACCAAAATTCGAAATTATCGTCTCTGACATTTCAACTGTCACTGTCTTTGGATAGGTTTTCAGAAATAACGAGTATTTAATGAGCTCTTATTCAAAGGAGGTCAGTATCAAATAGATTGGATAAACTTATGCAACAGTGTAATGATTTATCATTGACAATTTATTAGTTAACCTCTATGGATAAGACTATTTCCGATTATAAGTAATTTTTCATCTTGTTAACGAGCGTGCGGTTTAAGTTCGTGTTTAATCGTGTAATCTCGTGAATGTATAAAACTGCAAAATTGGAAAGTTTAATAGTGGCTTATCAATTAAAGTCCGGGACTGTACTTATGTACAAGAATTTCTCGTTTAAAGGTATTAATTAGATAGATAGAACTGTCGAACTCTTCAACGGGTATTTCGAAGGATACTGCTGACAAGGAAGAATAAAAATACAATGTTGTGTAAACTTGGCATTCGGTTTGTCATGATTATTAAATATTGGAGTCGTTTTATTCGAGTTCTATAAAATGATCTATTTCAGCATCATCATTTCGACTGAAAGACTTCCACTGCTGGACATAAGCTTAAGCCCCCAAACACCGCCACTTCGACCGATTCTGTGCTTCGAAAATCCAGCGTATCCTTGCGGCCTTCACCAGATCATCGGTCCACCTTGTGGGAGGCTCTCCAATGCTAATAATTATCTATTAGGCAGGCTACAGCTACACGGGTTGATGAATCAGGTTATGTTAAGCTTGCTGCGGTCAGTTCGTGGATGTGGAACCTTATTTACATACCACGACCTCACCATTACATATCGGGTCCACTCCGTGCCTCGGAAAGCACTTTAAGCCGTTGGTGCCGGCGAACCAGTCTTACCAAGGTGTTTCGTGTTACCTGGTAAGGGAGCGTCCATTAATTATGTGAGGCCTTTAGGGGGGGAGGGGGTCAAGTCGAATCTCACCAAATCTTACGTGGAGGAGAGAAGGGTCTCGGCAAATATCACGTAATTTATATTTTTTTCCACAAAGAACATTGTAAAATTGCGACAAAACTGGGTTAAATTAAGTAAAAATGACTGAATCCTACAAAATAATATATTTTATCGCGGTTATGCGAACGCCATAAAGTAGCACAGTAGCTCCTCGATTGTTAAACCGCCACCAGCCAGCCGAGCCAGCCAAACGCAACGCATAAATCCAAAACAAATAAGCAGAGATTAACGTTTTTACACTCAAAATACGCATTTTGAAATATTTCTCACGTGATATTATGGGGAGGGAGGGTTCAGCCAAATCTCACGACATCTCACCAGAGGGGGGGGGGCTCAAAAATTTGCCAAAATTGCCTCACGTAATTAATGGACACCCCCTAACTGTGCTGTAGATGTTAGATAGGCAGTCGGTCCGTGAAAAATACTGATATTCAGTTGCAGCCGACTTCAACATAGTTGGGCAAAGACTTGGCAGATTGATTGACATGAAAGTCTATTGCAAAATACCACAATTCATTGATACAAATTGCCCTTAGTTTCATCTAATCACTTGAAATTCCATCCCAAATGAGTTTTCAATTCAACTGTTACTCAACTATTTTATCAACAATGAATATCTTGATTAACATTACTATCATGTCAACCAATTACAGAAATTACTTTATAAAGGGCACGAGAAATATTTAAACAAATTCGATTAGGTTAACTCGATATCATCGATTTTCGCTACACTTAGAAATAATTTCATGTACAGTCAGCCACAAATGACGATGGGCAAGCGAATGGACTCCGTCACCAACTTTTTTTTCTCCCACATACTTCATTTTTGTCTCATATTTTCCGTTACAGGCTACATACTGACAAACCATTGGTTTCAAGTGTTAAATATATACCCCATATATATAGCAGTGTTTTAGTTTATTTTTTATTCGTTTAATAATTGTATTGTGTTGTAGTTAAGTTAGTGTTATTCCTGTGCGAGTCCAATAAATACTTTTTCTTTCTTTCTTTCTTTTCTTTTAAAACTGACTGAAGAATCTTTTTATTTTTATTTATTCACAAAACACATACACTATCATCACAGGCTTACCTAATACAATAGTGTAGTTATACATGGTTAAAGTTAAGGTCATAATAGCTCAAAAATGTTAGACACAATTATATTGTTAAAAACAACCAAGAGCAATTTTGCAAAATGCGGCCCGTGTGAATTCACTCAGAGTACAATTGAAGCAGTCAATATGTTGTGACACCATATTGAGTGTGTGCAGGGCGCGCGTCAGCGGCGCGTGCTGCAGCAGGTTGGTGCGAGCGGGCGGTACCCACAGCGGGGGCGGCCGCCTCCGTCGGCCCACGTACCCATCAGGTACACACAACCCAACCGTGCGTAAAGAAGAGATCAGGGGCAATTCTCGTAATTTTAAGAACGTTCACAGTCTGATCTCAGTGTCAATGTGTCAAAAATACCTCGATTTTGCATACATTTTTGACATTTGATTGTCGCTGAGATGAGACTGCGACTAGATTGTGAACGTTTTTAATTACGGGAATGAGCCTTCAGGTCATCTTTCAGTTTCATTTGTCTAACGATGCATAGGTTGTAGGTGCACAATCTCTGCCAACACCTACGAGGTATACGTGATTCAGAAAAGAGCTCTAAGGGTTACGCTCCGCGTGAAACAGACGGAATCATGTAAAGAACATTTAATTAGACTAAAAATCTTGCCAGTGCCCATGCCTTTACATTTTAGTATTGCTAACCAGCTTGGTACAGAAACGTGGTCGCTCACAATGGGCCTCATCAGAAGGCTTAAAGTCACCCAAAGGGAAATAGAGAGGGCTATGCTCGGAGTTTCCCTACGCGATCTAATCAGAAATATAGAGATCCGTAGGAGAATCAAGGCAACCGACATAGCCCAAAGAATTGCCAAACTTAAGTGGCAGTGGGCGGGGCACATTGCTCGCAGAACAGATGGCCGATGAGGCCAAAAGGTTCTGGAGTGGCGACCACGTACCGGAAGATGTAGAGCGGGAAGTTTTCCCACAAGGTGGACCGATGACCTTGTGAAGGCCGCGGGAATCCGCTGGATGTCGGAAGCGCAAGACCGGTCGAAGTGGAGCCTGGGGGAGGCCTATGTCCAGCAGTGGACGTCTTTCGGCTGAAATGATGATGTTGATGATGATGAACCAGCTTAGTTAAAAATTTGCACAAAATTGAGACTGATGAGCAAAGACAAACTAGAGCTAGCACACGTAGGAAAGATTTGCCCAACACTATTCAACCGAAATTAAAACTTGTCAAACTTAGCCTGAGATATCAGTCTGTATTTTTATACAACAAGTTACCTATAGAATTCAAAACCATATACAGTGTTAACTTATTTAAAAACAAATTGAGGACCTATTTATTGGGGGAAGGCAGTATCTATGAATTTGTAGATGACAATATGACATTGTAACTTGTTATTACTTTGACATTTATTATTTATGATCGATTGTACTTGAATTCTTAATTGACGTTATTGTTTTTATTGACTTTTCTAAATGTATTTAATGAAATTTATTTTAATTGCAATTGTATAATGTATTTTTTTTAATAAGTTTTTCAACACAATGTACCTATATTGTTATGAAATAAATTACTTATGACTTTTAAAAGCGTGAATATGTTAATTAATTGAAAATTGAATACGGATGCACGGATTTGGATGGAATTTGGCACACAGATAGTTTATAACCTGGAATAACACATAGAATACTTTTTATCCCGGTAAAACGCTCCTGTGAGATAATTTCCGACCTACACGCGGGCAAACCCGCTGGCCAAAGCTAGTTTGAAATAAATCCTTTGAGTTTGTACCACTGCTGAGCAAAACTCTTTCAATTCAACTACAGAATATATCCGAGTAGTTTTTTTTTTTTTCTTTTTTTGGATGGGACATCACCCACCCGTGTTCCCTCAGTTGCCCGTGTGCCAGGGGCCGCGGTATCTCTTTCGAACAACCCGCACCCCTGGCAGGCATCGGCCTTTACGGACCCCACCATTTGGTGCTGACATCTCTTTGAGTCGTTCCGTCATCTTTCATTATTCACAGAATGCACACGCATGGTCTGATGTGTAACATATTGATGTTGCCAACTGTACTACTGTCGTGACATAAAATGGGACCTATCACGATCAAACAGCGCGCCAACAATATATTATTTAATAGCTTCGAAATGTCATGCGCATCCTTAACTAGCTTACTTTACTCAAATGGTATTAAAAAGATTGCTTTGTATCTTTCGTTTTAACTCTTTTTGAATATTTACTTTTTTATAAAGTACAACCTTTTGCCAGCGGTTTGCCTCGCGTAGAGGTGGGAAATCATCCCACAGGAACGTACTACACTATACTATAACCGACGAAAAATTTCTGCGCTGGGGGGTCTAGCTAGAATGATATGCTGAATTCATGGTTACAGTTTGCGCACTGAATAAAAACTTTTCCTTTATAGTATCGTCAGTCATCTTTCAGTCAGTCTTTTTGGACATTGCTTTGTAAAAACCACTTTAAGTCAAGCGTATAAGGTTAGATTTGAAAAAAAAAGTGTTGTATCATAACTATAACCACTAACGTATAATTAGAAAGTATGTACCTACATCGTCTTTATATGTATATTATCTGATGTTTAATATAAACCTAAATACATGGTATTGTATATTAGCAACATTATACCAAGCGGAAAATTCATGAAATGCCACAATAATACGCAGTAATGATAGGTTACAGCTGAAATTCGAGTCCGTTATTTTAATGAGGCCATTTTACGGGCCGTGTCAAAATGTGGTTGTGCTCACCCTGTGTAGTATGCATTTATATGTTATATTTTAATGCGAGCACCACTATATTTAGTCCAATTTGGCATAGTTAGGTTCAATTGTATCCAAAAAATCTGAGTATAATCTATGCAGGCTCTGGCGTAAATAATGGATAACGCTGAAACTGTCCCCCCCAGTGGGTAGAACTCCTAAGGCAGTTAAATAGGGGATGAAAGTTCCGCGCGGGCGAAGACGCTGGCAAAAGTTAGTGATTAATATTTGTGTAATTTCAAATAAATATTGTGAAGCAGGAATCCGCTGGATGCGGGAAGCACAGAACCGTTCTAAGTAGCGGAGTGTGGGGGAGGCCTAGATGCTCTACAGTGGACGTCTTTGATAATGATGATGTAATAAATATTCCATAAAAATTTGTAATATAGCTGCGCCACACGGTTTCACCTGCATAAGTCTCGATCCCGTGGAAATGTCGGGATAAAAGTATCCTCAGTAATAATCCAGGTCATGATCTATCCATGTGCCAAATTTAATCCAAATAATTTAAGCGGTTTTAGCGTGAAAGAGTAACAAACAAACAGAAAAATTAAAATATCTTCTCTTAAAAATATTAGTTTAGACAAAAAATTACTTATAAATTGTACTTAAACACTTTTGGGTAAAATTGTCCAACTGTAGGATATAAGGCTCTTCTCATATAGAAAAGATTATCAATACTATTGTCTAAAGTTCTCAGACAATTCATACATGTATTTCGTTACATTATACGTGACTGGGAGCAACTGGATGAGAGATGCCAAGAATCGAGCTGAACGGCGTGCAATTGGAGAGACCTATGTCCAGCTGTGGACTGCTGTAGGCTGGTGATGATGGTGATGATACTTCCCCGTGTTATCGGGATGCCGTGACGTGGATGTCCTCGATAATATCGTCACGTTAGAAATTATAAATGCGCACGATAGTGCTAATTTTATTTAGTAGCTCATCAAGTCAGCCTAAATGTCCTAAATGTCTTTCATTGACTTGAATGTGCCCTGGCAGCTGAGAGTATGTCATGCTCACACAAATGTCTCGCTGGTGGTGGCGTGTGTGTTGGATCATTAAGTTCCCTTCAAAATGGTTGAGCTGAATGGTGCTGATCCATACGTCATGTTCGTGAACGGGCGCCGCCAGTAGGGACTGGTCATCTCTTAGCTCCCACGGCTTATTTTAATTTCTAAATTGATATTTTATTTTTGTTTTGTTTTAATTACGGACGCTTATAATGTGCACGTCTTTTTACATCGTTCTCACATTGATAATTTCAACATAATGATGTAACCAACTGTTTATAACAAAACCATGATTTTTAAAAGAGTGTCCATGGAGTTTCTTGTCCGTTCTTCTCCATAGGTACCTACGCTTTGGAATGGGCAACTAGCTTCATCTTTCTATCTCACCGACCTTGACAATTCAAAAGTGCGTGTAATTGGTTTATTTGAAATAAATGCTTTGAGTTTGAATACCTCTAAGTCCAATATGAGAGTTCAGCTTCGAGATCAATGCTCTCATTTCACTACATACATAAGAGATCTCTTGCTTTGAAACCAGTATACTTATACTCATGTGGTCCAAACCTTTTAGTAAATAAAGCCTTTGATCTTGAGTTACTTCAGTCTAATTTTACCTAGAACTAGATAGATACAAGTTAACAAAAGAGATAACCGGTCAATAATTATAACCAGAAATTTTTGAAATTATGTTTTGTGTGTGATATAGTAACCGATTCTTTGATTTATACCTGAAATGTCTTACAATACGTAGAGCAAAGACATAATTTTCTCGTGTTTTTATAGTTCAAGCGATTTTTGAATATTATATTCCTGGGCGTGTCATATCAGCCGCATGCATAGTGACCGCTGGGCAACAATCTCCACACAGTGAATGCCTGAAGACGGAAGATGCCGCCGGCCCTTCGGTCCAGGAAGAGGCGGCGAGATGACCTAGACGCATGCGGTATGCGTCTAGATCATCTCGCAAAGGTTTTCTTTTTAATTTTGGGTAGGAAATCATCAAAGACTTCTCCCGCTCTGGGTGGAGCAGGAGGGCGTGTCAGACTTTTACTGACTACGACCCACGCGTATTCCCTCAGTTACCTGTGTGCCAGGGCCCGTGGTATCTATTTCGAACAACCCGCACCCCTGGCAGATCTCGCAAGGGTTGGATCGAGGTGGCTCTAGAAAAGGATGCCTGAAAGGATTTGGCCATTGCTCAATAGTAGGACATTGTATACTAATCTTGAATTTCATTGTATACTAGTCTAAAATCAAAATCAAAATATTTTATTTCACATAAGCCTGCATGGGCACTTATGAAACGTCAGAAGCTAGGTGCACGGTTCCAATTTGTCGTTTCCTATGGAGAAGAGCCGGCAAGAAACTCCACGGTTACTCTTTTAAAAATAATTGGCTTTTACAATGTTTTCAAATTAAAGTGATAATAGGTATGGGAGGACAGTGCAGGCCAGTCAATAAGTACCAGGTACTTAGAGGAATGAAAATACAGAATAGAAAAACGTCTACAAATCTAGTCTCTAAGGCCTACAACGTTCTCTCATTCACAATATGTAAAAGAATCTACCTATATAAAATGAATCTATTTGAACCAACATCTATTTGACATGATTTCGATGACAATCACTGAAAATAAATAGTAGGTAGTAAAATTGATGTATAATGTCAAATAATGACGAGAATATGTCAGACATTGTAAAAAAAAATAATAATAAAAAGAATAAAAATTAACATTGCAATTTGGGAGCAGTTAATAGACTTTCACACGGTTTTGCTGTTAATGAGGTACCAGGGAAGCCACATGTGCAGAAGGAATTAATGCCAAACTTCCCTGTCTTCAACTAGATCTTGAATATAGATATGCTAGCTGTTGCTCGCGGCTCCACCCGCTTGGATGTCGATTATTGCGTAAACAAGTAGCCTATGTAGTAGTCCATATCCCAAGCTACATAATTATACCTCTGCCAAATTTCATGTCGATCGGTTCAGCGGTTTAGGCGTGAAAGCGTAACAGACAGATAGAGTTATTTTCGCATTCATAATATTAGTAGGGATTAGTTGTGATTGCAGTTTGAAGGTTTTAGTTTAAATCGCATGGTTTGTGTAAGTAAATATTTTTTTAATGTTTATTCCTTGGAAAATATTGTTGGTATAAATATGTACACGTGGCCGATTTTTTTTGTATTTCTTGCAACAGAATGTAATATGTCACTGTTGGTTTTCTTTAATAAATAAATAAGTGAATTCCCAGAATAAAACAAAAGCGATGAGGTCGGCGTTTTCTATCTGACTGCTCTGAGAAAAAGAGCGAGATAAACTCAGAGGTCACAGTCTCTTTTAAAGTCCATAAATAATCTTATTTATTTATTTGTAAGAATGTAGTTTTACATAATATGGTGTTAATATTTTTATAAGTTCTGTACATTCTACCACAACATGTGGTGTACAAATGTCATTATCACACAGCTTAGTACAATTCATTTCAAGCTTGGCGATTAAGTGTAGACCACGTATATTCTTGTTTTTTGAGGAAATAACCACATATATTGAGTGGAGCAGTCCAATCAGTGCACGCATAAGTCAGTAATCATGCAGCTCAACTCAGAAATAGGACAAACATTCGATATTATAACCAGAGCAATGTTCAAAATTATTTAGCTGTTTACATATTTTTTTCCAACTATATCAAAGTAATATTCAAACATCCTAAAAAAAGTTTGCTTATTCACAACTTAGCCTGGACCGTCGTATATGAGAAAAAACCACAGACATATAAAACAGTAGCAGACCAAACATTCGCTAAAAAATGCGTACCCATTACGCACACATAGAGAGTGTGTCGAAACAGGGCCGGACTAGGGCCGGTTGCCGGTATTATATAACGATATTGAAACGACCGATAATCTTACTGAAAATCCGCGAAAATCGATATTCTCTGGGTAAATGAAGTTTAGATTACTTATCAATAAAGTCTTAACGAATATAACCACCCATCTGTTCCCGTGGTTACTGTAAAAGGCGACCCCTCCCTGTAGTCATTAACCCGCATGCCCAGCGTGGTGGGACCTAGAGTTAAGGTGTTGGTATGCCTGAAAGCTAGCATATAAATATATCAGGAATTTTGAAATAAAACAATGAATGAATATTTACATTTTTTTTTTAACTTTATTAATTATATATTCTTTATTGTACACTACAAAAATACATTATACAAAAAAATACACTAGAATATATATACAATAGGCGGCCTTATCGCTTTCCGCGATCTCATCCAGGCAACCATGGAATGGACAGTGATTAGCCTGGACATAAAATGGGGACGTTGTTGGTACAAATAATGTGTTTACAATATACTAAAATAGATACACACATATCAATAATAGATACATAAATACAAAATTTAAAACGAACGAAAATAAAAGCCTATACAGAGATTATTACAGTTTGGTACGAGAACAAGATTTTCATGACGGAGTTTCATGTTTTTAAATCCATGCATTCCGTAAACTTACATCCTTTGGAAACCTGGAAAAATATTAGTAAGCTCAATTATTACCTGCTGAATGAAATGTTAAAATTATGTGAGTAGCCTATACCGATTTATGTCCACCATCGTTCATGTTATCCATCACACAGACAGGGTAACATAAGCGGCTAATGAGACACAATTGATTTTCTATTGTAACGTATCACATGTGTACCCGCCGGGCCGGAGCGATTCTATAAATTTTACTATCATAGAATGTATGTTTACACTGGCAATCTGCACTCTGCCATATTTTCAAACTATGTCACCAAAAATATATGAAATATCGTAGAGTAAACCGTGTCTCTATTTGATAATTCCATGATAGGTAAATATTCTCCATACAATAAAAAAATCGTCTTTGTTGCCAAATCCGTCCCTGACTACACAGCATAATACAAAAACTTACCGATGAAAGGTCAATCCAGGTGTTTTGTGGTAGCTAGCACTGTCACACTGGTACGCACAGCACTTTACCATTTTATTTTTGTGTAATTGTCCCAAACAATTAATTTTTCAAGTAATATTTCGCGGTTGAAACATAGAACGCGATTCAGGATAAATGTCGCTTATCGAAATGGCGGCGCGGGACAGACGGGCTACGCTTCAAATTTTGTCTATGTGTGAGTCAGTGTGACAACAGGTGACAGAACGAGATACTGCTTACGACTTGACGCTTAGCAAAAAAAGGATAGAGAATCAAGTCCATCGACTATGGATTAATGTTTGGTCTGCTACTGTTTTATATGTCTGTGGAAAAAACCGGACCGCATACAACCGTCCGAAACCGTCCCGATCCGTACGACTAACTACGTTAGTGTCACCGTTATTCAATTCGCGAAACGTGGGACATCTCGGAAATTGGCCATTTGGACCCAAACGTAATATTTCGATGCCCCATCGCGACTACCGTCATATTTTTAGCAAAACTATTTGTACATTAAATCCTTATTATATGGTCACCGGAGTGAGTATAAAGGGTTGTTTATTGGTTGTGTGGCAGTTTTATTTAATTATATCATCATCATGTGCCTATATTTTTCCCAACTAGGTTATGTTCGGCTTAAAGTCTAACCGGATGGAGCGACTGGCCTCCACAACCCGGTAATGGGTAATATGATACCTCGGTTGTCACACTTTCAAAGATCCACGAATGACAGTTGGGACCAACAGCTCAGCGTGCTTTCTGAGACACAGTGGGGTCTTGCTATGTACAGATGGTCACCCATCCTTCAACCAACCGCGGCCTTTCTCCTTTCCACTAACCGGATGCAGCTGAATACTAGTATTTTACATGGAGCGACTGTCTTTCTGAGCTCCACAACCCAGTTACTGGGTAATACGATACCTCTGCTTGTTAGACTTTCAGGCTTCTGAACCAACGCTGAGCTGGGGCCAACGGCTCAAAGTGCTTTCTGAGACACGGAGGGGTCTTGCTATGTATAGATGGTCACCCATCCTTGGACTAACCGCGGCCTTTCTTGAGCTAGTGTGGACCAATCCTTTCTGCAGGCGTCAAGCTCGTTCCGCCATCTTCTCTTGGGTTAGCCTCGATGTCGCTGAACGTTTTCGGGACCCACATGGTGGTAGATTCGGTCGACATACGAAAAACATGCTCGGCCCAGTTCCACCTAAGCTTGGCTGCTTTTGGGTGACGTTGGCGATTTGTGTTTTGGAGCACAGCACTATATTATGATGTAGAAAGAAAATACCGTTATAACGTTTTATAGTCACAAGATTTAAGATATTTTTGACTCTTACTAATACACTCAAGTGTTTACTAACTAACGACTTTTTAGACTTTTACGTTCCGTGTGGTGCCGGACGTAAAAGAATAGCACCATCCCATTTCTTCACGTGGGTGTCGTAGAAGGCGACTAAGGGAGTTACTAGAGAATAGGCAGCAGCGTTCTCTATGCCTTTTACCACCATACTGCGATCGCAAACCCGCCTGCCAAGCGTGGCGATTATGGCAAAAACCCCCTCTTGGGGGAGGCCTATGTCCAGCAGTGGACGTCTTTCGGCTAAAATGATGATGATGATGACTTATTAGAGGATTAGCAATTTGAGGGCACTTGAAATATCAGATTATTACCGGTCATGCAATTTTTTAACCGTACCCATCAAACTCGTACCTATTTAAAAGGAGTGTGGCTAACATCCAGTTGCACAAAGACAGACATTAATGCCACATTACATAGTGAATCATTAACGCTAATGTTTTCATTAATTTAATGATGTTGCACAAAACAACTTAAAGGAGCTAATGGTGCTTGGTTTGTAGGATCATTCGGTTCCCTACAAAATGGTTGAGCTGGATGGTGCTGATCCACGCGTCATGTTCGTAAACAGGGGCTGTCGGTTGAGAGTGTTGAGACTTGTCATCTCCTAACTTCCAGGGCTTATTTTTAATCTTATATTTTTTTTTCTACATTGTTTTCACATACAGAAGCAACAAGAATATTGTTCCCAAGATTTTGTAACATCCAACTTGATTTAAAAGAGTGTCCGTGGAGTTTCTTGCCCGGTCTTCTCAAAATCAAAAAAAAAAAAAAACTCGTTTATTCAAATTCAGAGAATCTGCACTTTTCAAACGTCAAAATACATAAGACAGTCCCCCCAAAAACGCCCACCCGTCACCACTTCCTAGTGCTTTAACTGGGAAGAAGAAGTAGCGGAACAAACTCCCCAGCAGCACAGCTGTCTGTTTAGTCCGATAGACTTGATTCTACACATACATAGACAATCTCTATTGAGATCTACGTTTTGGAACGGGCAACTAGCTTCAACTTTCCAACTGATCGAGTTTTTTACAGTTTAAAAGTGCCTGTAAATGGTTTATTTGAAATAAATGCTTTCAGTTTGAGTTTGCCTTTTTTGCAACAAAAACTGTGATAGATTGCCTCGTTTGAGACTTCATTATTTAAAATTAGAACCATTACAATCGAGTCTAATGTTGCTTTCAGCAACAAGTTAATATAATATTAGTACCTATTTAAAGACGGCTTTAAAAGTTAAAGTTCGTTTCTGCAACTGGCTGTAATTCACTTACATTTAGGCTTCATTTGGCTGGGTGATCCAAGTCTGGGGCTACTTCTGAAAACATTAAAGACGTCAGCCGCACGGGTTGATCGCTCCCCCCTCCTAGCTAGCCTTCCATATTTCACACAATCCTTTCATCCATAATAATGATGTAAATGTGTGACGGTAATTAAGCAACTTTGGCGCCATTTTATTACAAAAAGATTTCAGCTGGAGTGGAAAATTATGTTTAAATTTTACCCTTCTTAGAGATGTATGTATGTTTTGAAGGAAGGGTTGAATTATGTGCTTTTACACACTGAGTATAGTGGTTGTTAGTCTATTTACTGCAGTGGTGGTCGCAGGTTCGGAATAGAGACTCATACTAATGAAATTCTATTTATTCGAAGAATTTAGAAAAATTCATACTAAGACAATCGCGAACAAAGAAAAATTGCTGAAAAAAACTTTTTTGGCAAAATAAACAACCGACTTCTAATAAAAACTTTTTTCAAAAAAAAAACAACCGACTTCCAAAAAAACACTACAAAGTGAAAAATAACTTTAATTTCGGAAGTCGGTGTCTTTGGAGCTGTATTTGAATTTTTTGCCACCGCCTTCCGAAATTAAAGTTATTTTTCACTTTGTAGTGTTTTTTTGGAAGTCGGTTGTTTTTTTTTTGAAAAAAGTTTTTATTTTTCACTTTTTAGTGTTGCACATGTGCTTACCCCTTCACAGCATACCGGCGTGATGTTATGTTATGAACTGGTGTAAGCAATAGACAGAGATGAGATTTCAGCAATCCCAGTCCATTTGCTATCATTTATTGAGGAGTTCCGTTGCCTATCTCCAAAGTTCTTCATCAAATCTTCACCAAATCGAAATGAGACCACTACGGAAAGTATTCTTCCAAAACATACCTAAATCGCTTTGTGTGCCTATCAAATTTGAAGAGTTCTCTCTATTTCTCCAGGATCCCATCATCAGATCCTGACTTGATGATCATGGGACCACCTGGGAAGTATACCCTTTCAAACAAAAAAAACAAAATTCAAATCGGTCCAGCCATCTTCGAGTAATCGGGGAACATACATAAAAAAAAATAAAAAAAAAAAAAAAAAACAAAAAAAAAAAAAAGGTTCCGACGAATTGATAACCTCCTCCTTTTTGAAGTCGGTTAAAAACACTACGAAGTGTTTTTTTTTTTTTTTAGCAAAAAAGTTTTTATTTTTCAGTTTTTAGTTATGGTGCCTACCCCACATTAATTCGTATACCACTACCAGATAAACAGCAGTAACAGGAAGCATTTGAACGTCATCATGGTACAGAAAGTGGATTAAATACGTATTATGACCAAGATTATGTCTGGACTTTAAAAAAGACTGTGACCTCTGAGTTTGTTTCGGCCTTTCTTCTCAGAGTAGTCAGATAGGAAACGCCGACCTCATCTAGTTAAAAAAAAAAAATATGATTGACGTGTAAAAGTGTTTGTACAAACCTACTTACAGAAATAAAATCATTTATCATTTATCCAAGCGAACGCAAAAACTATCCAAGCAAAGTCAATACAATTATATGGAAACACCTCTGAAGTAGACATATCCATTAATTTTTTTTATCGAAATCGACCCACAATTGCTGGGGATATCACGTAACATACCTACATATTTAAAAAAATACAGACGAATTGAGAACCTCCTCCTTTTTGTAGTCAGTTAAAAAAGGATTATATTTTCCTAAAACAAAAAAAAAATATCGAAATCGACCCACAATTGCTGGGGATATGACGTAACATACCTACATATTTAAAAAAAATACAGACGAATTGAGAACCTCCTCCTTTTTGAAGTTGGTTAAAAAAGGATTACATTTTCCTTAAAACACATAACATCACGCCTGTAATCCCCGACCGGTTGCGCAGAACTGTAGCAATAGTACCTACCCCTACATTTTGCCAGCTACGTTTGAATCGCATGTAATAGGGGCGAGCCTATTACTATAAATTATTCATCAACCATTAAGTACCATAGGAGCAGTTTAGAGCCAACTAGTTTACGAGCAGAACCGATATTTTACCTGTCAACTGGTTGTAATAGGCTTTTAGGTTCTAAATACAAGTCACGACTGTTATAGGCCTCATTTGTCCAGCGAGGTAATGGAAATGATGAATGAATGGTAATGGAGGTGGTGAATGGTGGTGTGGTGGTGGTGGTGGTTTGGATGGTATTGGAATGGCTTTCATTTTGACAGTTCAACAACATTCATTGCGTTATTTACGTTGTTGAGCAGACATTTTTTTTTAATAAATGAAGCAATGCTTTAGCAATAACCTAAATGTTTCAGATTCTGTTTAATAGTATGGATACGCAATTCGGGTGCATGTGTTATGAACGCCAGGAATCTCCTAGACGGATTCACGAAACTCGTGACCGATTCGTTTCTCGCTCTCTACCAAACTTGGCGTGAACTGAACTTCATCGCCACCAGCCTACAGCAATCCACTGCTGGACATAGGCCTCTCAAATTGCACGCCATTCATCTCGATTCTCGGCAACTCTCATCTAGTTGCTACCAGTCACCTTGCGAAGATCATCACTCCACCTAGCCTGATCGCGTCCTGCCTTACGTTGCCGATTCGCGATCTC
Source organism: Antitype chi (assembly GCA_947359405.1). Lineage (NCBI taxonomy): Eukaryota > Metazoa > Arthropoda > Insecta > Lepidoptera > Noctuidae > Antitype > Antitype chi. The sequence continues at coordinate 3,182,910 of OX375827.1, read as the reverse complement.
CACTCAAGAACACGTCTATCCCAACGGTAATCGGTTCTACGGCTAATGTGGCCGTCCCGCTTGCTAATTCTATGAGCTATATTGGCAACTTTGGTTCTCTGCCGGATTACCTCAGTCCGGATTCTACCTTTCAGAGATATTCCAAGCATAGCTCGTTCCATAGCCCGCTGAGCGACTTTGAATTGATGGACTGAACCGAACTTATTCAAGACAAACAGCTATGTCGGACAGACATTACAAAACCTATTAAACTTTTAGAATACTCCATCGTATTTTGTGAGGTATGAGTGAATGGAAGAAGTCCGCCAAAATCGCGAACGGACGAGAGTTAAGGCCCCCACAAACGGGCGCGACGCGAATCTCGTAAAACAATTTCTATGAAAACTTCAAGAAAATTGTTCTACAAGTGTTGCGTCGCGCTTGTCTGAAGAAGCTTTTACACTTTACGGCCTCCAAGTCGGTTTACGATCGTGTCTAAAAAATGTCCCGACGTTGTGTCCCCTCCCTATTCACAGTATTCACCCTTTTAATCAATAGTGATTTTGACATAATAGTTTTTTTTTCGGCTACTTTGAATATAAAAGTTTTTTGATTCGTTTTCGGTTGGCGGTCGTTATCGGTTTTCGTGTTAAAAAGTTGTGAAGTTTGTAATGGAAATAGTATTGGGCTGAAGATTTTATCGCTAATACCTTCATTAACCTGTTTCCCGATCACATTAAGTTTCATATTGAAACATGGTTCTGTTAGATTTTACTTCTAAAGACCAGAAGATATAAAAATAGGAAACTTATAAGGCTCGATTAATCTCTGATTCCTATTCATATAAAAAATAATTTAATATAGTAATAATAATATTTATTTATTTCCAAAAAACTGTATCTGACATATTTTACAAATTAAAAATAGGCTAGTTTTGAGTACGAATGAGTTAAGCATATGTAGCCGAACTAGGCAAAACCTGTAATTCGGCTATCAGCGCCAATCCCCTCGGATAATTTTACATAATATCGTAGCCACATAAGTTTTTACAGAATAAACAGTTGGTGTTATTTTACACATTTTATTATAGGAGAAGTTACTTTAATACGTAGTTGTGATTGGTTTTGGTGAAACTTAATTGAATGAAAAATGAAATGAAATCGTTTATTGTGACGAACATAATATAAGTAAGTAGTTAGAATAGGTAGGAATAAAAGGGCCTGTTTCCTATACTGTGCAAAGGTACGATTTAGAGCACTAAAACCCGACTTATATTAAATACAATTAACCAACTTCCTACTAATATTAGGTATAAACGTGAAAGTTTGTTTGTTTGGATGTTTAGATGTTCGTAACTCAATCACATAAAAACGGCCTATCGGATTTGGATGTAATTTGGCACACAGATAGTTTATAACCTGGATTAACTCATAGGATACTTTTTATCCCGGTTATACGGTCCCGTGGGATCATTGCCGACATCCACGTGGGCGAAACCGCTGGCAAAAGCAAGTACGTAATCTGTAGATGCATTTGAGTCGGATTTTTTTTTTTTATCTACCTAATTTTCCAATTTAATATTCAACGATTACATACCCTTAAATATCTACCTCACAGAGGATGAAATCTTCAAACTATCTCCTTTTGTAATAGAATCAGTAGTTCGCTCCCGATTTAAAGTGGCTTGAAAACGGAGGAGCAAGTATTTGCATACTGTCAGCACAATTATAAGCAGCTTACTGCGGCCTTGCGATGAAAACAGAGCTGAAATTTCAACACAGCATCAACGTTTTGGTGATTTTGTGGATGTGTATACATATAACTGGTATACTATGACCGGGGTTGTAAACTTCTTCTACTCTCGTGTTGACACAAGAACAGCTTGCATATTAAGGTAAAAATTACAACAATATCAAAATATTAAGGCTCTGACAGATTGCGGCACGTAAGTTGAACCAAAGTGGCGGATTTTGTTTCAAATTACGTGCCGCGATCTGTAATTTATTTGCAAACTTTAGTACACCTTACATCAATGACTATGCTAGAAGATGATCTCATTATTTTTCTGTGCGAGGCAACGAGTGCACGCACTCCTACCTTCGGTTGTTTATTCTGCTTTTGGTTCAACTTACGTGCCGCGATCTATTATGGTGTTGACTGCTCATGATAATCACCTACACCCGACTTCACCCACAGAATCTTAGATCTTTGATCTTCTCTCCTATCGCAGGTGTGCTGGAAGAGATTTCTGTAGAAATAAGCATTACATATGTACGTATTTTTCTGTTCCTTTCTTCTTGTCTGTTTATATGTGTGTGCATAAATGGTTAAATAAATAATAAAGTCGGAATACATATTTTATGAGAATGGAGGATGACTAAAACTAGGGACAGGAATCAGTGGAACAAATGAGGGTCTAAGCCAAAGGCGACTACTGCTTAGAGGTGTGAGCCACACTATTATACAGGGTGATTGGAAGATGGGTGCAAAGCTTTTAGGCGAAGATAGTACAGACAATTTAGAACCATTTAAGCCATGGTTGTCTTAGACGAAGTCTTACCAAATATTTTTAACCAAATTTTTAAGTTTTTTTTCGGAAATTCTCAAAATTTAATGTAAACTGCATAATTATGGCCAAATTGAATGATAAATGAATTCATTTTTTATTTATTTAATTAAAGTAATGTGTAAGCAATCAAGCAAAACATGTTTTAGGCTTCTGTGTCATTAGATATTTTTTTTACAGACATTTAAAGCTCAGAAAAAATAATAAATTTGTACAATACTTTTAAACCTTCTTAAAAAAAAAAAAAATTGGTAAGACTTCGTCTAAGACAACCATGGCTTAAATGGTTCTAAATTGTCTATACTATCTGCACCTTAAAGCTTTGCACCCATCTTCCAATCACCCTGTATATTATTATCATATAATTATGTGAGAGCAGTGGTGGCCCAGTGGTAATGACCGCGACTTACAAGTTGTAGATCGTAGGTTCGAACCCAGACAGGCATTTTACTTTGTGTAAATTATTTCATGTAACTGCTCTTAAAACGGTGAAGGAAAACATCGTGAGGAAACCGCCATGTCGTAGAATTCCTAGTACTAAAAGTTCGAAGAAATGTAGCCCACTCCCTCTCATTAAGAGGAGGCCCGTGTCCTAGCAGTGGGGGGAACATTATAATAATTATTTATTTATTTCAAAAAAGTGTGGTACAGTCTGTTACAATAAAATAATTTTGAAAATGTAGGGCCAAATCGAATAGAAATAAAGTAACATAATTGAATCAGGCGTCCTAGCTAGGTTACATGGTAACCTGTATTAAGGATCGCTAGCTCAGGTTCCCACAGGGGTACAAACATTTTAATAGACTGCTTAGAACTATAAGGTACAAACGTATTTAACTTATACTAAAAGTGTTAGTACGTGTGTGTGTTTTGTGATGTTGGTGTGGTGTGTGTGTGTGTTTTGTGATGTAAGTGTGGTGTGTGTGTTTTGTAATGTAGCTGTGTATGTCTGTGTTCTGTGATGTAGGTGTGGTGTGTGTGTAAACTGAAGTGAAAGAGGTTGAGTTTAGATATGGAGAATTAGAGAAGTCATTAGGATTGTGAAGTGAGCAGATATTACATTACAGGCTGACTATTCTGGATAATTATGTAAAAACGTAAAAGAATAAAGGCTTCTTTATTTAAATTTTATGTTTACGTTTAAATCGGGACCATCACTCACTTCCTTACAACCTCCAGAACTACTGAAATCACAAAACATGATAACAGTAACACACATTAACTATCTAAACAAGAACGTTTATCATCATCAGCAGTCACCAATCCCAGGTTACAGGTAACTAGGTAAGTTGATCAACGAATGATGAATTGGAGCCGTGGTCATCAATAATAACTCGTATCTGGTTCATTAGCGACCGCTAGGGTTGGCGGGCGCTGTCGAATATCGATACGGATGAATCTTTTATTCGCTTACTCAAAAGTTGATTGTGAATGAGAAAACTGCGGGATTTTTATGTCTGGGTTTTGTTGTGTGCTGATTGAAAAAAAACACATACACTGCTACGTAACACGTTAAATTTTGTTTGTAAATAAAAAAAATTGATCGCGTGGCGAAACTGAGTGTAAAATTTTATGGTTTAAAAAAAGCGACCTATCAAGCGATTGCAATCGGTTAAATCAAGGTTTATATATACGCAAAAGTACATTTGATTTACGATAGAACACTAAGTAAAACTGACGCGTCTTGGTAGAATTAACCTGAAAATAGTTTATCTTATACCTTAAAAAAAACAAACAGTAATCTAGTACAGTACAATATAAATATTTTTGATACGCTGTAGTCAATCAACTTAGCCTATCGCAGTCCACTGCTGGATTTAGGCCTCTCCCAGGCTGCGCCACAACACTCTATCCTCCGCCTTCAGCATTCAGTCTGTTCCAGCCACCTTTTTAAGGTCGTCGGTCCATCTAGCTGAGGGCCGTCCCACACTACGCTTGCCGATACGCGGTCTCCACTCCAAGACTCGTCTACTCCACCGTCCATCGGTCCTTCGACAAACATGGTCAGCCCACTGCCACTTCAGCTTGCTCACTCTACAAGCTATGTCGGTGACTCCGGATCTTTTCCGGATAATTTCATCCCTGATTTTATCCTTCAAAGAAACTCCGAGCATAACCCGCTCCATAGCGCGCTGAGCAACCTTAAATTTGTGGACCAACCCAACTGTCAGTGTCCACGTTTCGGCACCGTATGTCATTACGGGTAGGACGCACTGCTTGAAGACCTTAGTCTTCAAGCATTGCGGAATAGACGCTGTAGTAGTCCGAAGAAACCAGGTCCAGAGAGGGCGCCAGCCGGGTGGATAGAAGAGTCGGCTGGGGTTACGTGGCTGCGGTGCCCATGTTTAGTCTCCAGACGCTTCAGCTCCTAAAGCACGTCGCGGCATAAGACGCGTTAGGATCTCGCGCAAGAGCGCGCCAACGTAGGTAGAGGGGAACCGCGCCGTTATTAAGCCCGTGGGGAATACCGAAATTCGGCTTGTAACTTGACGTAAGACAAAGAAACAGAACCTTCAGACCACAGGCACAAGTAGAATCTTTGATGAAGAGGGAATCAACAGGAGATCAGGTCGAAATGATAAAGAGAAATAAGTGATGGAATACATACCCATAAAATGAAGAAGAAAACATTAACAGCTTTTACTGAAAGCTTTAACTTTACACAAACATAATAACGTTTCTTTTTTTTGGGCGGTGGGAAATCATCAAATAACTTCTCCCACTCTGAGTGGAGCAGGAGGGCGTGTCAGACTTTTACTGACTAAAACCCACCCGTGTTCCCTCAGTTGCCTGTCTGCCAGGGGCGCCGGTATCTCTTTCGAACAACCCGCACCCCTGGTAGGCATTGGCCCTTGCGGATCCCATCAGTTCGGTGCACCAGGACACATGGCACGCCGTGACCACCCCAGGAACCAAGTAGCATAAGGGCCCCAGACGACCCCATGTCTGGCACCCTTAGTAACATAATAACGTTGGTTTTAAATATAAATAATCGGAATCACATGAAAAATAAACTGTATTTTCTCCAAAAGGGATGCTGTAATTAATTCTATCAGCGGCTCCCAGTAGTGCCATTGTCAGGAAAAAACCATTCGACGATGTTTTTTTCAGATTCGAAGTTTAAAATGTGATCAAAAGCTATTAAGCGATTTTTTCTTGAAAAGGTTGGAATAGAAATCAAAAAGTTTTTACCATAGCGGATTTACTCTACGGTTTGTAGATGTGCCTAGATACCCGATACCGGCTACCACAACAGATAATATCAGCAGTACGTTGTGTAGACATGGTAGGTAATGGGGCTTGTCAACTTCATTTCGTCTTCTTTTACTCAAAAGCTTGTTAGCATTTTTTGCCTGTTCCGGACACTTTCTTTGTAGACGTTGTACACTATTATTCTATATATTTTTTTCTACTGAATGGCCTATTTATTTAATTCATTATTCAATTAAAACTGAATAATATGTACCTACAGGTATATAAAAAAAAAATCATAAGGCATCAAAAAATAAGTCCGCATCGTTGTCAACGGGAAGAGTGCCCAAAAGGCTGGCAGCATTGCCACGTTGTATGGAAAAGCTGATTCTTTGGCCGAAATATAAGCCAGCCCTTTGGTCACGTGGAGAGTCAACCAACCGCTTGGAAATATCTCGGAAAACTAAGTGGGCACTCTGACCCCATGGCCCTAGAGTTTCAACCCCAAACGGCTCGAATATATAGGTTCCAATAAGATTGGAAAAATTGCGCCGTTTGAGGTTTTCCGCACCTGCAGCAGCCGCCCCAGCACAATTCGCCGTACTAGGAAGATGGGATGGCGCATTATTCTATTAATAAAACCAATTGTTGTTATTCGTAGATCTTTGACAGTCATTACGGGTCGTCAGAAGCCCGAAAGTCAAACAACCAGTCTTACCAAGGGGTATCGTGTTATCCAGTAAGTGGGTTGTGGAGGTCAGATAGGCAGTCGCTCCATGTAAAATACTGGAATTCAGCTATATCTGGTTAGACTGGAACCCGACCCTAACATGGTTAGAAAAAGGCTGGGCAGATAATGATGACTTGACGTCATTATTCTTTCAGTGAAATCATTTAGTACAATCCAACCATAATTAATATTGTGAAAAATCACCTTTCCTGTTTATTATAGGTATTTAAATCAATTGCAGCGTCATCTGGAAAAGTTTTTGTACAGGGATAATTGAGAATTGTCTTAGTCACTCCTATTTGGACGGTCAACGAATACAAATTAGGAGGGAAGAGGAAACACATATAAAAATGTGAGTAACTGTACAATGAATTAAAGTTATTTTCCCGCAGCTGGACTGCGGTTAGGGGTAAATATGAAAGTCATCATTATGCATCATGCAGCATGCATTGTGATATGCATGTCTGTAACGGATATATGACTGTCCATCGTGTCATTCATTGAATACATGTGAATGTGAATGTTAATGTCACCTTTTTTATGTAGGTTTTGTGTGAGTAATCTTACTCAGCTGTTTTGTTCTACATATTAATAGCTATTGTTAGCTTTCAAGCCATCATGCGCAAAAAAGCAAACTAGCTGCACCTAGTCTAAGAAGCAGCAGCAACAGCATCCTTAATGTTATTGCTGCCTGTTTTGTTGACTGTCCGTTTCAAAATCATTGGATACGGACGGCCATAGACATCAGTTAGGTTATATAGTTAGGTATAGGCTAACAATACTACTACTAAGTAGATTTTTTTGTTACTAGCACTAACTTTTTTTATGATGTTTGTGTTTTTAAATGAATTATGGATATTTCTCTGGAATAAATAAACTGAAATGAATTTAATGAATGCAAAGCTTGGAAGTTTTGGGTTACAAGCTGCCATGTAAAGTCAGCTACGTATGGTATTCCGAAATACGGCTCACCGAAAGGACGGTTTTCCGATAACACTCTACTCCGACGGTTAGTTGAACGAAAAAATAATTGGCCGATGAAACGTTTCGCCGAAAATATTATTTATCGACGGTTGGTAGTCCGAATGAATCCTTCGCCGATGTAACGGTTCACCGAAAACACTCTTCAACGACGATTGGTTAAACGAATGGTTAAATGGTTAGGTTAGGTTAGGTTAAAACTGTGACCACCTACGCACGAGCTGAGCGAGCGAAGCGAGCGGTGCCGCGGCAGCGGCCGGTGAGTGCCAGAAACGACTAGATTATATAGAAAAAAAATATGGAAAAAAGAGATTATTTTTAGGAGGCTATCGAGAGAAATAATATAATTATAATAACAATAATAACATTATTATTACCTGTTTAGAATTTGTCCCAAGTGGAAAAAGCACCCTTGTAATAAAACGTCTTCAAGTTAGATCTTATGCTTGAAATGGATTTAAATTTGCGTAAAATATGTTATACCAACTGAAATATTTGACTAGATAAAAAATGGTAAAAGTACTAGTTGGTGAACAAGTTATTGTTCAAACGTTCACTTGCCAAACATAGGTTTTGTTGTTTCAAGATGTTGTTGTTCAAGAAGATTCATTCGTTTAACCAATCGTCGTTGAAGAGTGTTTTCGGTGAACCGTTACATCGGCAAAGGATTCATTCGGACTACCAACCGTCGTTTTATAACCCATAGTATAGTCTATGATGAATATGGTGGGGTAAGCTTCGTTTTTTTTTACCTGAGCGACACAGATACCTACCTATATCTGCGTCACGTTGGTAAACGGCAAGTTAGATTATGACGATGGTCATCAAAATCTGCCTAGCCGTTTCCCAACTACTTTAGTGGTTTACTTCCCGTCTAAACGGATGCATCTGTGGGGTAAAAGTCGGATAAAAGCCATTTGACACACTTTTTGACATCACTCTATTATCTCTCAGCACAACACACAAAATACTTTATTTGTAAATCTGGCCGATACTTTGGTTTTTACACGCTTTATATTACCTTCACTTGTAACTAACTATGTATGTAAGAAAATCTTGGAATCTTAAATTGACCCACTTCCCGGTCTTCGATTAGGATAAAAATTTTGCACACGCTCTGAGTTCTGATGACAATACATGACTAGCTAAGAAACGTCATTACAAATCCAATATGGCGGCCTCCCCAAGATGGCGGACTGGCTGTTTGAAATCCACCCCCATGTTATGGGTATCAAATGAAAGGGTTTGCTGTCAGGAATATGAAAAAAAAAATATTTAAAAAATTGAAAAAAAGAAAAAAAAACACGTTTTTGTAGTTAGCAGAACTAAAAAATAGAAAATAAATAATAGTTTAAAAAAGTAAAAAACACGCTTTAAAAACCAAACTAAAAAAGGAGAAAATAATCTAATTCAATTAAAAAGCGTGGGGTGCTTTTTGAGGTATTTTTATAATCACTTAATGTCAAGCACCCCACGCTTTTTAATTGAATTAAATTATTTTCTCCTTTTACAGTTTGGTTTTTACAGCGTGTTTTTTAGTTTTTTATCTAGAAATTTATGGAAAGTAAAAAATATTATCTTTTATATTTCCAGAGTATTTTGGGATATCTATTCCACTTAAGGGATAGTTGCCAGATCCATATAAATTATGTTTAGGATAGATGCCCCGCCGATAACCAGGACATGTATCCCGCAAAAACTTTGACCGCATTTTGCCTTCCCATGCAATCACACAGAGACATGCGACACGGTCAACTTAGTGGTAGTTGGAGAGTCTTTCAATGGATTAATTAAGTAGCATACAATTACATATACAAGGTGTAACTTAAATAACGCACAACCTCTTAAGGGGTCATTGTACTCATCATTATCGACCACTTTTACTATGGGACCAAACCTGAAATCGTAAAAAAAAATCAGCTGTTCCTTACATTTTGACAAGTTATGCGAAAACAAGTGTATGGAACAGCTGATTTTTTTTCGCGATTTGAGGTTTGGTCCCATAGTAAAAGTTGTTGATAATGATGAGCACAATAACCCCTTAACAGGTTGTGCGCTATTTAAGTTACATCTTGTATATACAATTGGGGTACCTACACTCCTGAGGCAACTATCCTGATTTTACCCTGAACCAGTATTTTACATGGAGCCACTGTCTGCATAACCCTGGGTTTCTTTGTATTTATAAGACAAAAAAAAAACAATATTCTCTCCTAAGTCAGCACATATTAATTTCAAAATAACATAACACAAAAACAATCCCACACGTTCGCCTTGTCGAAATTCGCCACGCTACCCGTTTTCGCTTTGCCACACCCGCTTAGTGCAACACATTTAATTCATATGTCTAACAGCTTTGCGACTTAATTGAGTTACAGCCACCTAATTCCTATACGCAATTATATTTTCCAATTAAATTTTCCACTTTCTTCCTTGGGTAATGGATTTTGTAACAATTTTGATACAATATTTTGGGGTTATAATTATAATTAAAAAAGGGTTTCGTATTGTTATGCTTTTAAATGTGAAATTAATTGTGTTTGTGAGTTAATTTTGTTATTTAGATGTTTTGCTGCTTTTCATTTCTATAATTGCTTTGTTTTCAGGCTTACCTATGTAGTGGAAATTGTATTTGGTTGTGAACATACGTAGCTTAAACAGTTTCAGAGCAGTATTTTGCTATCATTTAAAAAACATTGCGTAGTGAATATCATCATCTAAAAAGATTTTCCTAAGTAAGTATGTTTCGGGTTAGTCTAACCAGTTGCAGCTAAATACTGGTATTATACGTGGAGCAACTGCATATCTGATCCAACCCAGTTACTGGGTAACACTTAGATAAATAGATAGATAGCTAAATCGTTTATTTGGTGCATATGTTACCGGCCAAATCCGATTTCAGGCCAAACTAGTTTGTCCTAGGCCAAACTGGTTTATTAAGCCGGGGCACGCCATTAAATGGGTTAGGTTAGGTTAGGTTAGGTTAGAACTGTGACCAAAAGCGCGCGAGCCGAGCGAGCGAAGCGAGCGGCGCCGCGGCAGCGGCCGGCGGGCGTTACTTCCAAAGGCTGTTAACGAAATGGCTAATTAAGCTAGTTGGCTGCGACATATCACGCGTAGGATAAGTCTGTTTGGCCTAGGACAAACTAGTTTGGCCTGAAATTGGGTTTGGCCGGTAACACATACAAAAGACACAAGACAACATACAAAGCACGATGAGATAAAAACTAATTACATGAAAAGAATGAGGTGCCAATATATTAAAAAAAAGAACACAGGATGACATAAGTACCTATAGTGATGATACTTTAGGCTATGTCACAATTTGACATTCAAATAAAATAACGTGCGGTGGAGTACAAAAGTGCGGTGTGTGTCTCAAGTTGCACCAAATGGGAGTCCAGCTCAGCATGTGTCAGGCAATTATACCTGGCACTGATATTCTGCTAGATCCCTGCAGTGACCCACGGACGTCGAGCAGATGACATTAATACGCGAATAATAATTATTTGGTGTTGTGAAAAGTGGAATGTGTGAAGTTAAAGAAAAGAAAGAAAGAAAAAAACGTTTATTTGCGGTATACATGACGCAAAAAGATAAGGAACACAAAACAATAAGAAAAGGTTGAGGTAAATATGCGTCACATCCACGCAAAACAGCTATCACTCAGCCATTATACTGCGACCCTATGCAGGACAGAGCCCCAGCGCTGGTTTTCAGGGATAGCCGGCTTTGACGTAATGACGTCACCCGGTGCATTAAACAATAGTTATGAAACTACTGGTACAGCGAACTAATAGAAAAATTATATAAATTTTATGTTAATATGATAGAATAAGGGGAAAAAAAAACCTAACCTAACCCCCGCCTAACCTAAGTACCTAACTGCCCGCAATGTGTAAGTAATGTATTCTACAATAAAGTTTAGCATTTGGAAGCGTTCTTATTCGATGATGATTGTGTATTTGATTACTTGATTGTTCACTTATACCTACTTTACTTTCCTCCTTATCACATACCATGACAACCGATTTCGCCAAAACTTTTTCGTTATCGGTGCCCCTTATGTACTCATTTCTTAAAGTGAAGACTTTGTGGGTCATCTTTTTTTTTTTTGGTTTCTTTATTTCTCAGTTATACACACAAACTTAACTTAAACAGTTTTTAAGCAGTTTTTTCTATCATTGGCAAAGCACTGCTAAGTGAATATCAACCTCTGTCTCAACTGCCTTACTTTTCCCCAACAATTTTTAGGTTCTAGGGGGAATACCAGTATTTTACGTGAAGCAACTGTCTTTCTGACCTCCACAACCCAGTTACTAGGTTACACGATGCCCCTTGATAAGACTGATTGTCAGACTTTCTGGCTTCTGACGACCCGTAACGACTGTCAAAGATCCACCAATGACAGCCGGGACCAACGTCCTCCTTATCACATAACATGACAACCGATTTCCACACAACTTAACCGATGCCAACCATTCGAGTAACACCACACATCCCCCTTAGAAATAAAAAAAGAAAGAAAGAAAGAAAACATGTTTATTCTGCACAAACAAAACACACATCACAAAAAATATAATAAAACAGATAGACATACAAAGTAGCTAAAAGCCCCGTATTCAGGTAGAAAAAGTTTTTATTATTGTTTTTGTTTTGCTTAGCATTTTCATCAATCATCATATCATACAAAAATCTGAGTACGTACTTATCTATCCCCTAATAAACCCCGCACTAATCAGTATACCTACCTACATATAAATCATTCGAAAGCCCGTTGTAAAGTCAGATAATAATAACATAGAAGCCATAATTATTTTGCTTAAGCTGCTTCAAATTAACAAAAATCTTTTTTTAATTATAATCCGCCAGCTCTACAGGTAATGTTTTAATTATGCTATAACAGTATTTGGTTTCAAATTATAATTAAATAAGCCGTGTGCCCGATGGTGTATCCCATCGGCAAAATGATGAACTTCCATAAAAACTTTCATCCCCTATTTAAGCCTTATAAGAGATGAATTTTCAAATATCCTTCCTTCGAGCCCACCTTCGTTATTTAAGGAAGTCTTGTGCAAAATTTCATGCTTCTAGACCCAGTGGTTTAGGATGTCCGTTATCTGTCAGTAAATAGATGGACTGAAGATTTTTATTAATAGCAGCACTCCGCGGTTTCACCTGCGTAGTTCCTGTTCCCGTGGGAATACGGGGATAAAATATAGCCTATGTCACCTGGGGATAGTGTAGCTTCCCAACAGTGAAATAATTTTTCAAATCGGTCCAGTAGTTTCGGAGCCTATTTAATGCAAACAAACAATCAAATCTTTCCTCTTTATAATATTAGTATAGATATGTTTTCGACATTACCCAATTCAATGGCGGAATGACCGATCTTTTTGGAACGATCACACACGCTACCTCAATGTCGCCTACATGTGTAACAAATGCATGTTTGACACTTGCGCACATGCCAAAGGATACCTTACTGCGATACACTGCTGCTTGGATGGCCAGCAATATCTGCCTCGTGAGTGGTCAAATCGGTTCATCTTGTTCTCCTGGAGTTGTCTAGATATGTATGTATAGAATCCAGTCTATCCGACTAAACAGACAGCTATGCTGCTGGAGAGTTTGTTCCGCTACTTCTTCTTCCCAGGTAAAGCACTACGAAGTGGTGACGGGTGGGCGTTTTTGGGGGTACTGTCTTATGTATTTTGACGTTCGAAAAGTGCTGATTCTCAGCCTAATTTGAATAAATGACTTTTGTTTTTTTTTATGTAGTATACCGCCCGGGCCGTCTTTAAACAAGGTTTGAGATGGACAAAATCGTTAATCACTTCTTCAAAATCTATTTCAGCATGTCACATTTGAGTAGGTACATCTGCGACTGGTTCTCTGGATCTCTTAAGAAGGAATGTTCATAATTCATTAAATACAAATATCTAAACATAACATATCAAAAGCTAATAAGCGTGAAGGTATCGTAGTTAGTAATTTTCTATTGATTTTCCGAAATAAATATGTGTTTCTATAATAAATATCGGTTATCGTTTGGTGATCTGGTAAGAACGATTGCGGGTCCCTGTGCTCGTGCTATGAGTACTAATTGGGAAAAAGGAGCCGGAGTACAGCACAAACACAGGGCTAAGCAACTGAGCTCTCATGTGCCACTGAACCGACGTGTTCGCACCACCATCTATCTAGAAATACCGAATCGACATCGAGGTATCGAGATAGCGACTACGATCGTGAGCTACTTCGGCATGTAATTAAATTACCCATACACTACAAATCACTGAATAAGTTTAGCGCTAAACACCATCATTCTGTATCTGTCCACTTCAAACAATTGAATGCCATACGATGTTAAAAGTAATTAACCATCTTAAAATAGGAGGAGGCTCTCAATTCGTCAATATGTTTTTTTATGTTTGTTCCGCGATATCTCCGTCAATTGTGGATGGGTTTCGAAAATTCTTTTTTAATAGATAGTAATACTTTGCTCGGGTATTTTTTGCGTTAGCCTCGATAAAACGTTTCTTATCTACTTTATGTATCTTGATGACATTGTGCTGCTTCCTTCACTGTTGTTTACATACCATAACTAAAAAGTGAAAAAGAAAAAGTTTTTCCCAAAAAACAAAACCGACCTCCGAAAAAACACTACCTACAAAGTGAAAAAATAACTAATTTCGGAAGTCGGTGATAAAAACTAAAATACGTACTTTTCCAAAAATACTGAAATTCGTTATTTTTCACATTGTAGTGTTTTTTCCGAAGGCGATTGTTTTTTTTTTTGTGTAAAAAAATGTACTCAGTTAGGTATTTCTGGTGTAATGGGCTGAGATCTCCGATCGAGGCCTTTTAAAGGAGTTCTGTTACTACTCCTGAGGGTAAATAAGCAAATTAATTCTTTCAGCAAAGATCTTTAGATCTTGGAAGAGTGCCAACGACATTAAAATAATGTGAACTTAGATTTAATTAAAAAAGTTACGAGTTATAAAGTTTTACCAAAGTAAGATTTTACTCGGGAAGGTGTTTTTTTATACATTGCAGCTGTTGCACTGTAGTCATCTCTTGGAAGTTTTCGGAGCCAACTGGACTAAGGCGTGTGGGTTTTTACGTATATTATGTTCTATTTAGTTTCGTTTCCTAGTTCCTTTGATCGACTCACTCAACTTCTACCATTTACGGACATGTAAAGTTTTCAGTTTAAATATCTAGTTGTGTTGTTCAGTAGAGTAGTCAGTCCAGATCCTTATGAAATTAGGTGTGTGATTAGAAAAAAACTATCATATTGTGTTACTACATACGAAGCATAGAATCCAGAATCCTCGTTATTTAGAAGCCAGATTAAGTTAACTAGCCAAGCCAAGGAATTTCATGATATTAAAATGTAGTTTCTTATAATATATTTGACTTCCAACTTAAATTGTTATTACTGACTAAAACCGACCCGTGTTCCCGCAGTTGCCTGTGTGCCAGGGGCCGCGGTATTTCTTTCGAACAACCCGGACACCTGGCAGAATTAAATTGTTATTCAAATCACAACTGTAATTTTTTACAGTTGTGTGATATGCCTATAAATAAATAAATAAAATCCTTTATTTCAGATTCATCATACGATTACATACATATTTGTTAGTACAATTGCGAACTTACAAACTAGTGTTAGTAATAATTAATAATAATTGATGGACGCATTATAATAATAATTTTATTTGCAGTTTTCAATTAGCAGTAAGTGCCAGACCCGGGTGGACTCCCCGATGATGGTGACAAATCACTATACGATTGTGCGCAGCCGCATCCATCGAGCCAGCATCGGAGAGTCCGACCGGTCTGTCAGCGCGCGCAGGATGGCGTTGGGGCTGTGGCGTAGGGTAGTTTAAGGATAAGGAGGTTAAGGAGCCCTAAGTACACTTATCAAGCAAGTTACTACCAAAAAACATTTGAATAATTTCTAATTGAATAATCTGATAGCAAACTTCGTCTAAAAAAATATAAATCTTATAAAATCTTCAAAACTTTCAGTATCTTGGTACTGAAAGTCGTGTTCTGAACATTATAGTAAGAAAGCAAATATAGAGAAGCACCGTTCAGGTATAAATAGTAGTATATCTCAACGAATAATTGAGTTTCAAGTTGAATTCCATTTTCAGACTTTGCCCAATGCACTAGGGTTGACACAACTTCGTTTTAGGTTTCAGGGTTTGTAGGACCTGTGATTGACTTCTGATAGCGGGTGTAAGGACCATACTTGGAGACTTTCTGGTTACAGGGATCTCAATACCTCCATTACTAAAGGGTTCCCCTGCTAGGAAGTTGGGAACCCACAAATAAACGACAAAAACCAGTTTTTAATGTTATAACTTAGTAACCTTTGAATCGTTCCAACCACAATGACTTAAAAGGTGGAGTCAGATAGGCAGTCGCTCCATGTTAAATACTGGTATTCAGCTGCATCCGGTTAGACTGGAAACCAACCATAAGATAGTTGGCAAAAGTCTAGGAAGATGATGACATGGCAATCTTAACTCAAACTTTGTAACATTGTCAGCTGTGACAACCCTAATAGCAAGAGCTCTTTACCACAGCGCGTCCTAAATAAATAATACGATATTGTAAGGGGACGTTTTAAGAGGTATAGCCATAGCGGGCATTTCACGAACTTTCCATACTTCGACCACAGTATAGACGTGTACAGAAGATCAGATTCAAGCAACGAGCGAAAACGCACGCATACATCGACATGCTTCACGTACAGCGCACTCGCGCATTCATTGAATTAGTACATGTTCCTCCGTGTTCTACCGTTACATAAGCATGCAAATAATAAAAAAAAAATGAACTATTAGTAAATTATAAGAAAGGCTCGTGACAAGTGACAGCGGCACGGTTCGATCGATCAGGTTATGCTGCGATTGCCGCGGTTGTTAGGTGGATGGGTCACCAACTTTACATAACTCCGTGCTTCGGAAAGCACGTTAAATCGTTGATCCCGGTTGTCATTCGTGGATCTTTAACAATCGTTACGGGTCGTCAGTAACCCGAAAGTGTGACAGACAGTTTTATCAAGGGGTATCGTGTTACCCAGTAACTGGGTTGTAGAGGTCAGAGAGGCCGTTGCTCCATGTAAAATATTGGTATTCTTCGACTTGAAGCCGACCCTAAATATTTGAGAAAAGGCTGGGCAGATTAAGATATTATAATAAAAATTAGCAGCACTCCGCGGTTTCACCCGCGTAGTTCCCGTTCTCGTGGGAATACGGGGATAAAATATAGCCTATGTCACCCGGGGATAGTGTAGATTCCTAACAGTGAAAGAATTTTTGAAATCGGTCCAGTAGTTTTTGTGTGAAAACATTACAAACATACACACAAATGTTTCCTCTTTATAATATTAGTTTAGATTACAGTTTTGTCAGACCACCACCCACCCAAACATTCCACCATTGGTTGCCATCTCGAATTTAGAAAAGTTATAAGCATTTGCTAAAAAGTCCAGACACTTTACTTTTTAATGTTTATTTTTTTACTAATCATAACAATATTATTATTTTCTATTAAAACAGTCCAGTTATTAGAAGACCGGACAAACTCCAAGCGAGGGTCAACAAGCCGGACAGGTCTGCACAAGTCCGGACGGATGGTAACCCTAGTCATGACGGGCACGTCACCGAGATTCGCTGTACGTCCGTATGTCATAAATGTGTGCGTGCGGCTGGTCCGCTCGTTTTACGAAGCTGACCTTCTGAGCCAAATTTATTCTCTGTTTCATCCCTCGGTACGTGAGTTTGTTTATATTTTTACGATATTGTCAAAGTTAAACTTTTAAGAAGGTGTCGAGAAGGCATCAAGTCACTTTTTGTTTGAGAATTTTTCATGAATATTTTTTTTCTTCTAGCGAAAATGAAGTGTTTCAGTTTATTTTGGTAAGGTAAGGGAAGTTTGCTAAAACAATGTATTAGGTGACAGAGTTGAGTTTTGTCAGTCACAGATACTGGAAATATGCAAAATTTTGTTTTCCTTAAGGGGAAAGCGCCAGGGTAGCTCGATTCTTTTTACGTTAGTTTTTCGTAATTTGCAATTCAGTAATTTAATTGATGACTTGTATGAAAGATTGGATTGGATAGGCACTGGATGACCACTCATCGTACGTCATTTGCGTATATAAAATAAGTGTTATTGTGTATGTGTGTATCTTTTTGTGCGTCGCCTTTTGTTTTGGGTATGTAGAATTTAAGTGATTTTTATTTTGTTTTTGAATATGGATTTTGTATGGTCTGAAATAAATATTATATTATTATTAATACAGAATTAATATTTTTAATTAAAAAGTGAAGACCGTACAGAGTTTTATAATTAATTTAATTATGTCGGTGGCTTTATGTTGATCAAAATACGATTCACGACCGTAAAACGTATGTATTTACAGGATTATAATGTCTAAAATTTTACAACCCTCTAAGTCCATGATGATGACTTTTGTTTTTAGAAATAGTCAACATACAGCCTGACAATGACCTACAAATTACAAAAAAACGTAAGATAACATGAATTTCGCGGGTACAAAGGAAAATGGGAAAAATTGTATGGAGCTGGGCTATGCTTGGAGTTTCCCTGCTTGATCGAATCAGGAATGAATAGATCCGCAGGAAAGACCCAAGGTAAACGACATAGGCCGAAGAATTGCCAAACTTAAGTGGCAGTGGGCAGAGCCCATTGCTCGCAGAACAGATAGACAGAAGAGAGACAGAAGAGAGACAGAAGTTCTGGAATTGGAAGGCCTCCCAAAAGGTGGACCGATGACCTTGTGAAAGCCGCAGGAGTCCGCTGGATGCGGGAAACATAGAGCTGGTCGAAGTGGCGGATCTTAGGAGAGGCCTATGTCCAGTAGTAGACGTCTTTCGGCTGAAATGATGATGATGATGATGATGTATGGAGCTTGCCCCATCGGCGACCATATCTGTACTATTTATTTCCTAGTAGGCATATATACAATAAGACTACAAAAGATTCAGTGTGAGTCAGTGTCCACGTATCGGCACCGTATTTCATTACGGGCAGGACGTACTGTAAAGACTTTAGTCTTCAGACATTGCGAGATAGGTGACGAGAAGACTTGACGAATTTTCTCAACCGCTACTCAACCCAACTAATAGACGTAGTACTTCACAACTTCGACTTCTACTTCGATTTGGATTGGACTCGGCAAGACGTCTGAATTGTACATGACTTTTGTCTTGTCCAAATTCATGCCGAGGCCAACCCGCCGAGATGCTCCATTTAGGCAATGCAGCATCTGGTCTAACTGTTCCAGCGTCTCAGCCATTATTACGATGTCATCAGTAAAGCGAAGGTGTGAGATGTACTCGCCATTGACGTTAGTGTCCAGTCCAGTCCAGTGTCTTGAAAAAGTCCTCCAACGCATTGGTAAACAGTTTTGGGGATATCACATCCTCCTGTCTCACTCCACTAAGCAGTTGGATGGGCCTGGTTTTCTGATCCGAGATCTGGGCAGTCATCATAGCAGCGTCTTACAAGCATCTCAACACTTCGTTGTAGTGCCATTCAATTCGACATCGTTGCAGAGACGCCAGAACTGCCCATATTTCGACGTAGTCGAAGAAGTCTCGTAGTCCACACAATGCCACAAATGTTGTACTTCTCGGTCTTGTATAATTTACTGAACAATATGGATGTGTTCTACGTTACTGAAGCCTTTTCAAAAACAGGCTTATTCTGGTGGCTGGAACTCGCCAATTCTCCTGGCGAAACGGTTCATGACGACTCTCGAAAACAGTTTATAAACGTGGCTCAAAAGTGGGATGGGTCTATACTTCTTCAGCAAGGTTTTGTCAACTTATAACAACTTACAAGAACAGAACCACCGCGCCTTTGCTCCACGCTTCGAGCGTTGTACTCTCTTAGGTGGCGGAGTTAAAGAGAATCGCCAGCTCACTCAGGACTGGAGCCCCGCTCGCTTTAAGGAGCTCTGTCGCTATCCCGTCATCCCCAGGTGCCCTGTTGTTCTTTAACTGCTTGAAAGCCGCCCTAATATCGCACTGGTCGACATCTGGGATACTCTTCATGTAGTGACGTGTTAATTCCGCTCGATGGGCATCTGCATCTGCTGGTTTCGCTGTCCACGTTAAGTAATTTCCTGTTGTGTAAACCCTCGACTTCCTCGAGTATCTTGAAATCCGAAGTTAAAGTAGAATCCGGTTTTAACAATGGTCCCTGGAATTCATTTCAAACAACAAAAGGCATGATAACAAAGGTATTGAATATTAAAACAAATATTTTGCATTATTTAAGCTCAATATTTTATTAACATTATTTATTTATGCATACGTCAGTAAAATAAACCAAATGCAATGATTTTTTTTATGTTTTGTTATTAAAACAAAAATTGCAGCATTAAATATGTGATTATTCATTCAAATATTATTTTACCTAAATCTTTTTTCCCAAATGACATTTAATCGTACTCCTTGAACAATGTTTGTTCTAAAAGCCCTCACCTTTCAAATGATACTAGTTTCATTGATGGCCACTGATGGGCCAGAACGCACATTGTCCTTTCGCATACTTCGAACTCAAAAATAATCCTCACCCTTGCTTTTATTAGTGTTGATTCTCAGCCTAATTTGAATAAATGACTTTTGATTTTAAATTCTTGTACGATTTACGAAAAAAATATCCGTTTGATATTTACCCTGGTAAAATGAATAATATTCACTGAATATTCTGAACAACACTAACTGGCAGCCCAAATCCAAACCGAAAATTATTTGAAACGTGCCATCCTCGTTTTCAGAAGAGTATTTACGGAATGAAGCTGACAGATCCTTCACCGCAAGCTAGGAATCTAGTCACTATTAAGGCATCAATTAACGTTCCATTTTGTAATCTACACCGTGATATTTTAGTCTTACAAAGGTGGTCCACTCAATGTATCCGATATAAAATACCACAAGGCGCGATTAAAATAATTGTTACCATTAACTATTACTATTATTATACTAGGTGCAAAGAAAAATAAATAACGCTTTAGAATTATGAAACACCTGTTAATAATGTTTACGTATCCCGTAGTAGAAGATGTTTATAAAATTGCATCTCCATTACATTCCATCATTAATTTTATCTCCTTTACAGGCTGTTTCAAACTACGTCATGCGTCTTATATGATATTTTCTTTTTTTTATAATCATATGTTCTTAAATTTTTTTTTTTTTTTTTAATAAATGATGAGAAGTCGTTGGATACATGAAGTGGGCTGCCTTTGTAAAACGATAAAAATGTCACGGTGTTTAAGTATTACTAATTAAAGTCCCTTTTCGTGTCTGGTTGTGTGATCGCGTTGTTCCTATAAACTACGTAATGGATTTTAGTGGAGTTTTCACCATAATTTAGGGAGCATAATCAGCCTATAATGTTCCCACTGCTGGGACACAGGCCTCTTCTCTGTGAGAAGGAGAGGGCCATAGTGCACCACGCGAGTCCAGTGCGGGTTGGTAGATGTCACATAAAAAAAAAAAAATATAAAATATAAAAATGTTTATTGCATCAACTCAAATAACATAATCTAGTTCCAATGGGGAGAATCCTGTTAAGCAAATAGTTTGCTTGTGTTAGGATACTCCGCCCTTCCCACACCCTCCCCCCCCTCCCCCTCCTCCCTCCTCCTTCCCTTGCCCTTCGTCACATGTCTTCGAATTTTTGATTTTAGGACATGCCTGTTTTCTCACGATATTTTCCTTCACCGTTGAGAGCAGTGGTGATGATATCATTAACACAAAGTAAAGCTTCTGATTGGGTTCAAACCCACTTGAGCCACAAGTGCACTAGATTTAACAACCATAATAATATATTA
Organism: Antitype chi; assembly: GCA_947359405.1. Classification (NCBI taxonomy): domain Eukaryota; kingdom Metazoa; phylum Arthropoda; class Insecta; order Lepidoptera; family Noctuidae; genus Antitype; species Antitype chi. The sequence goes on along the minus strand of OX375827.1, from coordinate 3,161,580 downwards.
TTCACTAAATAGGATTCAGTAAATCTTATATAATATATCATAGTGCAAAACTGAAATCTCCAGAGCATATATGCTTTGAAATGAGGTTTCTAATGCAAGCTACCTGAATAGGTCATTCATTTGATATGTTCCCAGTAGTTTCATATGAATAGTTTGTAAAGTGGAGTAAATCTGTAGACGAATTAGCTCTTACTACTTCTCGCTTGACGAATATTTTACACACGAAAGTTTTGATAAGCACATAATATTATTTTCATACCACCTGCTTCAACGTCATCATTTCAGCTGAAAGACGTCCACTGCTGGACATAAGCATCTCCCTAGCTCCGCCGCTTCGACCGGTTTTGTGCTTCCCGCATCCAGCAAATTCCTGCAGCCTTCACAATCGCCTTCATCCTTCCTCCAGCCTTCATCGGTCCACCTTGTGGGAAGCCTTCCAATCCTCTACGTCTTCGGGTACGCGGAAAACGTAGAGTTAACGTAACGTCCCACCTGTTTGATAACGTCAAATTATACGTCATGCAAGCCCTGGGTCTAACTATACTCCATTTGAAATAAGTTTAGACATTTAACTAAAACTTTTTTGCAATCCGATCAACCGATTTTGACTTCTATTGCGTTGGTGACATGACAAATGGTAGCTGCAGTAAACAGTTGGTATTGTAACTACTTTTTTGCTTATAATGCTATCCTTATGCCCATGGTATAGAAGTCAGAATCGGTTGAACGGACTGTAAAAAAGGTTTGTTTAAATGTCTAATTTTATTTCAAATGGAGTTATAGGTAATATTATTGTCCTGAATTTCATTATAACCCGCTTTGATTTAAATTGGAACCTCAACAAAATCTTTAGAAAGAAACCTTATAAAAAACTAATCCGTTTTAACCGACTTCAAAAAGGAGGAGGTTATCAATTCGTCGGAACCTTTTTTTTTTTTTTTTTTTTTTATGTATGTTCCCCGATTACTCGAAGATGGCTGGACCGATTTGAATTTTGTTTTTTTTGTTTGAAAGGGTATACTTCCCAGGTGGTCCCATGATCATCAAGTCAGGATCTGATGATGGGATCCTGGAGAAATGGAGAGAACTCTTCAAATTTTATAGGCACACAAAGCGATTTAGGTATTTTTTGGAAGAGTACTTTCTCAGAGTGGTTCCATTTCAATTTGGTGAAGATCTGATGAAGAACTTCGGAGATATGCAACGGAACTCCTCAATAAATGATAGCAAATGGACTGGGATTGCTGAAATCTCATCTCTGTCTATTGCTTACACCAGTTCATAACATAACATCACGCCAGTATGCTGTGAAGGTGTAAGCACATGTGAACCACTAAAAAGTGAAAAATAAAAACTTTTTCCAAAAAAAAAACAACCGACTTCCAAAAAAACACTACAAAGTGAAAAATAACTTTAATTTCGGAAGGCGGTGACAAAAAATTCAAATACAGCTCCAAAGACACCGACTTCCGAAATTAAAGTTATTTTTCACTTTGTAGTGTTTTTTTGGAAGTCGGTTGTTTTTTTTTTGGAAAAAGTTTTTATTAACTTGCAGAAGGTATAAAAAGTAGAGTATTCCCATCGGGACTAAACATGTCTACGTCTTGGATGAGATTAATTTCTTTGCTGCACTCAGGAGCAGTGGTGGCGCAGTGGTAACGGCCGGGACTTACGAGATGTAGGTCGTAGGTACGAACCCAGGCAGGCGTTTTACTTTATGTAAATAATTCATCACCACTGCACTCAAAACGATGAAGGAAAACATCGTGAGGAATCCGGCATGTCCTATAATCAAAAATTCGAAGACATGTGACATCTACCAATCTGCAACGGATCCGCGTGGTGGATTACGGCCCGCTCCCTCTCCCGAGGAGGCCTGTGTCTCAGCAGTGGGAACATTATAAGCTGATTATGCTTATGGTACTCAGAATCCATCGATATGTAAAGCGCCCACGACATAAGACACTGCTTTATACCCTTAGTGAATAACCTACTATTCTAGGGCGAATCATTTTGGTTGACACAATCATTTACTGTATAACTGTAAAACAAACATAGTGAATAATTCAATATTTCATCGTCTTATTTACCTTTATTTTGATTGAAACAATTTGGTTGAACCTTGTAATATTCCCATGATAATATTGTTTGCATACTTGCGGTTGCACCGTGTTTCGTTCGAATGTAAACTTTGCCCCGTCTGTTTGATATGCTCAGAGGTGGTATTCCGTAAAATATTTTCATAGTGCATCACTACATTATGTTCCTAACAAGTTTATATCTTTAGCGACTAAACATCTATGCCAATTCTGGTAAGGCTGATTTACATTTAGTGAGTTTAGATTTGGAGCCCCTCGGCGGGTTGGCGTCGGCTTAAATTTGGACAACACGAAAGTCATTCGCACGTCTTACCGAGTCCAAACCGCATCGAAGGGTACCTTATCAAAGTTGCGAAGGCTCATGTCTACCTAGGCTCAGTCATCCAGCTTGGTAGACACAACTTTAAGAAAGTAGCCGACAGAAGGATCCAGTTGGGTTAGGCAGCGTTGGCTTCGCATGTTTGAAGACTAAGGTCTTCATCCAGTGCGTCCTGCCCGTAATAACATACGGTGTCGAAACATGGACACTGACAGATGGGCATCTGTCAGTGTCCATGTTTGACACCGTCCACAAATTTAAGGTCGAATTGGTAGATGTGATGTGTGATATCTTCGAATTTTTGGTTCTAGGAGGTGCCGGTTTCCTCACCATGGTTTCCTTCACCGTTTTGAAAGCAGTGGTGATGAAATAATTTACGCAAAGTAAGGTGCCTGGTTGGGTTCGTATCCACGAACTCGTAAGTCACGGCCGTTACCACTAGGCCTCCGCTGATCTCCACAGTCTAGAGGACTATTCTTAACCATAGGAAATACAAATCAGCCATAACAAACTAGACCTAATAATCAGCTAATGTAGTCTTTAATCTCAGTAGTATGTCATATATATTTATTTATTTAACCATTTATGCACACACATATAAACAGACAAGAAGAAAGGAACAGAAAAATACGTACATATGTAATGCTTATTTCTACAGAAATCTCTTCCAGCACACCTGCGATAGGAGAGAAGATACCAGAGATGTAGACAACGCGTGTAATAACAGTAGAAGGGAAATCATAAAATTACAAATTAAACTCTAATTTAAATATACATACATAATATGAGAATATACATACATACTAACATACATACATACTTCTAAAATAAATATCACTATAATATATATAATTGTAATGTAATTAAATTAATAAATACTTAAGCACCATCCCTACCCCCCCCCCCCATGACCTACATTTATTTTCATCACATTTTAATATTTTGATACCGGCAATGCGCCGCGACTTTGTTCACGATGCATGTTGACTATCCTGCTGTGTGTCCCCGAGGAAATTTCGGTAAACTCTGTTGGAATAGCCAACGCCATAAAAGGATGCTGCATTCTGCAACAGATATGTCATACTTTTGAGAAATGATTAAATAATATATGCTGTCATTCGGTTCATATTTCATATTTGTACGCCGTTGAGGCAAAACATGACTGCAATAATTTAATGTAACATCTTGCATACCATAAGAATAAGATCTTTATTTGTAAACTTAGGTAGTTACATACACGGTGTGTGAGATGTCACAATATTAGTTATGATATTGAATTTGAATTTATTAATATAAATTATATTTGATCATATTTCTACGCTTCACGGCAAAACAGAGAATCATAACTAATATTGTGTTAATGTTTATAAAAACATTGCAACTGGAAGTGAAAACCATATTGCAATTAAGTAAAAAATCAATTATACAGAGGTCAATATAACAGTATCACTAAAATAAGATGTCAAGTAACAACAGTAAAAAAATACAATTTATCCTTCAAAAACTCAGTTACATTATAATAAGGTTTATTTACAAGAAAGTTCTTTATTTTTTTTTATAGGTGAATATTTAACATTTTAATTAATTCCGTTATATGGTCGTGAACAGTCGGTGCCGTATGAAAAACACAGTGCTGTCTTGCACTGTCTCGAACACAACATATTGACGTATCGTCGACTTTAGTCATTTCTATCTCACAGCTTTTGCTATCTTTAGTTATTTTGTACCTACCGACCGTTTTTTGTTGTTAAGTGTTTATCAGTGGAAACTTGTAAATGTGCTTCAGTTTCATATTGTTTAATAACATTGTTTATGTTAGCTGTAAGTTTCCCAAATAAAATAAAATAAAATATATAAATCTGTAATATTTTGGGTTGGTTTTTACAAATACTGCTATACTCAGTTTTTGGAATAATAAATGTATCTTAAGTTAAACTCTCACCAGCTCATTCTATTTAGGAGTACCTATATTATTATGTATTTTTGAAGCATCGTTATAGACATAGCTAAGTGACTTTCGTTTTGTTCACGAGTTCGTAATCAAGTTTAATAAATGAGCTTAATAAAACAGGCTCAATAATAACAGACACACGAGGCGATCTAAAATAAAGCTTCGCTTGCCAAGGTTGATTTGGGCCAGAAGCCAGAGAGTCTGACAACCAGTCTTACCATGGGGTAACGTATTACTTAGTAACTGACTCCATGTAAAACACTGGTATTAAGCTGCAACCGGTAAGACTGGAAGCTGACCCTGACTGAAAAGGCTAGGCAGATCATAACTATCAAACTATTAAACAAAAGGGTTAACTAATCTTTAAAAAAGTAAACAAAGAAATGAATCCAAAACAAAATAGAAAACACGAACATACAAACCATGCTCTTCCTTCTACGCACCATTTACACAAGAAAAAAAACTTATCGCACACAAAAAGCCCTAAGATGGCGCTTTCAACTCCGTATTGTAGAATAACTCACAAAGAGCTATTCAACCTCTGCGATATTAAAGGTATTATCTGGCTAGAGGAGATCGATTACTGCCTGTGAACCGGCAATCTATAATAAGATCTCATTCTGTAGTACACCGCACAATGGTTGGGAAGCTTTGTCCAAAGGTATGGTGTTGCCAGGGGGCCGTAAGATGGCGCTTTTTGGCGGAATTATAATGCAATATTTTTTGTCTAGCTAAATGGGCAGATGACCTAAAAAGACTTGGGTAAGACCTGGATAAGACTAAGCACATACAAGAGAAACGTGACACAAAAGATATTAGGACAATGCTCCGTTGTGTGCGTGTTGATTTTACATGGTTGAAAATCCGTGAAATGTTTTTTTATTTTTATAAAAGCGCGTTGAACATATTGCGGTTGAGAAATACAGAGAAGAAGAAAGAAATACATCATGTACCTGCTTAATTACCTAACTCCTGCTTAAACCCACTTTCAAATTAGTGTTCGGGTTCGAGTTCAAAGAAAAGCTTTCATAGAAGACGTTAGAGTACTGGATCTGCACTCTAATTGCGTAACACACAATCAATCTGAATCTGAATTATCTTTAAGATTATTGCTTATCCATTGTTTCATATGCTCGAAAAATTGATCTGCTCAGTAACGAAAATAACGCAATGAATGCTGTTGAACTGTCAAAATAAAGGCTTATTTTAGGGACTTAGTTTCAGGGACCCGCATTTTCAGCTCCACCAATAGGCCTCGATCATTTTTGACCCACCTCAGATATGTTAAGTCATCTTTTTTTCCATTCATAGAAGAGGTAACTTTGTCGACTTATGCAGAAAACCTTAAAAATTAAGAGAATGTAGTACAATAGATGATAAATTACATGAAAGAGCAAGCAAAGCTAGTCGATAATTTTTATATCTTGCCCCGAATTCGATAGGTTTTATTTTGTCCATGCATTCAGAAACAGGTCTTACTGTGTCGATTTATGTAAAGAAGCTTAAGAATTAAGATAGAGTGGGATGCAAGAGCGAGCAAAACAATCTCGGTAATGTTAGCACCCCACCTAAGGAAGATTAGATTTTAGAAAATTATAAGATTTTGTTTCGAATAGGTTAAGTTCTCTATTATTGTATTAGGCGTTTCCAGATATTCTTTGAGCTTCAAATTCTTTTTTACCTACATTTTATTTTGAAGCCAGGGGGTTGCAAGTGCACCCTCTTGCACCCCGCTCTCACGCATTTCGTATAATTCAAAAGTAAAGTCAACTTCCAACGAATAATATTCAAATAAACGATCATAAACATAATTGAGTTACAACTTCCTACCTGCTTTACAAAGCGCCATCTTAAAGCCCCTCTCATAGAATAGAGATTCGACTCATTAGCAATTTTACGCTAGCTAAAAGGCAATAAGGATTAGAAGCACTTAAAGCGGCTTTACCAGATCGTTCAATTAAGCTGGATCGTCTATTGATTTTTATATCAACTAATCTTTAAAAGAAGGGTAGATAGGGTTCTGAGAGACGATTTGAGTTGGATGGTATTAAGAATTCATGGGACAGTAATATTTAAGGGACATTTTCTTATTTTTTTGGGATGCATGAAGAAGCCTCCTCGTGTAGCGCAATTTGTTCCACCTGTAACCTGAATGAACCGAACGCTCGGCGCATCCTGGACAATCACACTCAATAATTGATTGACTCAACACACCTTGATGACTGGCCAATTCTTCCCTTGCGATGGTAGGGCTAACGCCTGCCTGGTTTGCGACCATCCTCCCACCGGAGTCTGGCGTCAAGCAGCTTGCTGTGTTTCGTCGATGCGTGGGAGTACCAGTGCCTTGAATATGAGTGAACAGGCATTTTCTGGGCACGCTCGATCCATCATAGACCTCATCAATCGCTTTCCATCAGGCGTGATCGAGGTCAAGAGCGGGACCATTTAGTAATAAAATAAAAAATAAACTTTTGGATAAGCGAAGAGATTTATGTGGAATATTCTGTCTCTAGTGTCCTTAGAAATAATATTGACTAGAACTGTGTAGATAACCGCTGCAGTAAGTGCTAAAATTTGTTTTACACGAGGTGTTTGGAAGTAAATTTTAGCTTGTAAAGCTTCATTAAGGCGGGTGAGCCGGCGAAACGAAAATTTTCTAATGTTTTATGTAATTTGTAGGTCAGTGTCGGAATGTAATGTTGAACAAAATATGATTCGCTACCGTAACACGTGTGTTTTTACAGAATTCAAAATCAACATCAAAAGTAATTTATTCAAACTAGGCTGAGAGTCAGCTCTTTTTAATGTCAAAATTACACAAGACATTCCCCAAAAACGCCCGCTCTTCACCATTTCCTAGTGCTTTAGCTGGGAAGGAGAAGTGGTGCAACAAACTCCCTAGCAGCACAGCTGTCTGTTAAATTAGAAGAACGTGATTCTATACAATATTAGGCAATTAACATTACGAAACACAAAAAACATTAAATTTGCCATATTATTATGTCAGCTTGCACACGCTAATATACCATCAAAACATTGAAAACTATAGGTACCTACTCAAGTAGAAATAAATAATAATAAATAAAAACGTAAACAGAACTTACAATCTAAATAAAAGCCTCCAGGCATAAAGCGCGTGCCCGCTTACATATGCAATTCTGAATTATTTAAATATAGCTTTATCATGAAGTAAAAAAAGTTAAACTAGGACTAAAATTAATAAAAAGTTAGTACAATTAACAATAACAAAACCATGGTCAGCAAGACCACCAGTCATCACAAGCAGCACCCGTTCACGAGCATAACGCAAGAACAGCCACTATCCCCTCGCCATATTTGAGGGAAGGAGGCAACCCGACCCCCGACGCTACCGCAAGCAGTGAGAATTATAATCATTAATATCATCAGTAACAACCCTCTAAGGTAATCCCATGGAATGATTTTGTTTTAAATAATCCGTGGATGGGTGATCATCTTTACATGCCAAGACTCCTCGGTGCCACAAAATGCCCTTGGTACCGGCTGTCTTTCGTAGATCTTTGACAGTCGTTACGGGTTGTCAGAAGCCCGAAAGTCTGACAACCAGTCTTACCAGGGGCTATCGTATTACCCAGTAACTGGGTTGTGGAGGTCAGATAGGCAGTCGCTCCATGTGAAATACTGGTATTCAACTGTTTCGGGTTTGACTGGAAGCTGACCCGAACGTAGTTGGGAAAAGGTTAGCCAAGATCTTGATTTTAAATAATTTAAAAAAAAAGTTTAAAATTCTCAAAAAGAAAACTCTTTGTAAGACTAGAGCGACTGTAAACAGGAAAACAAATGTTTGTTTGTTTAGTCAGATACACGTAAAAACAGCTAATCCTATTGACATGAAACCTTTTGTACCCAACGTATTACGTTCGAACGTGACTCGAAGATTTGTATATCAAGTAGATGAGCCTTAAGGAAACGAGAATGAAAATGAAAAAAGGCTTTTCAGTTAATTAATTTAGTTAAGGTTTAAAAGATTTGCGTCCTGCAGTAGATGCAATGGTAAAATATTCTTTTTGAAAGAGTTCGTTGTTTAGCCATACCTACATATTATTTACTCATGCAGCTAACCAGCGTTGACAGTTCAGCAACATACATTGCGTTATTTACGTTGTTGAGCAGACAATTTTTTCGAACATATGAAGCAATTGATTAGCAATAAATAATATATTGTGCATAACTTGCAGCGGACCTTTTTTCAGAACTTTATTGCATTAAATTCAGAACGTGTCAATATTCTCTCATACGTATTTCTGTTATAATATTTTTCTGCATAAATTCGTATTTCTGATGTAAATTAACTTATAGTAAATAATGCATTATTTTAAAGTGTCGATTCGCCAAATTCGTCGATCGACTAGTAACCCGTTTTAGCTGGAGTTAAGAAAAGCAGCTTAAGCTTCTTTTAAGTTAGAAGAACTTAATTCTATACAATAGTACAGAATTAGATCCTTAGTTCAAAAGTTGCAAAGTAAGATAAGATAAGATTTTTTTATTTGTTTAAACATCGTGTACATGATACATTACATGCAAGATAATTACTATGAGATATATAAAGTTCTAACATGTTCAGCCGCATATAGTGGCGTACAAATTGGTAGGAAAAGTAAGGAAAGGAGGAAAGGTAAGTCTAATTAAATTCAGAACGTGTCAATATTCTCTCATACGTATTTCTGTTATAATATTTTTCTGCATAAATTCGTATTTCTGATGTAAATTAACTTATAGTAAATAATGCATTATTTTAAAGTGTCGATTCGCCAAATTCGTCGATCGACTAGTAACCCGTTTTAGCTGGAGTTAAGAAAAGCAGCTTAAGCTTCTTTTAAGTTAGAAGAACTTAATTCTATACAATAGTACAGAATTAGATCCTTAGTTCAAAAGTTGCAAAGTAAGATAAGATTTTTTTATTTGTTTAAACATCGTGTACATGATACATTACATGCAAGATAATTACTATGAGATATATAAAGTTCTAACATGTTCAGCCGCATATAGTGGCGTACAAATTGGTAGGAAAAGTAAGGAAAGGAGGAAAGGTAAGTCTAATTAAATTCAGAACGTGTCAATATTCTCTCATACGTATTTCTGTTATAATATTTTTCTGCATAAATTCGTATTTCTGATGTAAATTAACTTATAGTAAATAATGCATTATTTTAAAGTGTCGATTCGCCAAATTCGTCGATCGACTAGTAACCCGTTTTAGCTGGAGTTAAGAAAAGCAGCTTAAGCTTCTTTTAAGTTAGAAGAACTTAATTCTATACAATAGTACAGAATTAGATCCTTAGTTCAAAAGTTGCAAAGTAAGATAAGATAAGATTTTTTTATTTGTTTAAACATCGTGTACATGATACATTACATGCAAGATAATTACTATGAGATATATAAAGTTCTAACATGTTCAGCCGCATATAGTGGCGTACAAATTGGTAGGAAAAGATGGTGCATAAACCGCGACAATATTAATCAAAATTACATTGAAGACATTATGTAGGTACATATTAAAACATAATTATTAATTAAAGATTAGGCATCATTACAATTCAAAAAGCATATTTTTTAGAAATAATACAATGTCAAAGTAGTAATTAAATAAATTCGTCAATAAAATTATGAATTACTGTCATTAAAATGTTCATTCAAAACAACAAATATGTATACGAAAAAAAAAACTGTGTATAGGTACTAAACAAAATACTTAACGGTAAAGCGGTTACCCAAATATTAAGCTTGTATCAGTCTCTAGCATGTAAGTAGAAAATTGACAATTACTAATTAGTAATCACATATAAATGTTTCAAAAAACACGCAACACTGTCTTCCAATAAACTAAGTTACACAACTTATTTCCCCGGCTTCGCCTGCATTAGCGTTCCTATTAAAAACCGGCTTGTGTTCTCATAATTAGATTTGGCTGTGGGTAGAGCAATTTTATACTTCAGTTTCCTTGCGCTCCGTAGTGCAATTACTTAGCCCGGGTAATATAATTGTATGAAACTTTCATGTTGAAAACTGGACGGTTTTTTGTGGGTTTTTATATCATTTATCTGTTTTGACTATCCATCATGAATGTCGGCCTGTCCAGAGGATAAATATTGAAGTTATTGTTTTGATGGCAAAAAAGGGTTTTAGTTTTTGAATGTAATATGGTGTATTCCCTGAGGGATGGGTAGATTGGTGTGTTTTTACGTTCACATGTTGATCAATGAAATGCAAGATTAAATGGAATAGTTTATTTTGGAGATTTACATTCAACTTAGGGGCTTGTGTCTATGTAATAGCAGCCACACGGGTCGATCGGTCAGGTTAAGCTACTCTTGCTGCGGTTGTTCCGTGGATGGGTGACCATCTGTGCATACCAAGACCTCTCCGTGCGTCGGAAAGTACGCTAAGCCGTTGGTCCCGGCTATCATTGGTAGATCTTTGGCAGTTATTATGGGTCGTCAGAAGCCCGAAAGTCTGACAACCAGTCTTACCGAGGGGTATCGTATTACCCAGTATCTGTGTTGTGGACGTCACATAGTTTTTTTTTTGTCGGGTATCTCACAGTTGACCTTGAGAGGCCGTGACTGCTTAACCGGGCTTTCCTGGGGCTGCCATTAAGAGTAACTTAACGCCTCCAGCCAGGGTTTAAAAACTAAAATTACATACTAAGCGACTGCACGCTGAGGGCACCCCCTGTGGGGTACGAACCTCGGCTCAGGGCGTCACTGATAGGGGTACAGCTAGTGGGGACAGGCTGGATCAAAATATTGGCATTATTATTTTTAGTCGGGGAATTTAAAGCTACTGGCTCAGCTGCGGCGCGGGCTGGCGCTTCAACGAGCAAGGGCCGGTCGGGACGTCACATATGCAGTCACTCTGTGTAATATACTGATATTCAGCTGCATCCGGTTAGGCTGGAAGCTGACCCTAAAATAGTTGAAAAAGGCTAAGCTGATAATAATGTTGGTCATTAAAATGTAAGATTAAATGAAATAATTTATTTTCTAGATATACATACATTGATCTTAGAAATTAACTCAAATTCAAAACATTTATTTCAATTAAACCATTTACGCTCTTGACTCGGCTCGGCTCTAGGCTCTTGAACTGTCAAGGAGTCGGTCAGTCAGTCGGTCACTCAAATTACAACAAACTGTTATTCATTAATGATTGCATGAAATGGCTATAACTAAAATTCAAATGTTTGTCAATATGATTAATTTCCCTGACCATACACGTGCATTTATTTAAACTGAATGTGAATTTATTTAAACAGGAATGCAGCAATGAATTGTAAAGTTCTTCTCTGCAACCCATTTGCAAGAAGCTACTCTGTAACTTTGTAATCTCTTGTCTTTATGTTTTCATCACAGAAACAAAATAAATTGCATTAAAACTTGCAAGTTTCATCTACTTACATTCTTCTTTTGTTTTTACCTAGCCCCTTGTATCTACGGACGGTTTTAAATCGCGCTTTGGATTGTTAACGCACAGACGCTTTGGGATGCACGCTTTAGGATACTCAATGCTCGGCTCAAGACCGAGAGTTTAAAATCCAGTGTGGGAAAAAAATCGTCGCGTCAAGAAATCACTCGTACGTACCGTGTAGATGGAAATGTATAGTTTGATATGGAGCCGTATGTACTACCGGGAATAAAAGTATCCTATATGTTAATCCAGGTTATAAACTATCTGTTTTCCAAATTTCATCAATCATCATCAATCCGTTTAGCTGTTTTTGCGTGATTGAGTAACTAACATCCATACATAAAAACTTTTGGTATAACTAAATATCCAATCATCTAAACATACAAACTTATACATGTATAATATTAATAGGATAGTGGGGACGACGACAGTGGGACGAACGGGAATATACCGTGCGTACCTTGGCTTACAGTCAAAACTTTACTCAAAGCATACTCGCACGAAATATGTTAGAAATAATAACTTTATTATACTGAAAGTATAATAATATACTTGCTGAACAAGTTTTGTTTGGATAACCTGAAAAAAGGAGTTACGGTAACAAACTTAATGATGTTTTTGACTGACTGAAAAAAGAGTAACTTTTGTTTTTGACGCGTATTTTTTAACGTTAGTTGTAGGTACGTCTATTTTACATCATTCGCACATCATCAGCAGTGGTGAGGGGTGTAATTATTGCCGGGTAAGCCATTCCAAAAAAAAAAACACTCACCGCGTGATGCAAGCTTAGTTTCCTCAGAGGATCAGCCCCTCTTTCACTCATACTGAGTTGGAATCAGAGTATTTTGTAAGATGGTTTGGTTTTATTAGCGCGCATGCGTTTTTTTCAGTAAAACTTAGAAACACAAAAAATAATTGTATAGACGCCAGCCAGCACATCAAGCTACCCCAGTGTCAAAGTTTCCCCATTGAACATGAACCTTATGCTCATGTGATAAAGATGAAAATTTATCAAAGAAATTTGACAGATTGGGGTAGCTTGATGTGCTGGTATCTGTACTTAGACACAATCGGTAAGCCGATGGGAATCGGTTTATATTGACCCTTCGCCACTGGTCGGCTGCCAGTCTAAACGGACGCAGCTGAATATCAGTGTTTTACATGGAGTGACTACCTATCTGACCTCCACAACCCAGTTACTGGGTAGCAAGATAACCCTTGGTTAGACTGGTTGTCAGACTTTCAGGCTTCTGACGACCAGTAACAGCTGTCGAAGATCCACAAATGACAGCCGAGATCAACGCCTTTACGTGCTTTTCGAGGCACTCGTTTTCACATATATGTACAGGTATAACTACAAATTCAAATTTAATGATGGAACTAATGGTAGAATTACTAATCATTTAAAAGGGTGTCTATGGAGTTTCTTCTACTTTCTTCTCGATAGATCTATGGTATTCACGAATACTTTGAGCTGATTTAAAAGAAATATGAAAACAAGAAAGGCTGCCGTGAAGATTAGGACTCGTTCCTGACCTGGGTGGAGCAGGAGGGCGTGTCAGATTTTTACTGACTAAAACCCACCCGTATTCTCTCAGTTGCTTGTGTGGGGCCACGGTATATCTTTCGAACAACCCGCACCCCTGGCAGATGAGATCAAGGTGATTAATTGGTTTGGTGTGGTTAGGTGATTTTTACTATGCTTCAGATTTGGTAGTTAAAACTTGTGGATCTCCCCAAAAAACTTTGTTTTAACTAGTTTAAGAGGCTTCTGGCCAAGTAAAAACAGCCGTATGGGTCGAGCGATCAGGTCAACGATCGACGGGTAACCATCTTTACGTACCAAGAAAAGCATGCTAAGCCGTTGGTCCCGGCTGTCATTCGTGGATCTTTGACTGTCGTTACTGGTCGCCAGAAATCCCAGTCTTATCAACTAGTATCGCGTTACCCAGTAACAGGATAGGCAGTCACTCCATGTAAAATACTTGCATTCAGTCGCTTCCGGTTAGTCTGGAAGCTGACTCCAAAATAAAGACTAGGCAGATGATGATGATTTAGCACGGTTTTCAGAAGAAGTTTCTGAAGAAAACTCTCCTCCTCAAACCTTCTAAATTTCATCAGATGTCATGATTAAATTATTTCTGAATTTCCTTTAGCAACAGCATGCTGGCCGCGCTCGCGGAAAGGCTCGATTGTGCTATCGTGACTCACTGTTCGATGCGACACGTAGCACGCAGCGTAGTTTGAAATATGTAATTTTAATTTGTAATGCTTATTTTATTTTGATTTTTTTATTTATCCAATTTAATTGTATGTAATTTTGATTAATGTTAATGTGACCGTGTGTTCTTGTCCTATTAATATGAGTCTATGTTACTTGAAAATAAATGATTTATTATTATTATTTAGCATTGGATGCTATATTCCAATATTATTAAGTGATAATGATTAACCGATGCGAGCTAGATTGCTCAAGTGGCTTTGAAAGCCTTAACGTATGAATCGTAGGTACCATGTAGGTATCAAACGGGTATCATATAGGTACATGTATGTAGGTGTCTAGCTGCGTACATCCTCTGTATATTAACAAGTACTGGTGTAATGCTTCCGTCAGTATTACGATGTGCTAGTGCGGCTGTGGGGCGGGTATTTTGTGGGATACGTCCTAAATAATAGTTGTGATGATTTTTTTTTTAAATAACAGGTCTTTTTATTAGAAAGTGGCTTAGAAATTGAAAAGAGTATGCTTAGATGGTTTGGTCCTGTTGAGGGGAAGAATGAAAGGCGGCTAACAAGTGGTATTTTTACACGCTTTATATTAGCTTCACTTGTACGAGTATGTTTGTTTAAGACGTCACATATTCAAATTTTCTCTTCTTGCTCTCACACACTATTGTCTACATTTATTTTTCATTTCTCCTTTCGCAGGTCTGCTGGAAGAAATTTCTAAAGAAATAAGCAGTACCTTTGTACTAAATTGTTTGATTATGCCGTATCTCCTATATATTACTCTGTGGGTATGATAAAATAAATAAATAAATCCCTAGGACAGTTTGAATAAATCATCCTAGATTAATTCAAAATGTCTCCGAGAACCTTCAAAAGGTGGTGACAATAAAGTGCATAGTAGTTAGCGCAAATTCTCGTTAATGCCATCGTTATGTTGAACAGTGTAGGCGCCGCTTTAGCGTTTACGGGTTTCCACCAATTTCTAGCGTTGCTGGTGGAAACACACGGAGATTTATTTTGAGCTTGTACGTTTTTTCTATAATTGCATACGATTTTATGTTATTAGGTTACGTGCTTGCATAGAAATTGGTATATTTCAATGATGCCAATGTTAAAAACACTAGCTGCTGCCCGCGGCTCCGGTCGCGTCAATGTTGAAAAATATTCAAAGGAAACCATCTCCCGGGATGAAAACTATCCTATGTCCTACTTGCGTGGCTCAAGGAACAATTTTTTTCATTTAAACTTCCACACCCCATTTCACCACTTTACGGGGGAGTATCGTAAAATACTTTCTTAGCTGATGTCTCATACTCATAATCTACCTCTGTGCCAAATTTCATCTGCGCAGGTCTAGCAGTTTTTGAGATTTCGTGTTTAATCAGTGAGTGAATGAAAGAGTGATCTTTCGCTTTTATTTATACTAATTATACTATAGATTTCAGCTTGCGTTCAAAATGAGCGCTCTCCATCCATCTGCCATCTGCCTAGCCTTTTCGCACAATCGCTTTTTCACACGTCACACTACAATCTGAATGATTTTGAAGGATATTGCTAATTTATAGCTTCATATGTTCGAAAACATTGTCTGCTCAGCAACGTAAATACCGCAATGAATGTTGTTGAACTGTCAAAATGAAAGCCACAATTACCGCCCTGGTTATTCAAACCGTACCTACTCACTGTCAAATATTTTAACCACGGCTGACTCGTATTTGCATAAGTTAATAGAGAATACATTGTGTATTCTCTATTAACTTATGCCAATACGAGAAAAGAAAAACAAGGAACATAATCAAAAAAGGACGATGGGCAATTCACTTATATTTTTATAATCTCTATATATAAAAATGAATCCCTGTTTCCCTTGGTCACGGCATCACACGTGATCGGCTGGACCAATTTTGCTAATTATTTTTTTGTTGTGTTTGTTATAGTCAGGAGAAGGTTCTTATGAAGGAAAAAAATAAGAAAATCAAATCATATATAATTAATTGTATAAAATGCGAATTAAATATTTATAGTTAAGACAAGACAACGTCTGTCGGGGCAGCTAGTCAAACATATTTATTAGTACAGTTGTACCATTACAATTTCTTATTTTTCCTGAAAACCCCATACTTTTGACGATCGTCGCCATAGTAAAGAATGATCAGTAAGCTAAGACCTTTTTAATGTGATACGTCTCAAGTCTGTTGACTAAGTTTAAATTTTGGAAACGCTAGAGTTCATCGTACTTTGCACAACCGAGTAAAAACGCGACGGTTATTTATAAAATAAGCTACCGTACATTCCACAGTGACTATTTAAGAAGATTTCAGCGACACAGTGGCGCTACGTGTTTATACCGAATGCTCCCAATGGCTCCCAACACCTAGATGTTACCATTATGCGAAAGAAAGGGATTCAACTCTTAATGGTATTGCTTCTATTAATCTTTTTATGTAGGTTAGTTTTGTGCTAACCGTACCTATTTAGTTTTAAGTCTTGGCTTGGTTGTTTTCCTTTATTTAATTTTTAATGGCGAATTTCACCGATGAAACTGCACGAAGGCTGCGCTGACGTTTATACTTGGGGTCACCAGGATAGAGGCATGGGGAACAAGGTGTAAAGTTCACACAACCTCCATAGGAAAGGGAGGATTCTCCGACCAGACGGGTGTCGTGTCTGGTGGGCAACTTCCCGACCTATGACACTGAATGCGATCAGCACATTTAAACCGCGTTCAATAGCTGATCATAAATTTTACAATTTAATTAGCAACCAGTTTGATTTTGTCAAGGCTCTAGATCGTTTGATGGAGCAGGACTAGCATGTTTCCAAGCATAGCAGGGACCTTAGATAGATTCCGGTTATGGAGGATCCGACACTGTAACCCGCGGAATAGAAAATTTGTTACGATTATTGCAAATTGGGCCCTGTGTAACGTAGTTTGTTGATCAAAATACATTACGTTGCAAAAAATATGCAAAAAACAAAACTAAATTACAATCATTAAATATACCTCTCGAATTGATTATTTCCTGAAAAAAATAAAAATTTGCAGCAAATAAAATTTCGCGGGTTACATTGAAGGTTGTAACTCCAGGGGTGGGCCGCGAAATACAACTTTTCTGGGTTTTTGAGGATTGTATTGATGATTTAAATCATATAAAGTAATACCTATTTGTTACGGTCTTGAATCAAATCTTGTCATTCTATGTCAATTTGAATTTTGCGGGCTGCTCTAGAGCTTCCATCTTAACAAGTGCCTCAGAAACCGGATAAGAAACATGAGAGAAATAGCTGCGTTAACAACGCCTTAACTTGCTACTCCTCTTAAAACCAAGAAAAGTGAATATACGTAAAGAGGATACTGAGTTCGGCTTAAGTTTCAGTGCATTTTGTATTACCATATTTTGCCTGTGGTTTCAATATGTGGCCTGCACAGTCTGCGAGGACCGCGAAGAAATAAAAGTGAAGCACCCACTTGCAATCAACATGGTTCCGCAAAAATATTTGCTTATGATATTAAAGGTATGCTGAATTTTGCTGCAGCGAGCAGCAGGGTGCAGCCAAATATCTTTTTACATGATTTTTAATATTTTTAACACTAGGAAATTTGAATAGGGCCTTTTGGGCATCCAAAAACCACACACTTTTAGTCCAGTTTGAATATTAATTCATCGATGAGTTTGAATTTTACAGTTTTTGCATTTGGATCCGGATAATTGATAGTTGTGTTATTCCTAGTATGTAGAATAGAGCAGTGGTGGCTCAGTGGTAACGGCTGCGACTTACGAGTTGTAGGTCGCGGGTTCGAACCCAGACAGACGCTTTTCTGCGTCAATTATTTCATCACCACTGCTCTCAAAACGGTGGAGGAAAACATCGTGAGGAAAACCGGCATGTCCTAGAACCAAAAAATCGAAGACATATAACATCTACCGACCTGCACTGGGCCCTCGTGGTAGATTACGGCCCACTTGCTCTCACCGATAGGAGGCCTGTGTCCCAGAGAGGAGGCAGTGGGAACATTATAGGTTGATTATGCTGAAGTTCCGTGTGGTGTCGGACGTAAAAGAATAGCACCATCCCATTTCTTACCGTGGGTGTCGTAGAGTGCGACTAAGAGACTTGCTCGAGAATGGGCAGCAGCGTTCTCTATGCATTTGACCACCATACTGCGATCGCCAACCCGCCTGCCAAGCGTGGCGATTATGGCAAATCCCCCCCTTTTGGAGGAAACTTATGTCTAGCAGTGGACGTCTTTCGGCTGATATGATGATGCTAAAGTAGGGTGACACACTGACAGTCGAGCTGGTCCAAAAGTTCAAAGTATCTCAGCACGCTGCAGCGGGCTACACTCGGAGTTTCTTTGAAGGATAAAATCAGAAATGAAGTTATCCAGAAACGAACTGAAGTTACCTAATTAGCTTGCAGAGTAAGCAAGTTGAAGTGGCAGCGGGCTGGCCATGTTTGTGGATGGTCCCAATAGCTGGTGAACCAGACGAGTCCTACAGCGAAGACCGCGTATCGGCAAGCTTAGTGTGGGACGCCCCCCAGCTAGATGGATCGTCGACCTTATGAAGGTGGTTGGGACAGATTGGATGCAGACGGTGGAGCACAGGGTGTTGTAGTGCAGCCTGGGAGAGGCCTATGTCCAGCAGTGGACTGCGATAGACTGAGTTGATTTATTGAAGTAGGGTGAACACTTCTTGCAGTCAGTAGAGCGATAGTCTTCGCAGAGTTTGGTCAAAAGTGTTTGATAGGGTATTGACTGAAATCCAGCTAAGAGGGAATATAAATGTTGATAGATGGACAGGAAGGCAACAGAAAACATTTAAGCAATAACAAACATATCAGATTGATCTGAAAAAGAGGAGAATGGAAGCAGAAAATGTGATGCTCCTTGGGGCGTGGGACTAAGATGATGATGTCTGAAATCCTGGTGACGACAGCAGAAAAAATGTGTACCCCTCAAGAATTCACTTTCATTAGCTATGTTAATATTAGTTAATTAATAAAGGCCCTAAAACAAAAGTAGGTACAATAATCAAAGGCGCCTCTCACCTTCATTCCCACTTCAGTACGTTAATAAATTCAAGTAAGTAAGTAAGGTAGTCGGTACATTCCGTTTCCTTTTATTTTCTTATAAAGGGAAACACATAAGCTTTAATTTCTGATTATCTTGCCCCAACATTTCTATTGTGTTTGATTCTTTCCACATAAATAAGTAAGTTTGGGATATACCAAGCACGCAGTATTTTTTTTGTCATTTGAAAAGTATTGATATTTTTTGCGAAAATATAGATAATCATTTTACAGTTGTTTGGATAACTGTGAGTTTTTTTTTAAATTGTAATTACTGTTATTGTTAACCCGCATCATCCCACTGCTGGGCAAAGGCTCCCCATGACTTTCAGCTCTTGCAATCCAGGGTTTAAGTAGACCACTGGTCGTGCGTTTTCTTCAGCTCGTCCTGGTATTTTCTACGGGGTCTGCCGCGATGACTTCTGGCTGTGTCAGGGCTCTACATAGTGGTTAACACACAGCTCATTGCATACGGATACGGCCAGCCCAGTCCCATTTTGTAAAAGTTGTTTATATTTTTCTTCATAGACGACGGTGTGTATGTGGCATCTCTCCACAGGCAATGCCATCTTGCACCGCATACCCTGACACTTGCACACGTGAGTACCCAATGGCTGAGCGAATGGTATTCGAGTTGTTGAATTTTTGGCCAAACAAATTAAAAAAATATACTTACTTACTTACTTATTATTTTTGCCATGGATACGCTAAGAAAAAGCGACTGAAAAATAAGATTATAATTTTGTAGTAGTCGTTTTCGAGAGTATCTGCCTTTCAGGCTATTTAACAGCCAAAAATGTCTAGGCAAGAATGTCTCCAGTTCATTCATAATGCACCCAAAATGTCTCTTAAATAGGCAAGCGACAATTTTGGCAAAATGGCCGACATACAACCTAATATTCGTAGGTCTCGTGACCGCTGGAGTTCATACGCCCAATATACAGTTATTTCTTCTTATAAAACCTGGTGTGTATGGAGTTTCCAGTATTTCTCGACACTTGTTATAATCGCTTGCTGTCAGGGAAGACGTGTTGAGTATGATAAATGTTCGCAAAAGTAGTTACTGTAATGCAATAGTGATACATCTACTGGAATCTAGATGGAATGTTAAAAGGTATTTTTTAGGAACTTGTGATTGTCAAATACTCTTTTCTATTTTTATTAAGTAAATGGCAAGCAAAGCCGATGTCGACCAGTCTGCCAGTGTCAAAAGTGAGTCAGAAAAGAAAGGGGGCAACATGAAAAAAAAAAAACATCAGAAGACACCAGTTTTTTTTTTCGGTTGTTACGTATGAAAAAAGTAACTTTAATTTCGGAAGTCGGTGACTTTGGATACCTATGTATTTTAATTTTTTGTCACCGCTTTCCAAAATTAAAGTTATTGAAAAAGTAAAAACTTTTTCAATAACTTTAATTTTGGAAAGCTTTAATAATGATAATTCATAGCAATGTAAGAGATGTGTTGATGAAATACTTCAATACTGTTTCCATGGAGTTTCTTGTCCTCCTTCTCCACGAAGATCTAGTTTTGGAACGTTCGACTAGCTTTCTATTAATTACTGACAAGCCTAATTGAAATAAATGTCTAGTCTTGTCTTACTGTGCTTTATTTCATGAAATCCTTTCCCTACAAACCATATTCAAATAAACCTTCATATACAATAAATAAGCAGTAACCATTCTGATATTCAAATACATGTACACTTATAAAAGACACGGCCGGAATTTGTGAAGAGCTTTGCCCTAACAAAAAATATGGATATAAATTAAAATTCAGTACATCATATTAAGGCATACAGGTATGTCTTTAACATCGTTTAAGTTTTATGATCAGAGAAGAAGCGAGAAATACTGTAAATAGGATTTTTTATAAAGTGCCTAGATTTTTTTAATAGCAATGAAACGATCATTGCTTTTCAAAATATCTGAGTTATATGTAAATTCTGAGTTATATAGGTGAAGCAAAACGAGAAATTCAATATTATCAATGGATATAACGTCCGTGTAATTAATGAATTACGCGTCAAGTCAGCTAGTGAAAAAAGAGCTAGAAATCAAAATACTACGTAAAACGTATTGGTAATTATATTGATGTACATATTGGTAATATAGCCCCATATTCTGACATACACAGGTACACCTTTACCTAACCCTTGGGGGAAACAAGGCGTGATGTTTTGTTATAAGTCTTACCTTTTCGTAATATTGTTGAGACAGCATTATCTATTACTACACGCATACCTACATACAAGAAAATAACATTTAAGTGTCTGTTAGTAATGCAAAATCAACAGCTTTTTACTAAATTTATTTTTTTTTTTTTTTTTTTATTTTATTTATTTATTTTCTCACCACAATAAACATTGCAAACATTATTACAGTTACGGTACATGATATGGTTTGGTTTACTGTGGGAGACTGGTGCCTAAGCTAGGCTTTAAGGGCCTGTATTTCAGGTCACCAGGTCTCCACCCTCCAGCAGTTAGATACATTTAATAGTAATAGCAAAAAATAAAAATAAAAGTGATTTAACTTTAAACTGAGAAAATAAAACAAAAATAACAAACAAAAAAAGAATGGTTTGGTTTAGTGTTAGTATTGTTAGTAAACATTTGTAGTGAGAGCGTCAGTAAGTAGACGTGTTTTGTGTGTGTATGTCTGAGAGTGCGTGGGTGGGGGTCAGTGTGTGGGCGTGCGTGTGTTGAGGGGAGTGGGTGAAGATTTATTAAACCGTATTTGGTATACTTTAAGTCACGATGGCAAGCAGTTTTTCGGTGTCATCATAGTTGAGTCCCAGGAGCCACGTGGTTAGCTTCTTTTTGCATTGCCCCTTATTGAGGTGAAATATGGGCTGGAAATGATTGATTTTGTTGTACAAAAATCGTCCCAGAAAGCAAAAGAAGCGGTTAGAAAAAACAGTCGAAAGGGGAGACTGAGTGCGACTTACGGGATTATATCGCCTCTTACCATGTGTCATTCTGAAATTTTCAAATGCTAATGAAAGTAATTAAAGCTAGTTTTTTTTTTATGTACCGTTCTTAAAAAATAACTATTATTAATTTGTGTCTGTCTGTCTGTCTGTTTGTTCCGGCTAATCTCCGAAACGGCTGGACCGACTTTAGAGCAGAATCCAACATATTGTTTTCCTACATGCACGCGAACGGAGTCGTGGGCACAGCTAGTATTAATTATACGATTGCTAACAAACGATCTATTCATATAGTCACAAATAAACATCGTGTTCCCGTTTTTCCATAGGCTTACAAAAGAAATACGCCTCTGTTTGTTTTTTGAATAAAGTATAAGATAAAATATAAAAGAAACAACTTTTGTACATATTCTCATACGAGTTGACTTTCCAATTACAGTGACATTTCTGCATTTTGTTCGTAATTGGCAATTTGTAACAAAGGTAAGTTCGTACAGGCGCGGAATGAATAGGTTAAGCATCTGAAAGGTCTATTTTATATGTAAATGATAAGACTGTTTTCGGAATAAATACATGGTCCTGACTTTACAAATGAAAATTGCTGTGTAAAGTCGAAAACGTAATTTTCATTCGTGCCCGTCGCAGAGCGACCAAGGGTGCCAGACACGGGGTTGTCTGGGGCTCTTATGCTACTTGGTTCCTGGGGTGGTCACGGCGTGCCATGTGTCCTGGTGCGACGAACTGGTGGGGTCCGCAAGGGCCGATGCCTGCCAGGGCTGCGGGTTGTTCGAAAGAAATACCGCGGCCCCTGGCACACAGGCCACTGAGGGGATACGGGTGGGTTTTAGTCAGTAAAAGTCTGACACGCCCTCCTGCTCCGCCCAGAGCGGGAGAAGTTTTTTGATGATTTCCCACCCAAAAAAAAAGGTGAAAACGTAGGAAAAATAAGTGTTTAATTTGGCTTCTTATTTTTGTTCCAAGAACTTCTATATATTGCATGGTTGTTATATCCTTCCTTTTGGCATATGGAAGCTTAAAAAAAGGGGAATATTTAATTACATTGAATTGCTTGACGCAGACTTACGACATATAGTTCGTAGGTTCGAACCCTGACACCACACACTTTACTTTGCGTAAATTATTTCATCACCACTGCTCTCAAAACGGTGATGGAAAACTTCGTGAGGAAACCGGCATGTCCATGTGACATCTAATAACCCGCACTGGGCCCGCGTGGTGGATTATGGCCCACTCCCAGAGGAGACCTGTTTCCCAGCAGTGGGAACATTATGGGCTGATTATGATTATGATACTTTGATAAGAAATTAGTATTTTATTTTTACCTATTATATTTTGTTGAAAAAAAAACAGAGTCGTATTCCCCAGTAACTGATTTGTGGAGGTCAGATAGGCAGTCTGTCCATTTAAAATACTTGTGCTCAGCTGCACCCGGTTAGAAAAAAGGCCAGGATGATGATATGAGTTAGACAACGATTATACGTTTCGAATTCTAGATGGCGCCACAAGAAACTAACCATCTTTATCCTAAATCCTCCCGGTGTATCCCCACACTATATCGTGTTATTTTAATAGGACTGCCGTTAATAGGGCCCGTGTTAATAGGCCGATACGTGCTGAGCAATAAATTGTACGGAGATAGGCCGCGCCGATTCTATTACGATATGTACGGGGTGAGTGCTGTAGCTCTACTACTTTTAGTAAGGCGCTCGATGGGTTTCTCTTAAAACCGGGTAGGGTACCGGGTAACCGGGTAGTTATCTGTCAAAGGCTCGTTGTAAACAGCTGACATGTTAGGAGGTGGTCCATGTTGTCTTAAGATACAGCAAAGATTGTCCATGCAAATATACATAGTCTATATTTGAACGCCGTTGAAGGCAAGACAAAGCGATCTTATACTTTTAACATTATTTGCTAATTTATTTCAACCTTTGTTTTACAAATAAAAATTTAACTTTGACTCTTATGTGACATCCGGTACTTACCTAAATACTTAAAACCAAAATGCGACAACGCTGAAAAAAATGTTTAGCATAAGCAGCCTTTAAGGTGGACTGCTGGGACACAGGCCTCATATCAGTCCGTAATCCGTAATCCACCACGCGGACCCAATGTGGCATGGTAGATGTCACATGTCTTCGAATTTTTGATTCTAGGACATGCCGGTTTCCTTACAATTACCACGCTTGCATCCATGCCTAAATATAGAGAACCGAAGTTCATTGAGTCGATTGATAATAATAAATTAAAAACTCTCTTAGCTTGCACCGACTGGGAAATGATAGATGAATTAGACTGCGCAAACGATATATATAAGTACATAAAAGAAAATTTTGTAAAGTGCTACAATGAATGCAAATATATTAAAAAGGTAAATAACTCTAGCAAAAGAAATTGTGAAAAATGGATTAACAATAAAATAAAAATAAGTTGCGCCAATAGAGACAAACTGTTTTTAAAATGGAAAAATGACCATAACAATAAAACTCTCAAGTTAGAATATAATAAAACTAGAAATAAAGTAAATAAAATTATACTAAACACTAGAAACAATTATTACAGAAAAGAAATAGCAGGTAACAAAAATAATCCCAAAATATTGTGGGAAATATTGAATAAACTTACCGGCAAAATAGTCAAGTCAGTAGATGAGGTAATAACGAGCGCCCTCTTAAATGATTCAAATAATGAAATGATTATCGCTAATGACTTCGCAATGGAATTTGAAACGAGTGTGTCTAATATTGTGCCCGGGTGTGACAGACCCTTGCTGGATGAGTCAGAATACATGAGATCACAAGATAAGTCTATTTTCTTCAAAAAAGCTACATCCAGTAAAATTCTTAAAATCATAAACAACTTAAACACTAAGAAATCAGCTGGATTTGACACTATAAGAGTCATAGATATTAAAATGATAGGAAAGAAAATTGTGAATGCAATAGTGAAACTAATCAATACGAGTATCCATCAAGGTAATTATCCGTCTGAATTAAAAACCGGTATAGTTAGACCCATTCATAAAAAAGGTAAATTCAATGAATTAGCAAATTATAGACCGATAACGATATTACCAGTCATTAATAAAATAGTTGAAAAATATATCTGTGACCAAATACACTCGTTTTATCGTAACAATGACATCATTTCCAAAGCACAATATGGCTTCCAA
Source organism: Antitype chi (assembly GCA_947359405.1). NCBI lineage: Eukaryota > Metazoa > Arthropoda > Insecta > Lepidoptera > Noctuidae > Antitype > Antitype chi. The sequence continues at coordinate 3,136,344 of OX375827.1, read as the reverse complement.
AGTAAAAAATCCACAGCCCAGTTACTTTCCAATTTTACCGATGAAGTTAACAACCATCTAGACGAGAAGAAGCATGTGGTGCTATTGTTCATTGATTTCAGCAAGGCGTTTGACACACTCGGACACAATATGCTATTGAAAACTCTAGAAAATTCCGGGATAAGAGGAAAATTACTAGAATGGTGTACAGAATATCTTCGTAGCCGAAGTTATCACGTCAAAGTTGGCCCCAGCCTAAGCAGACCTGTCAACGTTACACAAGGTACAGCCCAAGGGTCAGTGACGGGTCCCCTCCATTATCTGGCCTACGTCAATGACCTGGAAAATATTATAAAATACTGTTCCCTCTACCAATATGCTGATGACACTTGTATACTATCGGCTAATAAAGATCTTATGATGGCCGCGGAATGTTTGCAAGCGGATTTTACTAGTATGACCAAGTGGGCCCATGATATGGGACTTGTTATGAATCCACAGAAAACCAAACTAATACATGTACATTCAAGCCATATAAATACCTCCCACTCTTTTAAAATTAAAGCTCATACCCATGATTGTTTGCATGTAAATGTAACAGATTGCCAATGTTCGTCTATTGAGCAAGTTCCATATCATACCTACTTGGGTCTTATAATTGATAATCGCTTCAACTGGAGTGTTCAGGTGGAATCCGTCTGCGGTAAGTTGCGTGGAATACTCACTAAATTTTCCATTATAAAGCGGAATATACCGTACAAAACCCTCCTACAAATGTACACAGCTCTTGCTGAATCTATAATCTCGTATGGACTCACCAGCTATGGACGCACTTTTAAAAGCTACCTGGATAAAATTCATAATCTGCAAACACGTCTGCTGAAACTGGTGGTACCAAAGTATGTAAGAAATAAATACCGCGACAACTATACAGGTCTATTTAAACATTGCAATGTATTACCAGTTCTAGCCCGCGCTGAGTACTTGTTTCTCATTTAACATTTTGACAACACTGGGATACAGATTCCAGTGAATTATGATGTGAATACCCGCCAGTCAAAGATAAAATCACTTAAAGTGCCACGTAAAAACATTTTTTATGGTAGGCGCACTGCATCTTTCACAATACCCGTCTTATTAAACCAAATACCTATAGACATTCGCGACTCAATGAACAGGAAAAACATAAAACACAAGCTCAAAGAATATTACCACTCCATTTTACCTTAATTTCACAGTAGCGCGTTGATTAATTCCAGACCATGGCATGCTAAGACAGACCCAGAGGTCTAATAGTGTGCCTTGTATAATTTTAAGAACAATAACCTGTGTTTAGATAAATAAATAAATAAAATAAATAAAATTACGATATTTTCCTTCACCGTTTTGAGAGCAGTAGTGATGAAATTATCTAAATAAACTACAGAGCCTGTCTAGGTTCGAACCTGCGAGTCTTAACTCGTAAGTCGGGGTCGTTTCAATTCGGCTACCACTGCTCTGAAAAACAAAGTTTATTATAATAATATTTACAGTAAGAAGACAGTAGAATATTTAGAATAGAAAAGTTTTTATATTATTAACATAACTTAAAAAATTATGTTGACTATTGATTACTTCTAGTACAGATAATACTATCTGTACTAGAAGTAATCAATAGTCAACATAATTTTTTAAGTTGCAGTACCTACCGGGGTTATAAAACCCCGGTAGGTACTGCAGTGCTCCAGCAGTAAAAGTCTGACACGCCCTCCCGCTCCACCCAGAGCGGGAGAAGTTATTTGATGATTTCCCACCCAAAAAAAAAAATGTTTCCGGAAACATTGCTGAAGCACTGCCAGTACCTACCAGGGTAGAAAAGAACTGCATCGAGGATCAGCAGGGTCCGTGGTAGCACCAACACTGTCCTTAGAATATTAGCGTGAAAAATTGATGGTACGCTGTAATAGAATTTATTATTTAAGTAATTACTCGCTTTGTGTAATCTGTTTTTTTACTAACAAATTACTAACATTCTGTATTTTAATTTTTGGGCCTCATAACACATTCCTCAGAACAGATGGCCGATGGGGCCGAAAGGTTCTAGAGTAGCTACCGTGTACTGGTAGACGTAGCGTTGGAAGGCCTCCCACGTGATGGACTGATGACCTAGTGAAGGCCGCAGGAATCCGCTGGATGCGAGAAGCACAGAACTGGTCAAAGTGGCGGTGTTTAAGGGAGGCCTATGTCCAGCAGTGGACGTCTTTCGGCTGAAAAGATGATGATATGTACTACTAGAAACCCTTCTAATGCCTTCTTTGTAACTATTTTATGGATTGAGCGACGAATAAAAAAAAACTCTTTTAATTAGCTTTAAAATAATTATTTTTACAATCCTACACAGTTATACTAAAAATTAATCAGCGTAGAAGAAAAATATCAGCAAAAACTGCCACATTTTGTGGGTCGGGAATAAACTTGCCCACTTACGCAGGCGCTCGGCAAAAGAATTAGCAAAATGTTAGGTAGAACAATATATTACTGGGAATCAAACCATTAGTGGCCCGCCTGAAATGTTTTAACATAACAACGGAAAAAAGGCTGGAAAAGTATCTAGAATCTAGATTTAGTTGACCTAGTTTGGCACTGGGCTGCTAGGAGAATGAAAGAATGAGAATAATTAGCTTTTGTTCTTAGCAATTTGAAGGAAAACAGTGGTGCTACTTATCTTCAAAGGAGTTTTTTTAAACATTGCATCTCTTGTATTCCTTGATGAATATAGCAGAAATGTGCCTGTATATAAACAGGCTAACGGCAGCCTGTTTATTTACAGGCTCATATCTCTGCTTGCCAAGCTGAGGACAACTATGCTGGCTAGCTGGGGCTGCGCGCGCCAGCAGGATGCGGTGGCGCGCGTCGCCCGACGCCAACGCTACTGGAGCCATCCTCAAGGACAAACCTGAACAAGTTTTCCCCCTTGTCACGAGCCATAAGATTGGTCAATATTATTTCTATGGAAGTTGATATATTTCAGTGCAGCCTGAAGAGGTTCACAGAAGTAGCACTGAAGTGCATTAAAATTATTTAATGTTGTGTTGTTTTCATGTTAATTTTTTGTTTATTTTGTACATTAACGTAAGTAAGATGACGTTTGAAACTTTTATTTATAGTAGTAACATCGCATTGGCGCATAGCTGTTAGGGTGTTATGTACGAAATTTAAATAAATAAATAATAAATAAATGTTGGCGTTGGCTTCAAGTCTAACCAGGTGAAGCTTAATGCTAGTATTTTACATGGAGCGACTGCCAATCTGACCTCCACAACCTAGTAGCTAGGTAACACGATACTCCTTGATGACTGATAGTGAGACTTTCGGGCTTCTGACGACCCGTAACGACTGTCATTGATTCACAAATGACAGCCAAGATTAACGGCTTAGATAATATGATTTTCGAGGTACGGAGGGGTCTTGGTATGTGAAGTTGGTCACCCATCCACGGACCAACCTCAGCAAGATTATCACTTAAATTCAAGTCTCTCAAATGTCACATCTTCGAATGTTTGGTTCTAGGATATGTCGGATTCGTCAATCGATTATAATTAAAATAAAATAGTTGAAAGGCAAACATTCGTCCGGTCTTATCTTCAGTAATATATCCGGGGGCGTATTACCAAAAACTTCGGAGCAAACGGCTGAACTTGTCAAATGAGCAGGCTGCTGTAACGAGAAAAGTTTTTTGATCATCTACCCCCCGATACTCCGGTAATCATAAGTTGGATCGGCGAATTGAGTTATGTGGTAATACTTCAAGTTTGAAAGGTCACTTGAGCTCAGTTTGCAGTTTTAATCTAGACTTAGAACCTTATTTTTATACGTATAATGTTTATATTCATGTATGCGGACGTGAGCAAGTGTTTTGTATGAATATGAGCCTTAAAATTACCCAAATAATGTGAGTATGTTGAGCAGAGCAGTGGTGGCACAGGAGTTCAAGTCCCAGATAGGCGCTTTACTTTGTGAGGAAATTATTTCATCACCACTGCTCTCAAAATGGTGAAGAAAACCATCGTGAGGAAAACGGCATGTACGCACTGGGCCCGCGTTCTAAATCACGGCCCAACTCCTCTCACCGATAGGAGGCCTGTGTCGCAGTAGTGGAACCATTGTAGGCTAATTTTTATGTAATGTATCCATATATTGGAAAGCGTTAACCCAAAGGGCTGAAACTTACCCCTAGACGGCCTTTTTACCAGACTTAAGCCAAGCTAAACAAAAAAGTTTGGACATTATCATAATCATATTCATTTATTTGCAATAAGTATTGGTACAGTATTGGTCTTAAAGTAGGTAATTGAGATCCTAATACATATTCAGACATAATTTGACATGCAAAACAATATGTTACATTTATTATATACTAGCTTCCACCCGCGGCTTTGCCCGCGTGGAAGTTGGAAATTATCCCGCGGGAACGTAGTACCGGTATAAAAAGTATCCTATGTGTTAATTTAGGTTATAATATAGCTGTGTGCCAAATTTCATCCAAATCTATTCAGTAGTTTTTGCGTGAAAGAGTAACAAACATCCATATTCCATACATACAAAGTTTCGCGTTTATAGTTCTATATTACGCTCAATGGCATGCTATCTGTCATTCATTTTTATAAAACATTCAATCATCATATCAGCCGAAAGATGTCCACTGCTGGACATAAGCCTCCCCCAAAAAGCAGCATTTCCATTCAATATTAATTATTAATTATTGTCTATTTAATGTAAGACAGATTATTTAGCATTACTTATAAATTCATTCATAGAATAAAAATGTTAAAAGTAAAGTAAAGATACATAGTGAAGGATGTGTATGACACCTATTAATAGGTAACTTGGCTTAGCTCTGGTGGAAAAGACTTCAACGAAGCTAAGTTTTTTTACATAAGTAACAAACGGATGTTCTTAGCAAATCTTACTGGCTTCGCTACACCACTAAGTTCTGGTGTAATAGACACACAGTTTTGTAGCTAAGATTCGCTGCTTAGCTATGGTCTATTCCAAAAATATCAGAAGGGCAATTCTCGTAATTTTAAGAACGTTCACAGTCTGATCTTAGTCTCAATCTGTCGAAAATACCTCGAGTTTCCATACTTTTTTGACAAGTTTTTAACATTTGATTGTCACCGAGATGAGACTGCTACTAGATTTTAATTACGAGAATTGGCCAATTGATGAAAATATAAACAAATGGATTAGAAAATATACCTACCTGTGTAGCCAATTTGTAATGCCACTTACAAATTGAGTTGATTGTTTGAATACTTAAAACCGACATTCACTTAAAGATGTGCTTCATTTGACAGTAGAGATAAAATAATGTCAATTTTTTACCGACATTAAAAAATTGAAATAAGGAGAAGGGTTCCACTATAATTATTTTTATTCCAATTCTGTGATTTTATTTGATTTAATTTTCTGTTAATGACATTTTATTGTTTTCTGTGGCAGCATTTTTAAATTTAATTGTATTTTATTTTATTTTTATTTTTATTTGTGATATGGGTTTTGCCTGAAATAAATGAATTTTATTTTATTTATTTATAAATCGAAAAATAAATTGAATTTCGGAAGTCGGTGGCGACAAATTAAAATACAGATCCGAACACAACCACTTCAGAAATAATTAAAGTTATTTTTAATTTTGATGTTTGATTTTTGAAGTCTCTTGTTATTTTCATATATTTTTATCAATTAAAAATTGAATAATGTTATTCAAACAATATTTGTTAAAAATGTTTTGAGATAATATACCGTTGGAATCATTTAAATACAGACAAATGTGATACTAATTTGTGTAACTAATTCTCTATAGTTAGTAATAGCGTAATAATTTAACCTGAACAGGACTTGTTAAACAAGTGTTTTTGATCTCATTCTTATTATTTTGTTTCGTTTTATTTTTTTTGTGTTTTTATTCTATGTACCTAGTTTGCATGCCTAAAAGTAAAATGTGGTGTTACTAATAATGTGATATACAACTATTACATGCATGTAAAACATCTGCATATTGTTTACCCATATTTGCAAATAAATGATTTTGAATTTGAATTTGAACTTGTTTTGATTTTTATCAGATAGTTTTGGAACAGAATATACCTCGCACATTTCTGGTGGAAAGACAGCCGTATAATCTGGAATTCTGGACGTAGCCTAGCCAGGTGAGATTTAGGCACCAGACGTTATTGCAAGAAGGAATTAGCACTGAAATTGTTATCGTATTGACAATTTGCTGATAACGGTATTGGTTGTTACGTGCCAAGTGATATTAGCTAAGCAATCGTCGTTTATCAAGTTGCGGCTATCCAGTTTCCATCAAGATGACAGGAGGCCAGTTTTACCGAACAAAAATCAATCTGCCTAGCCTTGTCGCAACTATGTTGGGGTCAGCTTCCAGTCTAACCAGATACAGTTTTGTATCAGTATTTTACATTTCTCTACAAACCAGTTATTGGGTAACAGGATACCCCTTGATAAAACTGCTCTTCAGTTAACCCGAACAATTAAAATATTTCGTTTTCATTCGGGTTGCTAGTTGTGCATTGCAATCTGTAACCATAACTTTTAGTAACATCTATCGGTACCTACATAAATACCTATACTGGGTGGGTGGGACATCGACGTAGACTGTAACCTTGAAATCAGCAGATGACCCTCGACCCCTAGTGGTGTAGAAATTATATGTCGGTAACAAAAAATATATCTGTGTTAAAAAAAATATGCGGTCAAATGTATATAGAACACCATTTTTTAAAATAAACGACGCGTAATTTGAACGCAATGCGAACCCAAGTAACACCTGAAGGTGTAATATAATTTAATGCATTTTATTTCATATAATTTTAGAATTAACACACAAACAAACTATTTACTTTTCTTTGGTTAGCGTGCCAAAGCTTCATGTTTAACGTTACTTTTAACAAAACTGTTCTGACATCAAGATGCATGCACCGAGCGTCAAAAATAGAGATGTCTGCTCTCAAGCGGTTGGTATAACTTGCATATTTGAAGAGATGCTGGGGTCTCAAACGATGCCACTTTGGCTTGTCAAATGCAGAGAGCTTCGAATTGACAAACATACAATCTTTAAACATGCTTTAAACTGGAATTTCTAGGAAATTGAAGTTTTGTTTTTACCCGACTCTAAAAATGAAGAGGTTATACACACGGGATTGTGATACAGTCAGGGAAAATAATTGTTAAGCGAATTCACACGTCAATTTGCAGTGTTATAACCATCCAATTCCTACTGATGGTGCCTGTTCACGAAAATGACGCATAGCATAATTGGACTATAATGTTCCCACTGCTGGGATACAGGCTCGTCTCTGTGGGAGGGGTGGGCCGTAATCCACCACGCGGGGCCAGTTGTAGTTGTGTTGGTAGATGTCAAATGCCTTCGAATTTTTGGTTCTAGTTTCCTCACGATGTTTTCCTTCACCGTTTTGAGAGAAGCGATGATGCAATAAGTTATAAAGAAAGAAAGAAAAATGCGTTTATTGGCATTATATCCTACTAATATTATAAATGTTAAAGTTTTTATGTATGGATGTATGGATGTTTGTTACTCTTTCACGCAAAAACTACTGAATGGATTTGAATGAAATTTGGCACATAGATAGATTATAACCTAGATTTACACATAGAATACTTTTTATCCCGGTAGTACGTTCCCGCGGGATGATTTCCGACTTCCACGCGGGCGAAGCTGCGAGCGGAAGCAGCTAGTTATTAATAAAAAACATAATAAAAAGAAAAAAAAGAAGAAGTAAAGCGCCTACCTGGATTTGAAGCCACGACCTACAACTTGTAAATCGGGGCGGGTACCACCGGGCCACCACTTCCTCCATGACGCATGGATAGTAATAATAAAATGTCATACATTCTATTGTAAACCTTGGCAAGTTTAACTTGGTTACTTTGCCTAGTAACGCCTTAAGCTGATCATACCGAAACATTACAGGATCAGACAAGCGAACGATTCGCTTGTTATGCAAATATCTTATCCTGGAAGTCACAGGAGTAGATTTACAACAGAGACCCAACGCTATATTATATCCTGCCAGAGGTGCGGGTTGTTTGAAAGAGATACCGTGGCCCCTGGCACACAGACAACTGAGGGAACACGGGTGGGTTTTAGTCAGTAAAAGTCTGACACGCTCCACCCAGAGCGGGAGAAGTTAATTGATGATGTCCCACACTAAAAAAAATACAAAATATTAATACTAAAATTGGTACCGTCAACTGCGGCCATCTTTACTTTCCATGGGAAACTTTACCAATGTATTAAAATAAATTACAAATAGTAGATTATTCTACTTCTGTATCTTTTTGATATTAAATGGCGGCAACCGATTTTTAGTAATCGAGAGAAATTTAAGTACAGTACTCATGGGTAAAGTTGCTATGGAAAGTAAAGATGTGTCGGTTGATCTTGCATTTTTTGAAAAACTGTACTAATTTATTTTTCTATAACATCACGCTTGTAGACATTGCAGGGTTAGGTAAAGGTGTACCTATACCTACCACATTAATATTTCACTAGGTATTTATTCAAAACAGTTATGGTTTCTCCAAAGTTGACCTACGTCAAATGTTATTTATTATTGTGTAGGTTTGCACCCAGTATATCTTGAAAATTGACTAGCAGGCCAATTTCCGTAAATGTTCAATCCGGTCGCAATTTCAACTCTGCGACAATCAATGTCAAAATACATGTCAAATAACAATCAGCCTATAATGTTCCCACTACTGAAACACAGGTTTCCTCTTAGTGAGAGGGAGTGGGCCGTAATCCACCACGCGGGCCCAGTACGAGTTGGTAGATATCGCATGTTTTCGAATTTTTGGTTCTAGGCCATGCCGGTTTTCTTCACCGTTTTGAGAGCAGTAATGATTAAGTAATGTACACAAAGTAAACCACCTGTTCCACCTGTTCGAACCTGCGACCTACAACTCGTAAGTCACCACTCTGGGCCACTATTGCTCTGCACTTGTCTAATAAGTATCTAAAATACACTTAACAGAGTAATACTGAGATTAGAATGCGAGCATTCTTTAAAATACGGGAACTATCCTTCAGATCTTTAACTATAACTGCATAAAACTTTTTCAAAAAACAACCGACTTCCAAAAAAACACTACAAAGTGAAAAATAACTTTAATTTTGGAAGGCGGTGACAAAAAATTTAAATACAGCTCCAAAGACACCGATTTTGAGACACCGAAAAAGTTTGGCTTGATGATCATGGGACCACCTGGGAACGATACCCTTTTAAACAAAAAAAAAATCCAAATCGGTCCAGACATCTTCGAGTAATCGGGGAAAATACATAAAAAAAAGGTTCCGACGAATTGAGAACCTCCTCCTTTTTGAAGTCGGTTAAAAATATAATTTAACCCTCGCGCACATGGTCATAGCGGTGGAGTCGATGAGCTTCTCGTTACGCCATTGCATTAAGCTTAGTCTCTGTAGGCTACCGCCTCCGTGGCTCATGTATTGGCGTTATATTATGAGCAGTACAATATAATTACAGTATAATTTGAGTGTGTCGCTACTTACTACGATACGTTATTTGCGATTCAATGTTCATGTGCGTTCACATTGTTACTTGATTGTAAATAAATAGGTACCACACGCACTATATCAAACCGTGACAAAAGAAATTTTGTATACACTGATTCAGTGGCATGCACAAAGTTTTTAGACGGGCAGATTTTTTTTTAAAGGCAAAAAGAAGCAGAATAACTGATTGCTGTACTTACACATCATGCAACATAATGTGAGGCAATTAAATGAATCATATTTTTGTGAATTGAATTTACCTTTAGTTTGTATTAATTGCAAATCCGGTGTACAACTACTTTTCACGATCACTGGTTTTTTTTTAACCGAAATATAGTTTTGAAAATGCATCATTTTTTCTTTTCTCTAAACACACACCACATGAACAACTTTCACAGTGAATATTATATATTTTTCACACTATTATCAACGTTAAAATCCTAAATATATGCAATCCATAGCTCACAACCAAAACAAATAAATCAAAACAAACAATGGCGTCGGAAATCGGAATATAAAAATAATACCTACGACAAAAAAGTAGTGGTAGTTTATGTAGCGACAATTCAATGAAACAATGCTACTTTTAAAAATGGCCGCATAGTCAACTTTGCTCGGAAACCTTCGGAAAGTTTCGTAATTCGTCATGTCAAAACCCAGTGACTACCACGTATGTATAGGAACGCACACCCAATAAATCTGGATGACCAAGAGAGCACACATATAAACATTAAGCCGCGAATAGTTCATCTCTCTCCCGAGGCACTCAGCAGCGCTAGTGCATCGTAATGCGAATTTGCGCCAAATTGTTCGAACGAACAGGTTTTGTATCGATGATACTAATGATACGACCGACGCTCGACAGGTGGAGCTGATTTATGAATAAAGATTTTTTATTTATTGATAAAATAATATTCGTTTTAAATATTTATTTGATTTAGGTAGGGTAGGCAGTGTCTTTCTATCTTTATGGACTGCACGCTACTGCACTAATTAAGTATACAAAATTATAATATTTTAAAACTAGATAGCGCCATTTCCTAGAGAAGAAACGCCGCAACAAACTCAGAGTGTCCAAACATTATATTATTAGGATTTTTTGTGAGTCTAACAATGCTGGTCCATATCTGGAAGGACCTTTTCAAGAACGAGCAATTGCAGCTTTGAGCTCAACCCTATTTTTGGGAGCTTCAACGATCCGTCACAAGCCGCTACCACATCTGCAAGATATTTGCGTAAGCTATATACAAAATACGCAAAATTGCCAAGAATCGATCCTGTGACTCTTAGCACCGAAGACAGACTCTCAACTACAGAACCGCTAGTTATCACACTCACGCATGGGCCTCACGTATTTTCCTGTATCTTCTTCCTTATTCCTTTAACGGCAAGAATAAGAATAACTCTTTGTGATTGATATCAGCATTGATATTGTAAGGATAATGAAATACATTATTGTTTGCCGTTTGTTGTTACCTGCTGAGAATGGACCACACAACAAAACAGCCTTCCTTTGTGAGTATCGTAAGATACATACAAGAATAAAAAACTACTTAAAAAAAAACACTACAAAGTGAAAAATAACTTTGAAAGAATACTTTAATTTCGGAAGTCGGTGTCTTTGGTTTTGTATTTTCTTTTTTCGTCACCAAATTCCGAAATCAAGTTATTTTTCACTTTGTAGTGTTTTTTTTGGAAGTAAGTAAGGTGTTTTCTTTTTTAAATAAACGTTTTCTTTTTGAATAACACAGTAGTTCTGAATTTGTGATATTCTAAACTTACGCAGCTCAAAGCCTTGCTTTCAGATATCATGTTTTGGTGTCACTACACGATATCTGAGAACAAGGCTTTGAGTTTGAAGTCCATGCCCAAACCCCTCCGATCGGGTACTGTACATATATAAAGAGTGACGTATTAGTGTGACGTATTTGCAAAAATTAAGCACCCCATTAAGCCTAGGCAAAAATTTGTGGTCACATTGGCAAACTTAAGTGGCAGTGGGCAGGGTACATTGCTCACAGAACAGATGGCCGATGGGGCGAAAAGGTTCGGAAAGATAGAATTGCAAGGCCTCTCATAAGGTGGACCGATGACCTGGTTAAGGCCGCAGCAGTCCACTGGATGCGGGAACCACAGAACCGGTTGAAGTGGTGGAGCTTGGGGTAGGCCTATATCCAGGAGTGGACGTCCACTGCTGGACATAGGCCTCCCCAAGCTCCGCCATTTCGACCGGTTCTGTGCTTCCCGCATCTAGCGGACTCCTACGGCCCTCACAAGGTCATCGGTCCACCTTGTGGGAGGCCTTCCAACTTTACGTCTTCCGGTGCCCGGTCGCCACTCCAGAACTTTTCGACCCCATCAGCCATCTGTTCTGCGTGCAAGGTGCCCTGCCCACTGCCACTTAAGTTTGGCACTTAAGTTTGCTCTGGATGAGGACGGCTTTATTCTGGTTGAGGGCAAGAGTGTTCGTTCGCGACGCAACCAGAACAAACGCGGTACTGATCCTGCAAGCGAGGATGTCCGCGTTACATTTCCCGGTTGGACCGACAGACGTCGGGAGATAAGCTCCTCCAATACATCATCAGAAGGAGGTCAAGGTCAAATTGGTGCCGAGGATCGAAAGTTGCTGATACTATCGCGGTTGAAGTCAACCAGGACTATACATTTTAAGTCCTACATCCTCCAGGTTCCCGTGATGCAGAAGGCTGTCTTCCTTAGCTCAAGATTTCTGGCCGACAGGAGTTGTGTACAGACGTTACACTGAAGCACGACTGAAATCAAGCTCCCAAGTGTAGTGTTATGTGGTGGTTTTTATAAATATGTATGTTAGTCTATAAGGTATTTATGTTATGGGTCTTTGTTGCCTGAATTATATGATTAAACAAATAAATAATAAATAGCTATCATTTTGTAGTTCATAAAATATTTGCTTCGTACTGGAATCTAATTTTCGACCTGTAAAGCATAAGATATCATGCTTTCATGCTTCATGCTTTAGTGGGGGAACAGATTTGTAAAATTAGCATCCTGTATAGTTTTGGTATAGTAAGTTCCCTAGAATGTAAGTAAAACCGCATGCAACAGCAAGTTGGAAATAAATAGGAATTTACATCTAAAATTCACAATTCTCGTACCGTACAACCACGGTAAATGAAACTTCACTGTAACACGTACGTGACTTCGACTTCCTGTGTAAACTTTACACTATAGTTTCATATATCTATTAAGTCTAGTTATAACTTAGAGTTACGAGTTTATAGTTTAGATTTGTAGTAGATATTAGCGTGTCAGTTTGTGAGTCACTGATTTTGAGTGGCTTTCGACTATATGGCTAAATGGCTGAAGATATAACCGATTTGTGAGTTTGAACAGCACGTGTTCTGTGTGATTTGTGGTTATAAAATGAAATGGCTGTATATTTTAAATAACTTGACATATTTTTTTCGGTTTCTGGAATATCGCCAAAGTCTTGGAAAAACCCTGGGTGTGTGACGCACTAAACCAGGAAGACACAAGATTAAGTAAATAAATGTGAAAGTTTGTATGTTTGGATTTTTAGATGTTTAGATGTTTGTTACTCACCCACGCTAAAACGGCTGAATGGATTTGGATGAATTTTGGTACACAGATAGTTTATTACCTGATATAACACATAGGATACTTTTTATCCCGATAGTACGTAAATAACAGCCCACTTCCCCTCTCAAAGAGAAGAGGCCTGAGTCCCAGCGGTGGGAACATTATAGGCTGATGACGCTATAGAAACAGAGCTGGCAGAGCCATTTATAATCTACGTTGCCGCGAAGCCCTCTTTTATGATGGTACTTTCCCAATTCATTTATAAAAATATCATGTATGTAAGAAAAAATCTAAAATAGATCAACCATTTTTCAGATTAGCTAAAGTACATAAATCTTTTATAGGGTACTCTGTTAAGTGTTATAACAAAATTCCTTGTGATATATTGCAATTGAATTAAAGGTTTAAAACTCAAATTAAAAGTAAATTTTGTAAACACGCATATTAAAAATTAGAGCAGTAGTTCCCAAAGTTAACTGGACCGCGACGCACCTAACAAAACTTCCAAATTCGGGACTCGCCTTACTTGGCTGTCATGGAGAAAAGAACGGGCATAACTAGGTATGAATGAAGGACTGTTCAAATAAGAAAAAAACATTCAGTAAGACTCGAAAATAACTAATTACAAGGAGTGCTATTTCAAAGAGAAGGATGTATTTGTTTCGTTTTTTTTGTTGTCACTACTTATAGTTTTAGCTTCAACTTCAATTTCAGGCAACAAGCAAGGACAGTTATCAGCAACTGAGATCCAGTACTTCGCGGCTCGCCATCGAAAAACATTTTCAGTGACGTATGTTCTGATAAATCAATGAGTTCTTCACTTGGACGTATCTCTCAAGTTTTCAAGGCCCACCCAGTATTCGGCCCACTGGTGGGTCGCGACCCATAGTTTGGGAAATGCTGAATTAGAGGATTATATCCAAGATAAGAATGCTTGGAAACATCCTGGTCCTGCTCCATATGACAATCTAGAGTCTAGACAAAATCAAACTGGTTGCTAATTGAATTGTACATATAATTAATTATATTTATGACATTGATTTACACTCAGTGATTACTTTAACTCACACACTAGTCAGTTACTATTACTTGTTAATATTCTAGGAAAGTATAGTTACTTTTACAATGTTTGTTAATATGTGAGCACCATGTGTCTATGATAAAAAAAATGTATCTGTAATTGCTTCACTTTCATTTTGGTATGATAATTTTATTCTGGGTACATCGTTTTCATACATAATTATATAATGAATGTAATAAGTTAAATATTGTACTTAAAACATTTTAAAAGATTATCATTGGAGTTTCTTGCCCATTCTTCTCCATACGAAACCACATTTTGGAAGGGGCGACTAGAATCAATTTTATTTTAATGTGAATGTTGTTCAAAAGTGCCTTTTAAGTGCCTAATTGAAATAAATGTTTTGACTTTTATTTTAGAAAACTTATCGCTTAAAACTGTCTACATTGCATTGTTGCTTTATCATAGGTCCTATTACTCTAATGGTAGAATTAACTTTATCATAGGTCCTATTACTCTAATGGTAGAATTAACTTTATCATAGGTCCTATTACTCTAATGGTAGAATTAACAACATACAGTTATAGCTAATCATCTAATTACCTCCACGTAACGCATTATATGAACGTAACTCGTCTTCCTCAATTGTATAGAGCCATGATATAAAATTATTATATTTCCTGAAACCAGGTCTGTTCCAACAATAATACGGAACTGCAATAATGAGGCACTGGCGGTGTTGCCAGTGTTCTAGTTTCGCTTTTCTTTGGGGAGATTTTTTTGTGTAGTCTGGGGAATTACAGTGGGTTGCCATATTATTAGGGACAGTCAAGATTGTTTTTAATTTGTTAAGTATGAGTCTTAAATTAATTAGAAAAACACATTTTTTTAATGATAAAAGCTTTAATTACACAAAACAGTTATTGACGAAGTAAAATAAGAACAAAAAAATAAATAATAATAATAATTAAGGACATAAATAGGCGAAAAAATATTTTACTTAGTAGTGATCAGTACTTAGTGACATTTCCTTTCGCCTCAATTAGTGCTTCTATTCGCCTGGGCATGCTTGCTATGCACTGTTTGGCACTTTCTATAATGATAGGGTTGTGATGCCAAACATTTATGAGCTTTTCTATCAGCCTGAACTTGGTGGTTGTCATTTCTTTGGCTATTTCGGCCTTGGTAATCTCCCATAAATTTTCTATGGGGTTCATGTCAGGAGAATTTCCAGGCCAAGGTAAAACTGGAATGTTGTGGTCTGCCAAAAACTTGGTAACGCTTCTGGCTTTATGGCATGGCGCTGAATCATGCATAAACATGAATTCCTCACCATCAGGGAACCATTCTTCAAGTGTCGGTAACAGGCGAGTTTGTAAAACTTGTGTGTACTAGTCTGGTTTCATGGTTCCCTGGACAATGTACAGGCGTCCAACACCCTTGGCGCTTATGACAGACCACACCATTATTTTAACAGGGTGTTTTACCCTCTCCACGATGCAGTCGGGGTGGTATTTTTCTCCTGGACGTCGCCTGACGAAGCTGCTCTTGTCGGCTAGAATCTCGAATGTTGACTCATCCGAGAAACACACCTGAAAAAAAAAGAAAATTGTTTATTATTTTGAATATTATTATTTTAAATGGTGTAAAATACCACTAATAATGCAAACTGACCTTATTCCAGTCCTCAACCGTCTTTTGGCGATGTTCCCTAGCCCAGGCAAGACGTTTCTTCTTTATTGCATCAGTCAGCCGTGGTTTTTTCACAGGACGATGACCTGTCAAGCCTTCCTCTGCCAATCTGCGCTGCACAGTTCTCTTGGAAACTGGTATTCCCAACTCCTGGACTAACTGAGTTAACAGTCCAGCACTTTTTTCCTGTTTTGCAAACAGATATCTGTTATTTTCCTATCCGACCGTGGGGTAGTGATGCGTTTTCTGCCGCAATTGCCTTTTTTCTTAGGCGAAATTGGCTGATTTAGGTCCAATTTAATTTTTATTTTATTGACTGCAGACTTAGAAACACCAGCAATGTCTGCTATTTTCTTTTGGGAATGACTGGTATGCAGCAGTAGGGTTTTAATTTCTGATAAAAAAAATTTGGAGTCAAATCGCACCCTCGACCCAAACTGAAAGCAAAAAAATAATAAAAAAATATTATTTTTACAATAATTAGATCAATAATTGAATTTTATAACAACATAATAACAATACTTACATTTTATCAAAATTTTGTAGCACAAATATAAAAATAACTTGGTTAAAATATTCAAATTAGTATTTCGCTGATTAGCTTCTAAAGTTCACTACGGCTCTCACGTAACTAAAAAAATTGTAGAAAATAAATATACCCTCTAAATATCAACATCCACTTAAAATTTGAGTTACAGAGACATGACGAAAACAAATAATATATTCCTGGAACGCTTGTACCACTTAAAACTGCAGTCAAGTGCGCCCAAAGTAAGAAATTGATAAAAAATGTGACTGTCCCTAATAATTTGGCAACCCACTGTAGTGTCAGTTTGGAAGTTTGAAGATTATTTGTTTGAAGAATATGTGATAAGGCAGTCCGGGTAGTTTTAATTTTCTTATGCTTTTTGCAACTGACTTTTTGACACTCGCCTGCAAATTCCAAAATACGTAAGGAAATTTGAATTTTGCGGAGTTCACTAGCACTTCTCCTCTTAATGTCCGGTTTCTCAGATAGATATTTAACCAGAGTACTTCCAAAGTTTATCGGATGTGCTAAAATGAACTATGTAGCATCATTACTCACTCGTTTTGTCAGAAATAAATGAATTGAAAATAATGAAATTGAATTAAAAACAAAATGATATAACCTACCCCATTGTTTAGCACGCATTGATTTGATACCTAGTTTGATGAGTTTTCAAATGTTTTTATTGCAATATTCCCGTGAATAAGCTTAAATAGTTATTTTTTATGAATGTTTAAATTAGCCTATCCTAACCCTAACACTCGCACTTTCAGCATGACAAACCGACCTACTTTATTAGGACACGTCCTAAAATCTTCTTTCCTGGTACCCTGGCGAGTGTCCACTGCCCAGCCAGGCAATTCACTGTAGGCAGCACCTAATCAAAACTTTCATAAAAATAAGCTGAGTTTAACTTAATAGAAGCCAGCAAAATACTTAGATAAACACATTTTTGTAAGATATTTACCCAGGTTACTTAACTTAAAAAAAAATTAAAACCCAACCAAACTGCTCTTCTAATACCGCTCCCAAAAACGTAGACGTACGGAATCTCGAGGGTAATTTATCCAGTACACTGGCAACACCACCCCGCAGTTAGCGCATGGCGGCCTTGCGTCGCGTCCAGAATGCTAACCAGTGACGGACGGACAAAGACTCATTGTTGGGCCAAACACCTCGGTGCAACCGGGCTCACGAGTCGAGGAATGGCTTAGTAAGTGTTTAGCTTCCGGATTTATTTTGCTTCCGTAGTAGAGTTGAAGAAGGTATGTTGATGGATGGAGAGGGAGAGGAAGACTAAAGAAAAGATGGATGGTTTTTTTGAAGAATGATATGAAAGAGAAGGGAGTGTTTTGCGCCCACCTCATGTTACTTGGGGCAGAAAAATATTGAGCGGCATAAGCATATCATAATCAGCATAAAATGTTCCCACTGCTGGGACGAAGGCGTCCTCTTGGTGAGATGGAGTGGGCTGTAATCCACTACGTAGGCTCATTGCGGGTTGGTAGATATCACATTTTTTGTTTTGAGGGTGGGAAATCATCAAATAATTTCTCCGCTCTGTGTGGAGCAGGAGAACGTATCAGACTTTTACTGACTAAAACCCACCCGTATTCCCTCAGTTGCCTGTGTGCCAAGGGCGACGATATCTCTTCCGAACAACCCGCACCGCTGGCAGGCATCAGCCCTTGCAGACTCCACCAGTTGGTGCTGACATTTCTTTGAATCGCGCGTGGAACACAACGCGCCGTCGACCCGGGCTACCGGACAGCGAGCTACCTATTACTCGCCGTCCGCAAGCCCGCGCTTACGGTAGCCGGGAATCAGCCTGGGATTCCCGACGCCCAGGGCGTCTCCCGGGGCGACTACGGCCGTGAGGGCGCATATACTGCCTCTCCCTCCAGGCCTCCTGCCTCTCCGTCCACCACCTGCCAGGGGTGCGGGTTGTTCGAAAGAGATACCGTGGCCTCTGGCACACAGGCAACTGTGGGAACACGGGTGGGTTTTAGTCAGTAAAAGTCTGACGCGCCCTCCCGCTCCACCCAGAGCGGGAGAAGTTATTTGATGATTTCCCACCCAAAAAAATCCTCTTTTTTTCCCGTTAAATGACTTTAGTTTAGTTGTTTTAGAAAACATATTAAGTTGTAAATGGCGTAACTAAGCCCACTTTGTTTTATTTATATGTATAGATATAAATAAATGATGTTTTCGAATCAAAGAGTTATTTTCTGTAATTATTACTTTAAACATTTTTTCATTTGACTGTACTATTTTTGGCTTCAACAATAGATTTTGTTATTCATTTACGGGTGTCCCACTCGACGGAAGAAAATATTTAAATTAAATAGATCCGGCGACTGGCACCGCGGTTCGAGTTCATTGTGGTCCCAGTCGCCGGAATCATCGGGAGAGTAAGAAGTGGCATTACAAACTTCCCAGCAGCACAGCTGCATGTTTAATTCTCTGATTCTGATTGTGAATCCGGATCCGGTAACTCCATGCTCGAGTTGGGAACCGAACTCAGCAGTCGAGTTTCCGACCACTAGACCAACGAGACATGGCTTGTAATGTTTGTTTTAATTTCCGGATATTTTCACTTCCTTAGTGAGGTTGAAGTTAATAAACAAATGTGTTGTTAGGTAATTTGTACTAACACAGGGAAATGCCTATAAACCTTTCATTTGCCACGCAAATGCAGCAATGCTGAACGCGCATTGTGAATTTGTGAGATAAAGAGGAAGTCGAAGAGGAAAGAGGAACATTGTGTTCAAACTTTGAGGTTCTCTGTATCTCTCTCTCTGTTTTTGTAAGGATAGAGCGAGAGATCAATACTGATTTAGCAAATACTGAATGTTATTACCACATCAATCCAGGCTAGATTATTATTGAGCATAGTAAAAATTTACAGTTTTTATTAGTATAATAAACTGGCACACAGGCTTTAAGGGAGAGGGCTGTAATTAACCACGCGGGCCCAGTGCGGGCTGGTAGCTGTCACATGTCTTCGAAATTGTTGCTTTAGGACATGCCGGTTTCCTCACGATGTTTTCCTTTACCGTTTTGAGAGCAGTGTGATGAATTTATTGATAAATACAAAGTAAAGTGCCTGTCTGGGGTCTAATCTACGACCTACAACTTGTAAGTCAGGGCTGCTACCACTACGCCACCAGTGCTTGCTACTTTTATAGCGGTCTGGTCTAACTTCCCTCATCCCTTTGGCACCTTTAATTATGTCTGTTATAGGGACAATACATCAAGAGCTTATTCTAGAATACCTATAAGCGAAACAAATTCTTGGAAAAGAGTCCTTCGACCAAAAAAAAACGATATCCCTAAAAAAAAATCACTCTGCATTTGTTATAATTTATGGAACATGACGTTGTTATTTAAAACCCATTCATATCTACTGTTCACTAGAATATAAACGGCCAGTCAATCCTTTCCATGAATGAGTGAACATTACGTAGCGATCGCGTGAACCCATTCGAATGGAACGAATGAACGAGCTGTATTGTGCAACTGTTACTGTGTTTTTAAAATATGAAGTCTGTAACCGATTACTCTTGAACGGTTAAGTGCGGATTTCACTAATGAACACACAATGAGCACTTCTAAACTGCGTTCAAGAGCTGTCAGTGTCAATATTTCACAGCAATTTTGACACTGACAGCTTCCGAACGCGGTTTGATGTGACGAAGTTACGGGCAGTAGCTAGTGTGGGATAAAAGTCATAATGTTGGTTGGTTACTAAATAAGTTGGTTATTTAATTATGTATAGCTGAATAACTTTTTCCTAAATAGTTACCTCAATGTATGCTTCTTAGACTTAGAAAAGGAATAAATCGCATATGACACTGGCTGCATAAAGAAAAAGTTTTCTAGACTATTAGTATTATGATGTATGGGAGAAATTCTATACACTCAGAACAATGGTTCTTTGTTACAAAGCGACAAACAATACATTCGTTTTCCTTCCTCTTTAATAACCAAAACACGTCGCCACAATTCTTGTGCCCCACAGTCAAGTACGAAATGTATGACATAGGCGGATCGCGAGTGCAATACTAATTCGGGCCCTTACGATGCTTTCCTGGACAATAGTACTGTGCACTAGCATTAGTATCGGGAGGGCGTGCGCCGGCGCAGCTGCGCTGATACGTTACAAACATAGCTGAACACACGTGAAATACGTTGACTAGTGTATTTTAAGTGTTTTTTTTGTGAAAAAGTTGGAGACGATAATTGGAGTTTATACCTTATTTTTGTGTTTTGTTTACTGGTAATTGTTTTTTTTTTTCTATGTAGTAGCTAATAGGGTAGTTCACCCTAATTCACAAAAGTTTTGGTGGTATCTTTTATACATCTACATAATTAGTTTTGCAAAATGCGCTTTAGTTAATCACTTTCTAAATACGTCATTAAAATTAACAAGACAAAAGAGTCTACACGTGAAAGTGGGTGTTTACCCTTTATGACACACGAGTTCCAATTTTGAATGTGAACAATGCGTGCACCGAATTTCGCCGAAGGAGCGCGATGTTAACCGAACGGTATCAATGCCGTGATAATACCGTATTATCTGCGATCTGATTAATGTTATTATCGTTACAAATCAGCTGTTTTAGTAGTACTAACGTTGTGGACGAGGACTGTGTGCCTACCTAAACTATTCATGTATGAGATTTATAATTTAATGCTAGTTAACTTAATACTTAGACATTGAAAAGTCAAGTGAATTGATATCAATAAACTATCTCGATCTTCTCCGGACGATTCCAATCAGGTGAACATTTTAGAATTGTTTCTTCTAAATTCGTATTTGAAATAAAATTGTACTCGACGATTGCAATCTTCGCGGGGTCGTTTCGGATCGGGCGAGATCGCCATCCGAATTGTGCCGAAGCGGGATTCAAAATTGGAACTTCGTTTATTGTTTAACCGTTATTTTGTACCGTTACGTGTCCCTTCGCAAATCGAGAGCATGGTGACTTCTTTGTACAATGTTTTGTGGGGATAAAAGTTTTAATCATTGTATTCTCGACTTTATATCAAAGGATTAAGGACTGACAGTATTTTCGTCAGTGTTATGGTATGTTTGCTCAAGTGCATTTAACGATCTTTGATAAATATTGGCCGTTGACCCCAAATTTTTGTTTACTTATACGATACGCGCTAATTAAAAGGAAAATATACTGTTTTGCTGATAAATCCGTGGGAATTATTTGCTTATTCAATGCATTTTAAATACTTGACTCTCGTGTTAGGCGTTGAGAGTTTTTATAGATAAACTTGGCAACCTTAGCGTGCTTGCAATATCTAAGTGTCAAGATAAAAATGTTAAGTGGCAATTTATTAACAATGTTTATATAAAAGGCTTTTTAATGAAAAAAAAAAATGTTCACGTGAGTTGTGATTTGCTGACAGGGCTCGCACGAATTTATATGTCCGAGTTTGGCGAATGGACACTTTTAAATAATATATAGTTTTATTTATGAGATTCTGACGAAATTTAAATATTTGTGGGCGTTGTCTAATACGTATTTCTAGATTTGTCACTTCACCCACAAATTAATTAAAACTTCGTGTGAATAACAAAAAAAAATTGTATTATTTAAAAGTGTCGATTCGCCCAATTCGGGTGAGTAAATTCATCTGAATTGACTAATAAGTCGATGAAAGGAATAAATACTTGGAGCCAAGTTGACATAGAGAAGTTACTTACTGTTTATTGTTTTGCATGATGTTCACAAAAGATTATTACGCGCTATCAAGAACATCCTGGCTACGATTAGGTACTCTAATATTCTTGCTTCAAGGTCCAAGCTGTGGCTTTACATAATTATAATCATTCAAAACATTAATACAACCCTCTAAGTTCATTTAATTTAATGGAATTAAATGAACTTGGAGAGTTCATTGGGGGTTAGAGTTGTATGAGTATAATTCTGTAAATACAAACGTGTTACGGACGAATCATACGTGTTACGAATCATATTTAAATTAACATATATATAAACTAGCTTTGACCAACAAATTGCAAAACAAAAAAACATTAAAAAAAAAATCGCGATACACTGGAGCTTCCACCTTAATATAACAACTTAGGGTACCAATCCATTTATCAGTTTTGGAGATTCGTCTATTAGAGACCTACTACAATTTCTTAGGGTAGATATTTTTTTGCTTAAGCAAAAATATATCCAGAAAACCAGAATAAGGCAGGCTTATTTTGGTTTAGTGTTATTAGAACGTGTGAATAACAAAAGGAAGTTACCAAACTAAAAATAGGTTACTAGAGTTATTTGGATTCCGATCATAACTTGGTAAAAAAAATATGCTTATTCTGGTTTGTTTTTATTATAACGGGTAAATAAAAAAGGAAGTTGCCAATCTAAAAATAAACACAATCGATGGACTCCAATAATAATATTGATCTTATATAATAACAGGTTGTCATAAGTAATTGCTTGAGTGCACGATTTTAACCCATTTTCCTCAATCGAAGTCAGAAAGATAAACAAAGTCATTGTTGTTTATTTGGGCTTTGTTTTTTTGTTTATCCTTTGTGAATAAGTTTGTCAATTGTTTTATGATATCAGACTTTTAGTAGCTAAGCTAAAATCCTACGAATATTATAATTATGAAAGTTTATTTTTGATGTTTGTTTCTCAATCATGCAAAAATGGCTGAACAGATGTGGATGAAATTTGGCACACAGATAGTTTATAACCTGGATTAACATATAGGATACTTTTATACTGGTAGTAGGTACGTTCCTGTGGTATAATTTTCATAAGGATCATAAATGTGAAAGTAGCTGTCTCACTGTCTGTACAGTTTTCACGCCATAATAGCTGAATAGATTTCGATGATTTGGTAGACAGGTGGGATACTTTTCGAAATGCACGCGGACAAAAGCAAGTAAGAAAAAAACAACAGTGGCACTCCGGGAGTGCCAACAGAAGTGAAAACTTGAACAATTACGTGGATTTCACATAGGATTACTTTTTTAAATGCTGATAAAAGATGTAAACTGCTAAAATTGGGATAATCCATGAGTTTTTAGACAAGCTAAACTAAGATAATCTTTTCTTCTTTCTTTTGAAGAGAGATTTTTTGGGAAGAGATTTTAGAAGAATGTAGAAGAGTTATCTAAATTCACTATAATTAAGCCATGATGTCTCCAGAATCCGGTATTACAGATGTCCTCAGTCCCTGTTCACACGGCGAAGACCGGAATCACATTGAACTTTATAATTTAAGGATCACATGAAATCCCATCGGTTTAATACATTTTTCATACGGCATGTCTTTTTATTCAAACTTTTTATGATGAAATATCGTACTGATCAGCGGTGTAAACGGGACTTAGGCTACAGTGAACACTTACCAGCAGGTGGGCCTGTCCTGTTTACCACCCAACAATATAAGAAATTTTTAAGAATCAGTCCCTCAATAAATCTGCAGGGTTTAATGAAAAATCTGATACGACAAATCGGAGTTTTTTTGGCTCTGCTTCTCAAAAACGCCGACCTCATGTAGTTTATACAATGTGTGACATAACTAATGCTACTCATACAACCCAATTAGAGTATTGAGTTAAAAGCATTATACAGGGTGATTGGAAGATGGGTGCAAAGCTTTAAGGCGAAGATAGTACAGACAATTTAGAACCATTTAAGCCATGGTTGTCTTAGACGAAGTCTTACCAAATATTTTTAACCAAATTTTTAAGTTTTTTTTCGGAAATTCTCAAAATTTAATGTAAACTGCATAATTATGGCCAAATTGAATGATAAATGAATTCATTTTTTATATTTTTAATTAAAGTAATGTGTAAGTAATCAAGCAAAACATGTTTTAGGCTTCTGTGTCATTAGACATTTTTTTTACAGACATTTAAAGCTCAGAAAAAATTAAAAATTTGTACAATACGTCTTTTAAACCTTATAAAAAAAAAAATTGGTAAGACTTCGTCTAAGACAACCATGGCTTAAATGGTTCTAAATTGTCTATACTATCTTCACCTTAAAGCTTTGCACCCATCTTCCAATCACCCTGTATAACAATGACCAAAACTTTTTTGTTCAAACTATTATTATTTAGAACATAGCGTTAACCCTAGCATTACATTTTGTATTTAAAATTCAGTCTTATTGCCTTATAATTAGATTTCATTTTCTTTGACTCAATGGACGGTCTATACGGCAAAATACGTAATAAAAAAATAATACCTAAGTTTATTAAAATTCACTAAAATCGATTCAGTAGACAATTGTGAACAAACTACTTTCAGTACTGGCGCTTATTCTATTACATCTTGTATTTGTTCGTACAAACATACCCAATATATCATTTAAAGGTAGTAAGTCCAAGGTTCTTAATATTAAAGAAATTAACATAATATCGGTGCACTTATTCAAAGGTTAGAGACGCGTCATAAATAATCCTTAAAATGCACGTTAATCGTAAATTCTTGAATACAAATTGTAATCTCTAACACAGCTTCGAATAAACAGGGTTACCACTTTTTGAAACCATCTAAAAATATAAATAAGCATCAAAAGACTTATTAGCCTCCGCAGAAGACGCTCTGGGCGTCGGGAATCCCAGGCTGATTCCCGGCCACCGTAGGCGCGGGCTTGCGGACGGCGAGTAATGGGTAGCTCGCTGTCCGGTAAGGACCAAGCCCGGGTCGACGGCGCGTTGTGTTCCACACGCGCCTCAAAGAGATGTCAGCACCAACTAGTGGAGTCCGCAAGGGCCGATGCCTGCCAGAGGTGCGGGTTGTTCGAAAGAGATACCGCGGGTCCTGGCACACAGGCAACTGAGGGAACACGGTTGGGTTTTAGTCAGTAAAAGTCTGACATGCCCTCCTGCTCCACCCAGAGTAGGAGAAGTTATTTGATGATTTTCCACCCAAAAAAAAACCCAGGTCTATCAACTGGCCTATACCGGTTCTACTGTTGAAATATGGGTCCAAGATTGGCTTTGTAAATTATTTCGTGTCAATCGCTAATAATATGAACGATTATGCCGCAGTATTTGAGCAGTGGTGGTCCAGTGGTAACAGCCGCAACTTACGGGTAGGTCGTAGGTTCGAACCTAGGCAGGCGTATTATTTTATGTAAATAATTACATCACCACTGCTCTAAAAGTGGTCCTAGAACCAAGAATTCGAAGAAATGTGACATCTACCTATCCGCATGGGGCCCGCGTGGTTGATTATCACTGTGACCCATTCCAACTCACAGAGAGGAGGCCTGTATCCCAGCGGTGGGAATATTACTAGCAGCGCAAGCAGTCATGAATTTCTTTAGCTCGACTAACTTCCCCTACATGGTTCATATTTGGCACGTTACATTTTCACGCTGCTTTTTTCCAGTTTTTGCCTGCTTCGTGAGATTATTGGACCGTAGTATTTATTCCATTCATAATATTTGAAATTGAAATCCTTACCGTATTGATAGTTGCCTAGCCATCACAGTTTTTTAATGATCGGGGAGAGCAACTTTCGTATTTTTTTAAGTCTTAGTCAAAGGCTTTATTATAGGGCCAAGTTCGTAATAGCCACTGAATGTCCAATATCAAAAGTTACATATATACATACATAATCAGCCTATAAGGTTCCCACTGCTGGGATACAGGCTTCCTCTCAGTGAGATGGAGTTTAATCTAACACGCGGGCACACTGCGGGATGTTTTCTTTCAGCGTTTTAAGAGCACTGGTGATGAAATAATTTACACTAAGTAAAGCGCCAATCTGGGTTCAAATCCACGACCCTCGTAAGTCACGGCCGTTACCACTGGGCCACCACAGCTCTCTCTCATCAAAAGTTAATCTTAGTACACTTAATAAAAAGGGCTAAATTCGCACAAACCCTAGCATGTACTAATGTGCAAAACAATGCATCGCTTACATTTCGTACAGAGCAAAGGTTAGCAGACTTAATACTGCCGCTACATTCCATTTGCAGCTAGAATTATTAAGTACCACTAACACTACGCTGGCATCCGTGTTTTGGATCCGTTAATGTTTACTAGGCTTTATTTTCTTCGCCGCAAATATAAATGGAAATAGACAATTACCAGAATTCCGGTAATTCTTCTTCATGTCATTGATAACTATGTCAGGACAAAACTTGTAACTTCAATAAGGTGAAAAAGCAGATGCTTTTCCATATTTTTTTCATTTTTTATTTTCCATTATTTTGGAAATACATAAAAAAAAATAAAAAAATTGGTACAAAAAAATATTTATAGAAAAATATCTACATTTAAACATCGTAGTAAGAAATGGAAAGTAGTTTAAAATGGTGCAATATCAGGAATTAGACCAAAACCGAGTTTAAGGTATTTTATTAAAGAAAAATAAGACATTATGGCTGTTATTGATGATAATTAAATGTAAATTTTTGTCGTATATTAAAATGGAAAGTTGTATTTCCAGATAAAAGTTATAATTTAAATCACACATTAAATTAAAATTAATAACCTGTCTTTTATTGAACATTTGAAAGCTAGTGTCTTCATTCATGTGCTCAAAATCTATAAAAGACTTCTTAATTTCTTGTTAAAAGCTTCCATCTGTTTTAACTTTATTAATATATAATCCTTTTATATATTGCTGTTCTTGGGTGGTTAATTACCGTGAAATTATCGTAATCTTCGTGACAACCAAAAAAAAGCATTTTTACCAAATCCAAAAAAATACTCTTCCAAAAATAAAATAAATTGCAACAAGATTACCATTCATTTCACATTCTAAACGGGCTTCATAACTTATGCAACACCGCAGCATACCAAAACATTCCGCCAGTGTGTGCGAAGACTAACCTTAGCCTTGCACTGGTCTCAATAACCTCTTTATACGAGGTCAATAGCCCTAAAAAAGCAACCACAGATTATTAAGCTTTCCCATTGTATGCAAATGTTGCCACCAGTAAAAAATGTGACAGTTTTTTTCGCTAATCCTTATGATGCATTGTTTTGTATGGATTTAGATTAGTGATTGGCCTAGATTGTTTTTATGGCTGTCGATGATGGGTTTTGCCAATAGATTTTCGCGGTATTTGAAAAGCTGTATTGAATAGATGATTTTTACTTTAGTTATATTTTCATGTTTGTTTTTTTAAGCGCATAGATTAAAAAGTGGACTGTTTTTCGATATAAAAAAAAAAAAACTTTCTATATCACGGTATCGTAAAACCTAAAAATAGGTCGAAAAATAAAAGACCTGATGAAACAAAAAACATTTCAACCATTGTATCTTAAATACAAGAAAAGTAATTATTTAAAGAAAGAGTAAAGGCGACCTTAATTATTTAATAATGAAAAATAAAGAAAAGAAATGCAAATTCTTTGAAAGAAAACATTTTGACGAAAAGGGAAACCTTTTAACGAGAAAAGTAGATAAAGTAAACGTTATTTTTTGTTTGTTCGTCATAAACAAACAAAGGGAAAATACATTATTTTACTGAGTCATTGTCTAATAAGGTCAAAATGTCCACTTATAGGCTATCTATGAGTAACGAATGACTCAGAAACGTACCTAAAATGATTTTTGCGGTTTCCTTCAGGTTAATTGCGTAAAGCACTAACGGTAGGAATGGTTTTAATTTTGACAGTTCAACAATTTTAGAGCAGAAAAGGGATTAATGAAAGGCAATTGCATGCAGCTAAGATGAGAATACTAAGAGGGACGTGTGGTGTTACACGAATGTATAGACTAAGAAATGAGTACTTAAGAGGAGGTCTGAAAGTGGCACCGATAACTGAAGAGTTGTGTTGAAATCGGTTGTCATGTATGGGCAAATAGAAAGAAAGAAAGAAAAGGTATTTATTGTGACTCGCACCGGAATATCACATACTTACTAAAATAAACACAATGGTACAAAAATTATAAAAAACAAATATCTCGGAAGAAAAAAAATTAAAAAAAAAAAAACAGAAAGTCCTGCACGAGGCCAAAAGGCTCCTACCTCAGCATGATGCTGCGACATTTAAAAAGTGTCGCAGTGCTGGTATTCTGGTAGGGCCCGAGCGATGTGATGTCACGGGCAGTTACAGTATGTAATAGTATGTTTAAATATTCAGTACTAAAGATAGATAAAATATAATATGTTAGCGAATAAATATGATACGATGAGGAAAATGTCGTGAGGAAAGTTTTAAGTATGAATTTCAATGGCTTTAAGAGTAGGAGGAGACCAAAGAAACGATGGATGGACTGTGTGAATGATGATATGGTTAGAAAGGGCCTGACTACCGAGATGACGACTAATAGAGAAGTGTGGGAGAAAAACACATTGTTGGGCAGGCTCAATTTTAAATCAAATCAAAAGTCATTTATTCAAATTAGGCTGAGAATCACCACTTTTCGAACGGCAAAATACATAAGGCAGTCCTCCAAAAACGCCAACCCGTCACCACTTCCTAGAGCTTTAGCTGGGAGGAAGAAGTAGTGGAACAAACTCCCCAGCAGCACAGCTGTTTGTTTAGTCGGATAGACTTGATTCTATACATAGGTACATAGGCAAAGCGATAAACATTACAAGCCAGAAGAGTAATTAAATAATTAGTCATAATGTCAGCTAGCCATGCCAATATACCAACAAATAAAATGAAAACTTAACTCAAGCACAAAGAATAAAAATAGAAAATGTAAATAAAGCATAATACTTGCTTACATTGTAGAACCATTGAAGCCATGAATGATCAAACCTTTCTTCAATTAGCGTCCAGTTTAGTTCACTATGCTATGTATTTGCGTAGCATGAATACCCTTTGTCATTCTAATCTGCCTAGTCCAAACTATGTTGGGGTCAGCATCCAGTCTAACCGGATGCAGCTGAATACCAGTATTTTAAATGGAGCGACTGCTTATCTGACCTCAACCCGGTTACTGGGTAATACGATACCCCTTGGTAAGACTCGTTGTCAGAATTTCGGGCTTCTGACGACCCGTTTCGACTGACAAAGATCCACAAATGAGAGCCGGGACCAACGGCTTAACGAGCTTTCCGAGGCACGGCAACCTACGGTTTGAAATGGGCAACTAGCTTCATCTTTCTACCTCACCGACCTTGACAATTCAAAAGTGCCTGTAATTGGTTTATTTGAAATAAATGCTTTGAGTTTGAGTTTGACGGAGGGGTGGGTCTTGATATGTAAAGATGGTCACCCATCCACGAAGCAACCGCGGCAAGCGTAGCTTAACCTGATCGATCGACCCGTGCGGCTAATATTAGGTACTTAGCCACAAGCTCCTGCAAGCCTGTGTACCTTATGTGCAATACAAACAGGTCACCGAACTCGTGAACAGTAAATAATCACACGTTTTCCTTCATTCATTATCTATGACTAATTTAAATATGGGTAAGGTTCTGACTCAATTCGTTAAGTTACGCATCGATAAACACAAATAGACATTTTGACCTAATTTTGCCAATGTGCCAATGTGTCAATCAGCTTACCCGGCCGTGGTGGACCCTAAAAGAAGGTTAACGTTTTTAGTTTATATGTAGTTTGCAGTCGGTTTTCTTATGTTTATTTATTTTACAACAGGAGTTTTTGGCGGGATCGCGCTGGAACATGTCGCACGAATTTTCATTTTCATGATAATTAGTGAAATAGCGAACTAAATTGTAGAATTTTGGTAGTGAATTATTCAATTTAGTTACGTGTGAGTGCACTTAGTGACTAACGTGGACTTTTCGTGTTCCACCCAAAAACTCATATTAGGTTGTTGTAAAGTTACTACCGCTTTACAATAACTTTGACTTGACTGACTAAAGACGACTATGACTGTTTTGTAACTTCGTGCCCGATATCGGGCCATTTACTTGATCGAAACGAAAAATTACTTGAATAAATGCACAAACCGTGCAAAGACAAAACCCAAAAAAAAAAAAATTACAACGTATATAAACATGCGCAATTACACGTATATGCGATACTTTCACGATGATATACTGTTTATTTTTAAGTTATCATAACTGGCGAAATGTAGGTGTAGAGAGTAACAGTAACAGAGTTCCGTCGGCACCCTTTTGGTACGGAACTCTAAAAATTACCACAATGACAGGAATAACATATTTTTTTAAACTTTGCCTCACACTAGGAATTTCCCCTGTATTGTGGGTGCGTTTACAAACATTTAAACTCACATACACAAACATCCAGACCTGGAAAAACTACTTGTAGGTCATACAAATATTTGTTCCGTGCGGGAATCGAACCCGCGATACGCAGCGCAGCAGTCAATCGCTTAAACACTGCGCCAACCGTGCCGTCTTGACTCTCCGAATTGACTCTTGTCTTCGTTAAGAGTAGATTTACACCCTTTAGTTTCGATTGCAGTATAGCCTATCTACATTGACATTGTCGCTGGTCACGCTATATCAACTCGGCTTTGGGCTGCCTTTTCACTGGAAATGTGCTATAAGCTGCGAAGCGGTGGATTTGTTGCGAATTTCACCAACGAAACTGAAGGCGATTGAGCACCTATTGCTACGTTCAAGAGCTGTCATTGTCATTCTGTTCTGTGGATGATTGACATTGAAGAAAGAAGGAAGGCCTCCCACAAGATGGATCGATGACCTGGTGAAGGCCGCAGGAATCCGCTGGATGCGAGAAGCACAGAAAAACATGATTGACACTGACAGATCAGATGTATTGTGATGTGTTTAGATGTGCTGATCGCGGTCAGTTTTATTGGTGAAATTCGCATTTAGTTTCGAACGCATCTGCACTGAAACTGAACCCTGACTTGCCCCTGACCATGCTATATCAACTCGGCTTTAGGCTGGCTTTCCACCCAAGATGTGCTAAACTGTGTAGCGATGGATATGTATCAAGCAATAGGATCATTTGGACAAAGTGTTATTGAGGTTTTCCATCTGCAATTTTTCAGTAGCAGCCCAGAGTCTGGATTTGTGCACGGCTGGTGATAATAGGCGCGCCCCCTATTACATGGGCCTTAAACATAAATGGCGAAATGTGCGTACTAAAAGTACACCTCTGCCTAATCCTTTGGGGAAACAAGGAGTAATTTTATGTAAGGATCTTTTGATTTTGGCTTGCTTTGGTGGAAATGGGGTTTAGATACGTACGCGTAAAGCGCATCTTCATAGTGCCGAGCAGTGAGCAGATGTGGCCTGGTGGTGACGGCACGACTTACGAATCACATGTTGGGATCGAATCCAGACAACAATGAACGGTGAAGGAAAACATCGTGAGGAAACCGGCATGTTTTAAAATTCGAAGACATGTGACATTTACTTACCAACCCACTCTGTGCCTGCGTGTTGGATTTCAGCTCAATCCCTCTCACAAAGAGGAGGCCATAGAACATCCTACCCACTTCGCTGCACCACTTAGCTCTGGTGGATGTAGACTCATATTTTCGTAGCTTAGCATCATCGCTTAGCTACCACAAACATCTTCGATGGAAAGGTGACCTTATCCGTTACGGATTGCAAGAAATGTTCCTGTCACTCTCTGACCCTTGTCACATGGAGAGACACAAACCAAATAACTAACTTAAATGGCTAATCACTTAATCAGTAGTTTGTTGGTTTAGTGGTCGCAAGTATGATTGTTGGGCGTGTGATGCTGGGTTCGATCACCAGGTCGGGCAAAGTATTATTAGGGTTTTTTATTTTGATTTTTCAAGTGACAACTTATTTAGGCGCGTTGAGCACTTTTTTAGGGTGAACAAAAATCATGGAACTCGCGTCATCGTCAGCCGAACGCTTGAACACACGGATGAGTCGCGCGTTGATGTCTTTTGAAAAAGTCCCTTTCTTTCATTAGGAAATTCTAACTCTTTTATCCCTTTCTTTCCCTTTGTATTTTTATCGTAAACATCTGTGCTGTTACCTTTAATGGCTGAAGTCGATCGCTCGTTTATAATTTTTTACCGAGAGCAATCGGGATCCAAGGACCCAATGTGAAATCCTGCATTGCCGATTGAAAAAATACACACGTAATTGTTCAAGTTTTCACATCTTTCATCAAGTTGGCACTCCCGGAGTGCCATTGTTTTTTTTTCTTACTTGCTTTTGTCCACGTGCATTTCGCAAAGTATCCCACCTGTCTACCAAATCATCGAAATCTATTCAGCTATTATGGCGTGAAAACTGTACATACAGTGAGACAGCTACTTTCGCATTTATGATCCTTATGAAAATTATACCACAGGAACGTACTACCAGCATAAAAGTATCCTATATGTTAATTCAGGTTATAAACTAGGTATCTGTGTGCTAAATTTCATTCGAATCCGTTTAGCCATTTTTACGTGATTGAATAACAAACATCCAAACATCTAAACATACAAACTTTCATATTTATAATATTATGTGTACTAGGATAGTAGAAAGTAGGATCAGTCTATATAGGTAACAAATGGTACTTTTAAAATGCAGAAGTGGATTTATAAAAGTCTACATCGTCCGTTTGATTGGAATGACCCATTTCCAGAATCTGGACGTTATCGTATCACGGCTATTTTAATACTCAATACTCAATCATTTATTGCATTCCACAATGTATATGCTTAGGTGGTAAGTAAACATTTGTTGTAACAATCGTGGACCCTGTCGGGCACAGCAACAGATTTTTTTTAAGGAAGAGGACTTATTTAGGTATACATGCAACTACTTATTCTAAGAATAGTATAGGGTAACATTTTATTAATTATAAATTTAAATTAATTGAACCCTATACCTATTAAGGTATGATACTATTGAGTAATCTCAATCCTCAACCAGTCTGATCCTCCTGTAACCAACAACCCTAGAAAATCATCGCTCCCCCTAGTCACAGGGCGACGTCCTTTTCTAAGTTACGCGGCATTACTTAAGGATATGTTTACCTAAACTAAGTAGGTACTTACTAAGATTACTTACTAGATAATTATAGTAGTTGGTTAATAATCAATTAGGTTTCTTTTGAATAGTTAAACGTGGAAAGAGCCTTAGAGAACTGGCCTAGATGGTCTGTTGCTGGTGTTTCTTGTAGTTTCCCAGGCTGTTCATTCTTCACCATGGAGTTTCTTACTTGTTACTAACTGTCAATCCAAAGGTGACTCTCTTCATGCAAACTGTCAATTTAAAAAGTGACTCTCTTCATGCAAACTGACAACTCTCTATACTAACTGTCAATTCAAAAGTGACTCTTTTCATATTAACTGTAAATTCAAAAAAGACTCTCTTCATGCAAACTGTCAATTCAAAAGTCACTCTTTTCAACAACCAATCAATTCAGCCTATAGCAGTCCACTGTTGGACAAAGGCCTTTACCAGGCTGCGCCACAGCAAACTATATTCCGCCTTCTACATCCAGTCTGTCCCAGCCCCTGGCCCCCAGCCACCTTTTAAGGTCGTTGGGGGGGCGTCCAACAATGCACTTGCCGACTTGCTTGACTCTTTTCATACTATCTGTCATTTCAAAAGTGACTCTCTTCATACTAACTGTCAATTCATAAATCAATGCATTACACCCGGCTTTTTATTTGAGAACTGGTCAAACTCTGTGTTACCATGACTTAAGGTAAGGAGAATGCCCGCAAAATTCTAAATTGCTATGCATACAAAAGAACGTCAGACATTTTGAATTCCACGGGCTACATTGAAGGAATGATCTAAAGTAGGTACTGTTAAAGTAGAAATTTTCTCGTCTTAACTACAAATTCTCAATTCAGAAACTAGGTTTTTGTTGAAAAACTGTCTGAGTTTGATATGGCGACAGAGCATCCGCAACCTTTAAAATTTTCATCTCTATTACTGGTCCAACCTTCTATGCAACTCTCGAAGCAATTAGACCCATCCAACTTTCTGCCTTAACATAACGAATGAAGGTTTACGTTCCAACTTACATTAGTTGCACAACATCTAAGTTATTTAGCTCCTATACTTGATTAGTACTAATCTTATCTTTCTAAATTCTTTAATCATAACGCTGTCACATTGATGGCCTAAGTACAATACTGTGGAATAGTTTACATAACGGAGTACTGTTTTTGTATGCGGGCGATAATTAAAGGGTATTTTTTTTCGCAATTATTGTTTCGAAATATACATACAATGTATAAAAAAAAACCCGGCCCGATCCAAAAGGGCCACCAACCTACTGCTGTAACATTATAAACAAAGATTAAAAAATCGGCTTGTTATTGAAAAAAAAAGTTAATGCTATTTAAAATTCACGATCTATGTATCAATTTTGAGGAGCTCGTAGCTAATGAATAACAGCCGTTCTGATTAATAACAACACGGGTCGATCGATCAGGCTAAGTTACGCTTGCCGTGGTCTGTCCGTGGGTGGATGGGTGACCATATTTACATACTGAGACCCCTCTGTGCCTGTCATTCGTGGATCTTTAACAGTCGGTACGGGTGAACAGAAACCCGAAAGTCTGACCACCAATCTTACCAAAGGGGTATCGTGTTACCCAGTAATTGGGTTAGTCAGCTGCATCCAGTTAGACTGGAAGCCAACCCCGACATAGTTGAGAAAAGACTAAGTATATTAATCCCATTCAATCTGCCTAGTTTTTGAGTGTGGTAAAACAAGAACAGGGTAATAGTAGGATGGCAGTGGCTAGCAGCAGTATCATACTCGTATATTGAAAGAAAGATAAATAGGTTTAATGCGATTAATAATACGTCTGATAATACGATGTAGTGATTTATTTGAAGAACATTGCGTTGTACGGTAATCCATTGATACATATAAAAAAAAGACTAACTCACCAACTCACCAACCTAGACAGCTTAATGCACAGAGGTACACCTTTTTGATATAGACAAGCCATAAGGCTGGATCTTTCAAATTTACTTGAGGATATAAATTCATACAAAGTGCTAGTAAGCAAATGATCTGTTAATCACCACGCTTTGCAGATGGTTCGGTGATTCCAATTTGTAAGTAAAATCTGACTATTCTGGAAGCTCTATAAAAACAAGAAAAGGTACACAGACGAACTGAGAAAGTCCTCCAGTTTTTGAAGAAGTTGTTTAAAAAACAAAGTCTGTCAAAAACTTTTCTAAATCATCGGCGATGGCATATTACCTAGGTAAAAACACATGAACTTACGTATTTTTGTTCAATCAGAAAAAAACATCAAAATCTATTTGCGTCAAATCAAACGTAGACTCGGTAAGGTCTACCTCAATTTCTCAAATCTTTTAATACCGATATCCATATTATTGGTCAATCATTCATAAAAGTGGAACTTATGACAACAAACAATATAATGACTCATTAAGAGCTGCCAATGACACTAATTTTAACATCATTAACATCTTTTAAACTAGCTTAGTGAGTGGCGTTGTTTGTACGATTAAAACAATATTGAACATGTTTTTCTTTACATATTTACGGAATAAGTTTATGTACTATAATCCTACTTAATTTCTAATAAGTAAATTAGTGTCATAATTAACATACCTTCGATGCTCATTTCCAAATAATAGTAACACAAACATATAATATTATAATAAGACAAAAATGCATATTGTAACTTTTTCTTTGACTCATAAAAGGGCTAAACAAACAGAAATTAAAACAAACAATTAAAAACATTCGTCACCTTGACCGACCTACTGACTTGACCGGGATAAAGAAGTGTGCTAACGATAATTATTACGTATCACAAAAATCACTGCGGTATCGGTATTCAATACAATGCGGGCCCAACATGTAGCGGTTGGCCTACTATGCCAGCAGTATATAAAAGATACCACCAAGATGCAACTCCAGTTCCGACTCAGCTCTTAAATGAGAAGTTTGTGTACAATATTTTCGTATTTATTTTTTTAGAACCGGTTATGGGACGTCCAATGTTGGCGCTAGTCGTTGCCGCGGGGCTGCTTGCCGTAGCCGCGTGCGCACCTCCGGGGAAGCCGTCCTTAGGCTGGGGGGAACGCACCTTTGCCATCGTCGAAGTGAACCAAGCAGCAACAGCGTACAACCAGCTAGTCACCAAGAAAGACGCTGCAGATGTCTCTGTCACATGGAACGTCTGGTCTGGGGACCCAGCTCAAAAGGCCAAAGTACTTCTCAATGAAAAGGAGTTCTGGTCTGGATCCGGTACCGCCACCTCAGCCGCCTTCAAAGTGAAGAAGGGTGGTAGATACCAGATGAAAGTGGAACTCTGCAACGCCGATGGATGCAGTTACAGCGACGCAACTGAGATAGTGGTTGCCGATACTGATGGTAGCCATCTGCCACCCCTGGACTATTCCATTGGAGAGAGGAACAAGCCATTCAAGCAGACTTCTGGAAAGGTGGTTGGTGCATACTTCGTCGAATGGGGTGTTTACCCTAGGAAGTTCCCCGTAGATAAAGTGCCTATCCCTAATCTTACACATCTTTTGTACGGTTTCATCCCAATTTGTGGTGGAGATGGCATTAACGACAGTTTGAAGGAAATTGAAGGCAGTTTCCAAGCTCTGCAAAGATCCTGCAGCGGCAGGGAAGACTTCAAAGTGTCCATCCACGATCCTTGGGCTGCACTCCAGAAACCACAGAAGGGATTGGGTTCATGGAACGAACCATACAAGGGTAACTTCGGCCAGCTTATGATGTTGAAACAAGCGAGACCAGACCTGAAGATCCTTCCTTCCGTTGGTGGTTGGACCCTGGCCGATCCCTTCTTCTTCTTCACCGACAAGGTAAAGAGAAACCGTTTCGTCGCCTCCGTCAAGGACTTCCTCGAAACCTGGAAATTCTTCGATGGCGTTGACATTGATTGGGAGTTCCCTGGTGGTAAAGGGGCCAACCCTGACCTTGGTGGCCCTGAAGATGGTCACATCTACGTCCAGTTGATGAAGGAATTGAGAGATATGTTGAACGAGTTATCTGCCAAGACTGGTAAGAAGTACGAACTGACTTCAGCCATCAGCTCCGGATGGGATAAGATTCAGGTTGTAGACTACAAGGCCGCTCAGCAGTACATGGACCACATCTTCTTGATGAGCTACGACTTCAAGGGTGCCTGGTCCAACGACACTCTTGGCCACCAATCTGGTTTACATGCCCCTGCATGGAACCCCAAGGAGACTTACACAACTGACTTCGGTGTCAAATTCCTCTTGGCTCAAGGAGTTACTCCCAAGAAGATTGTCGTTGGTGTTGCCATGTATGGACGAGGCTGGACCGGAGTCAACGGCTACAAGGATGGCAACCCATTCACTGGCGTAGCTACTGGCCCAGTCAAGGGAACATGGCAGGACGGAGTGGTAGACTACAGAGAGATTGCCACTGAAATTGCTCAAGGAAAGTGGGAGTACCATTATGATAAGGTGGCTCAAGCCCCTTACGTGTTCAGAAAGGAGACTGGAGATCTTATTACGTATGACGATGCGAGATCAACGATCGAGAAAGCTAAATACGTGAGAAATAATAAGTTGGGAGGTTTGTTCGCTTGGGAGATAGACGCGGATAATGGTGACATATTAAATGCCATGAACATGGGCCTCGGAAACAGTGCGTGAGTGAGAATTGTGCGAGTTTTGTGCGAAAAATGTGATCGTAATCGTAAGTTTAGTTTAAGGCTAAATGTCTCAAATTTTATTCACATAAAAATTGTTGAGCGACTGAATTTGTGTATTTGTAGGTAATATAAAATATTATTAATCTTATTTCTTGGTTTTTATTACCTTTAACATTATGTTACCAGAAAAGTTTAATTTTGTGCTGAATAGAAATAAATGCTATAAGACATTTAGGTAAATTCTCTAGTATTCTAATATTCAAGTATTGAATCGGTTGGCTGTCTGATGAGATGCGTGTAGTAAAACATTAGATAATTTTCTTGTTTTGTTGTGTAGCTTTAGGGTAGGGGGTATAGTTTTATCCAGTAAATTTGTTGTGGAGATCAAATAAGCAGTCGGTCCATGTAAATATTAGTATTCACCTGCATCCACTTAGACTGGAAGCCGAACCCCAACATGGCATGCCCAACTAGGCAGATGATGATGATGTGTGTTACTGGCATGGCTTCAGGATCGTGGGTTCGATCCCTTGACCAGAATAGCCATACCCTTGTTACTTGTTAAGCCAATCCTTCAACCGTCAGATAACTTTTATCTGAAGAATAGCAAGGCTAGTTTTACGTCTATACGGCTCGGTTGGCGCTGTGGTTAAGCGATTGACTGCTGCGCTGCGTGTCGCGGGTTCGATTCCCGCACGGAACAAATATTTGTATGGCCTACAAGTAATTGTTCCGGGTCTGGCTGTTTTTGTACGTGAGTTTAAATGTTTGTAAACGCACCCACAATACAGGAGAAATTCCTAGTGTCGGGCCAACG
Source organism: Antitype chi (assembly GCA_947359405.1). Lineage (NCBI taxonomy): Eukaryota > Metazoa > Arthropoda > Insecta > Lepidoptera > Noctuidae > Antitype > Antitype chi. Next base: position 3,097,630 of record OX375827.1, on the reverse strand, counting down.
TTAAAAAAAAAAAAAAAAAAACGAAATTTGTCAAACTGTAATATTTATTCATGCTATCTGACGATTGAAAAATCAGCCCTTAAACGGATTGAAAAGGGTTCTATTAAAATATAGATTCACTTCTACGGGTCTACGGTGCCACAATTCTCACTCTACGACATCGTAAGTATATTTGCCCTACCTTTGGGTGTGACGCTGAGTGTCCATTATGTAAGTATGTAACGTCAAAGGTACCTAACGCTTTATTTACAGAGGGCATTGAACTGCTGGTGAGTGGACCTTGACATTATGGGAAGGAACTAAAATGCTTTGTTTAGTTTGTTGGTCACCGTGCTATGTTATTTTATGATATGACCCTGTTAAAAAAAAAAAACTATGTATTTAGAAATCTCAATCAAAAAAGAAATCTTTAGATAATACAGAACTAAATGTTCTATTTTCGTTTATGTCCTTAAATTAATTTGTTTTGCTTTTGCCAGAAGTGATTTGCAATCAAACGTTTAAGGTGGAAGCCCCCGGGTAGAGCCCGAAATTGTCTTAAATTAATTGTAATTTTCTGCTCAGTGCAAGGTTGTATGTTAAACAAAATAATATTCGGGACCGGCCTTGCCTTATTAATAATCATTTAAGGCGGTGATTTCTTGAAAACGCTCAAAAAGGTGGTTTTTTAAACCAGTGTATATCTTTAACCTAAATAATTTTGAAAGCATAAAAATATATGATATTATTAAGTCTTTTTTGCATAGAGTGATGGAACTCAAAACATAATTAAACATACTTAATGCATCAAAAAAATCTCTTATTTTTAAAACCAGTTTATCCCTTCAATAATAATTATCATTATAATTAAAAATATACTATAAAATTCCAAATGCCAAACTGCATCCAGTGATGGATTATTATTTATTATTAAATAGTTAATATCTAATTTTATACTATTTTATTTGCATTTTTACGTCAATGCTTGCTCATTTATTATTCGAATTTATTACAACAGATTTTAACCGGTATCGGATTGCAATAAGAACTATTATCGCTCATAAAGCCAATATTTAAAGTTACCAGGGCCTTAAATCATCAATACATTAAGGGGCATTACAATAGAAAATTAATTGTGTCTCATTAGCCGGTAATTGATAGGATTACTATTTCATGAAAAAGTTTATATACAAACTTGCACTGACCTACAAATTGCTAAAAACCAATTTATTTGGGGTCGACGCCACATTTATTTTTCTCCACACTTCTCTATTAGTCGTCATCTCCGTTGTCACACCCTTTCTAACCATTTCATCAAGCACACGCAAAAACCTTTAAAAAAAGAAGTTCTACGGATTACCTTGGACCTTTCACCTTAAACGTTTGATTGAAACTCGCTTCTGGTACAATTTTCTCAAGACACGGAAACTCTCAAGGACATGTATGTTAATTGGCCTAATTTGAAAAACAACCTCTATGCTATTATTTAAACTAATAATAGTTGGCTATAAAAAGTACCCAAAAGGTTTTACAACCAATACTACCAACAAGCTAGGCGCTACATAAAGTCGGCCATAAGAAATATATGATTTGAATATGCAAAATATCTATTTATAAATTACACGTTTGTTAATCAAAGTTGAAGAGTAGGTAGGAGGTACCTATGATAATATACATAAAATCTCGAAAACTCTTTTATTTAAATTTATATGATGTTATCAGAAAAAAATAACAAATTTTTGATTTTTAATCAATTTATTTTTAAAGCAGATTACACTTTGTCACTTTAATGCTACGTCGGACATAAGCATAACTACCAAGACTATGGATTTATTAACGTTTGGGTTCGATTTACGTAATTATAACTAGCTGGCTGGACACATGTCACGTCGTCCTGTTTCCTAGAACTCGATCGTAGCGCCACCTATCGGGTTCAATTATAAATCTAAACCAACCAGGAACCCACTAAAATGCATACAAACACTTTCATAATGATCGGTCCAACCGATTATGGACAGTTCAGTGACATACCCACGCACAAAAGAACTATTATGTTTAAAGATAAAACACTACAATGTGAAAAATTACTTTAATTTTGGAAGTCGGTGTCTTTGGTTTTGTTGTTGCCACCGACTTCCAAAATTAAAGTTTTCTTTTTTCGGTTTTGGCTCCGCACGGTTTTTGCATTTAGCCAGTGTCAAGTAATTTTTCTTTTAGATCAAGTAAATGGCCCGATATCCGGCACGAAGGTACAAAACAGCCATAGTCGTCTTTAATCAGTCAAGTCAAAGTTATTGTAAAGCGGTAGTAACTTTACAACAACATATTATGAGTTTTGCACTTATTTTCACCTTCACTACACTTGTGCACTCACGCGTAACTAAATTGAATAATTCACTACCACAATTGTACAATTTAATTCGCTATTTCAATAAATTTCATGAAAAAGAAAATTCGTGCGACATGTTCCAATCCGATCCCGCCAAAAACTCAAAATTAAAGTAATTTTTCACTTTGTAGTGTTATTTTGCAAGTTTATTTTAATAAATAATTTTTTTATTTTCACTTTTTAGTTGTGGTACTTACTACCTAACTGACATAAATTTGTAAACCTTCACTTGCATAGTAAATAATGGTGACAGGAAATTATTATAACATCATCAACATAAAGTAAGCGAAAAAAATACGTAGGTATTATTAAAAGTAAGTTACTTTCACTTTGTAGTGAGTTTTTGGAAGTCGGTAGTTTTTTTTTGCTGACAATGGGCGTAGTGACTGACCGATTGTCTACCAAGCTACGTTTCGAGGGTTCGATTCCCAGACGATACGTTTGTTTATATGACGCAAAGATAGTGATTCCAGGTTTAGCTCTTTATGTAGTTAGATTTTGATAAACTTATTGGTAACAAATAGCAGACAGTTTTTTCACATTGAATTTCGAGTTCAACTTCTCTGCTCACCCAGTTCTTTTTAAATCCATTATGTTTAACTTACTGAGGTCACTAGGCTACCAAGATAACATCTGTGTGAACCAGTAACATCATTCATCTATTGTATATTATTACGGGACCAAGACGTGATGATACATCAGTTTTTGCGCGGGCGCATGCAGTGGCTTTCATTTGAATAATCTTTGATGCATATCAGTTCTTCCGAGAAAAGAACGTGGGTTGACTTGTCACTTGAATATTATGAATTGAAGAGCTTTTTAAACTTTTGTCTTAAAAATATGCAGTCTTGCCGAGGGGTATCGTGTCACCCAGTAACTGGGTGGTGGAGGTCCGATAACCAGTCGATTTATGTAAAATACTGGCATTATGCTGCACCTGGTTTGACTAGAAGCCGAACCGAACGTATTCATAGCTGAGAAATGGTCAGACGGATGGTGTCTTAAAAAGTCATACAATTGTTTGTGACACTGTATTTTACGGGCAAAGGAAGACTCTTCGTTCCCGATAGTACCTATTATAACCGAATAGTCTTCAAGAGTCCTCTCTCATATGTATCAACCTATCCGGCTGGTTCCAATTACGTCTCCTCTCTTCCTAGCAGTTGACGGCCAGCGCAGTCTACTTGCAAAGGCCTGGCCGTCATAGTTTAATCTAGGATTATTATTATTACAGGCAAATCCTCCCGATGAGGTAGCACCTTCAAGGTTTGGCAGCGTCTTGTTACGAAAAAAAATATAATCCAATGGATTGTATTAGTTACCTATACTTAGTTGTCTATGTATGTGTGGAATTAAGTCTATCCGACTAAACAGACAGCTGTGCTGCTGGGGAGTTTGTTCCGCTACTTCTTTTTCCTAGCTAAAGCACTAGGAAGTGTTGACGGGTGGGCGTTTTTGGGGGGACTGTCTTATGTATTTTGACGTTTGAAAAGTGCTGATTCTCAGCCTAATTTGAATACATTACTTTTGATTTTTGATACATGCACCTAGACACGGCTTAGACAAAAAGCAATTCCATCAGCGTTAACTATAATGGAAAGGTCAAAAAAGGGGACTGACATACTGCTTATAACTAACTACTCAATCTTGTTGAGTCGATATAGAAATTCGAAACGTTTTGAGCGCCATTTGTCTAGGCCCTCTGTCTTTCTCAATCGATACATAAATTACTAAATCCAATTCCCAGAAATATAACTTACAAAATCGTACAGAAAGCATTTCTCAGTACAAATAACAGCAAAACGTTTAATTACTGAGAAATTATGAACAATAGGTAGAATATCGCAACATTTCAACCGCTTTATTTAATTAAGAGCAAAATAAATGTATGTTTTGCGTGTCCAATACAATATTATGCTGGTTTGGTAAGTTTCTTGTATACCTAGAACTTTTGAAGGCCAAGGTTTTGTTTAAACTGGGCCTTAGAGAGCTATCGAGAATCTAAGTCTAGGGCTGTGTCCTAATATAAATTATCGTCGCGATCATATGTCACTCATTTGTTCTGAAAACCGGAGAGGCTCGTGGCTATACAGGATAAGTTTTTCTCCAGTGCTCAAATTGTAACCATGAATTCAGCATATAATTCTAGACCCCCCAGCGCAGAAAAATTTCGTCGGTTATAAAAATAAAAAAATCTGCTGTTCCATACATTTTGACCACTTTTCTATGATACAGCTGATTTTTTTTGTATAACCGACGAAATATTTCTGCGCTGGGGGGTCTAGAATGATATGCTGAATTCATGGTTACAATTTGCGCACTGGATAAAAACTTATGCTGTATAATAACAGACACACGGGTCGATCGAAGGTTAAGCTTTGCTAGCTACAGCCGGTATGTAGATAGGTGACCAGTTTTTACATATCGGGAAAAGCACGTTAAACCGTTGATCCGCTGCCTTTTGTAGATCTTTGGCAGTCTTTATGGGTAATCAGAAAACCAAGTCTGACAACCAGTCTTACCAAGGGGTATTGTGTTGCCTAGTACAGTTACTAGGTAGCACGATACATCCCAGTGGTGGTGGAAGTCATATAGGCAGTAGCTCCATGTACTGTATAAAAAGTGGATATTCAGCTACACCCGGTTAGACTGGAAGCCGGTCCCTAAAATAGTTAAAGGCTAAGCAGATTTAATTGTTTGGAAAACCGGAATGTGCCCTGATCGACGTTCGGGTTCGCCGAACAAAATTAACGCGGCAATCGCGTATTCTACACACGACGATCGCTCATATTAGGACACGAGTTAAGATGTACAAAGCGTTTATGGAATGCATAAATTAGAATAAATCAATGTTTACATTGTGTTTGGATGAGTTAAATTACTTGTTATTTAAGTATCGATTATTCTGTTCTGTAAGGTAATGTTATTTTGTAATACAATTGTTTTAATAGTAATGTAACCTATACAAGCTACAGAGATTATCTATGATACTCTCAAGTCTAGAGTCAGCATTTTTGTACAGGATGGCGAATCAGCAAACGTAATATAGGAATATCTTGGATTAGATACAGCAAATAAGATAAATAATTAGATTTAACTTTATTTTAGACGAGGGGCTCGTGGCTAAGTAATAACAGCCGTACAGATTGATCGATCATGTTAAGCTACGCTTGCCGCAGTTGGTCCGTGGATGAGTGACGCCATCTTACATTTTCATTTTGTACCACCACCATGAAAACTACATCTCTCTCTCTCCTTCAATTATAAATACTAAAAAGTCATAACGCTTTTAGTTTCGTGACGATTTGGACCATTTTACATAAATCAACTCCAAATTCTAAAAACAGCGTAGTTCATAATATATTTACACTAACGTAAGCTCCTAGTATACCCACATAAATCTAGATAATTAAGCTTTCTCCACATAAATTAGTTTAACAAAAGACGACGCTATAATATAAACGTATTAAGTTAATCAACATAATCATCTATGTCAGTGGGTACGCGCTGACAAAAAACTAATTCTATTCCGTGACAATCGAACGTATGGCTAGGAAATAGGCGGGAAGCTACAGTTTAAAAAAAATCTTGAAGGTATTATTATACTTTTTTTTTTGGATGGGAAATCTTCAAATGACTTCTCCCGCTTTCGTGTCAGACTTTTACTGACTAAAACCCACCCAGTTATTGCTGACATCTCTTTGAGACGCGCATGGAACACATCGCGCCGTCGACCCGGGCCTGGTCCTTACCGGACGGCCAGCTACCCATTGCCCGCCGTGCGCAAGCCCGCTATTATGGACCCCCGAAGAATAGGGCGTCTCCTGCGGCGGCTAGGGGCCCGAGGGTGCAATCCTTGCCTCTCCCTCACGCTCTCCGCCTCCTCCTTCGCGAGCATTACTGCTTCGTAGAAGGAGGTGGCGGCTTCCCATGCACTCTCGCTCCGTACCATGGCCTGGACTAGGGCTGGACGCGAAAGATCGCCGCCGCAGATTGCCTCCGCGAGGACACGGCGGTGCTCCGCCCAGGCAGGGCAGACCTCCATCGTATGCTCCACCGTGTCTTCCAGGCGATCCACACAATGGTGACATCCGATAGTTTTCTCCCGCCTTATCCGGAACAGAAACCTCCCGAAACAGCTGTGCCCGGTGAGGATCTGCGTAAGGCGGAAGGTGAGGACGACGTGGTGCCTCTATAGCCACTTGTCAAAGAGGGGACTTACCGCCGCCGCAATTTGTGCCGTGTGCAGGTATTATTTACCTTAAAGATGAATATGGAGCTCATTATGGCCTTCCACATAAAAAGATAACATAGCAAAAAGAAATCACATGTTACTATTATCGCTGCTTTTTTTTGTAATTTGGTCTTAAAACTTATGTTTAGCAGTTGTGGCCCGGTAGCAACGGCGCTATAAAATTGATGTTTTTTTTTTACTTTGTGTAAATAATATCATCACCTGCCCTGCTCTCAAAACGGTAAAGGAAATCATCGTGACGATACCGGGATGTCCTGGAACCAAAACTTCGAAGACATGTGCCATCTACAACCTCGCACTGACTCCGCGTGCTGGATTTCAACTGAATGGGTTAGGTTAGGTTAGGTTAGAACTGTAACGAACAATGCGGGAGCCGAACAAGCGAAGCGAGCGGTGCCGTGGCTGCGACCGGCAAGATTTACAGCCGAGATGGTTGCAGTTACTAGGCTAGGCATCCCAATTTTTATTTATTTATTATAGCGTTTCTAGTCATTATTGAAAAAACCAAATGGCGAAATTTGAATAGTCCATTAATATTTTTTCGTAATCAAAGTGGGAACTGTCTATCTGGTAAATCATCATCATCATCATTTCAGCCGAAAGACGTCTACTGCTGGACATAGGCCCCCAAACTCCGCCACTTCGACCGGTTCTGTGCATCCCGCATCCAGAGGACTCCTGCAGTCTTCACAAGATCATCGTTTCAGCTTTTGGGAGGCCTTCCTGCTCTACGTCTTCCGTTACGAACCTTCCGGCCCCATCGGCCATCTGTTCTGCGAGCAATGTGCCCTGCCCACTGCCACTTAAGTTTGGCAATTCTTCGAGCTAAGTAAAGGTGGCCTTCAAATATTAGAATATCGGTGTACCTATATAAAAAGACCCTTTAGAAGTGATAGGTATTAATACCACTTACAAAGAAGCCTTTCAAAAGTAGATAGAAACGAGATAAAAAAAAAACAAAAATGCTATCCCCGTTCTAATATTAGTAAAAATATTTTATCTAGCACGTCGAAGATCAAAAACGCAACAAAGTAAGGATGAGCCTTATTTATCAGCGAAAACGTAAGCCACTTTAGCAAGAAAAATAAAAATCAAAAATATCTGACCAAAATATTTTTATCACCCCCCACCTGTGCTCAAATTGCCTTAAATTATCGTATGCGTATCGTAATCGGTGTAACGGCATCTGAAATCACGTTAAGCACTTATGTAAAGCACGTATTTATGTGATCAGTGTGATCACCCAATGCAGGGGACAAGATACTGAGTATAACTTGAAAAGTAACATCCGACTGGATCTTTAATCTGTTACTGGTCGACGGCGATGATTTGGAGCAGAAGGTTCAATATGAAAAATGAATTTCTGAATTTTTCTTGCCACTCTGCCTTTTTTTGGGAACTTCTATCTCTTTTAGGGACGAATTTGACGCCTCTACAGGGCAAAAATCGCTTAACGATTTTTTTAAATGCACATCTTATAAACTCTGCTGTTGTAGTAGGCAAACTTGATAACCAATCCATGCGCCAAGTGCAGTTAATTCAAGATCGACATGAATTTCAAAACTTTTGGCATAATTGGATTTTTTTTAATAAAAAATTATAGTATTACAATGGTTACAATTATTTATTTATTTATTATTTATTTATTTTATTTATTTAAAAACACAGGTTTTTGTTCTTATAATTATACAAGGCACACTACCTAATAGACCTCTGGGTCTGTCTTAGCATCCCATGGTCTGGAATTACTCAACGCGCTACTGTGAAATTAAGGTAAAATGGAGTGGTAATATTCTTTGAGCTTGTGTTTTACGTTTTTCCTGTTCATTGAGTCGCTAATGTCTATTAGTATTTGGTTTAATAAGACGGGTATTGTGAAAGATGCAGTGTGCCTACCATAAAAAATATATTTACGTGGCACTTTAAGTGATTTTATCTTTGACTGGCGGGTATCCACATCATAATTCACTGGAATCTGGATCCCAATGTTGTCTTTTTCAAGTCAGTTTATTCATTTAATGCCGTCAGTTTAGTGGTCGCAAGTGCTACTAGGTTAGTCCCCATTACATAAGACTTAACCATAACTGGCTAAATGACTTAACCATTACATAAGACTTAACCATAACTGGATAAATGTGGGTGTACTATAGTTACTCCAGCTCTGCCTAACCCTTCGGGGAATCCAACCATGATGTCATGTTATGTTTAATTAATTTACTCACTATCAACATAAAGTGATTAGATTGTAGCGCCATCTACTCTACCCAGGGGCGTACCAATACAAAATGGCGCCTAGGGCATCACATTTACGCCCCTTCGTAAATTATCTTCTCTGTCTACACTGAGCAAAGCTAGGTCGCATAACCTTTTTTGACCAATTATAGCCAAGCAAGGCAAGGCATTCATTTCAACTTGCAAAAAATCGCTCACAACTTGCATTGCTGTAATTTTAAGCAGAATTTGAATAGTTATGAGCAGATTTGGAAATACGCTTTAACCCCCGTAGGTACTGCACAATAAATTCAAGTGGCTCTTCAATTTATTTAGATATAACAGTATGAAATGGTTTATTGATGTATTTTTTTTTTTAATTAGTGGCGACTTTTCGCGCCCCCCTTCGATAGGCGCCCAGGAATCGTGCCCTGCCTGCCCCACCCTAGTTACGCCACTGACTCCGCCACAAACGAACTACGTATCATACTGAAGTCATCCTACATCGCGCAATAAGAGTTAACCGCGCAACTAGCTTATACTACGTCCTGACATCAATCGTCGGGCAATTGCCCACCAGGATGACTGAACTTTACCTACACCATGTTCCTCATGCCTCTCTAAGATAATGATGATATTCGTATTGAACGATCCTTCTCAATATTTTGCAATAGAACTTCAGGTCAACAAACCCCACTCGCATATAAACCCTCCAGTTTCACGGCCCAACATTGAACGAGTCCGTTCATACCGGTATGTCAACTGAACGGATCTAGTAACGGCATTTTATTTTGTGTTTAAGTACTATCAAGTTTGTTTGTCGCTAATGTGTTACGAGCTTTATGTGTGTAGCTTAGTCTGTATTGTGTTGTACCCATTTATTCAGGTCATATTATGGTGTTTTGCAAAAATAGGTCATGTATTTTTCAATTATTTCATCGATCAACATTTCTTTCTAAGGCCCACTTGCACGAAATGCATGTAGCGCTAAACTAAGTTAAAACATCGTTCTGTACGTTTGTCAGTAAGGAGCAGAGGAGACTGGAGACCTAGTGTTAAAAGCCGCGACTCACGAGTTTTGGGTGGTAGTTGCGTAACCAGATAGACGCTTCACTTTGTGTAGTTTTTCGTGGAACATAGATATTTTTCAGGGATTGCCAAAAACCAAAACATAAGAGTCGTTTGGTTGCCTTAATGTACAGGTCAGTGTCATTTAAAGTTTTGGACAAAGTTGGAATTATGTATTTTTTTTTATTTAATTAGTTTTCAATATGGATACCCAACAATTAGGTAAAGTATTGCATGCGAATTTTATTTGACCCTGTATAGTTACTTAGTAGTTTAAGTTGTATTTAAAATTACTTATTAGTTAATAGGCTAGATTGTAATGTGAATAAATTATCTATCTATATATATAAAAATTAATCCCTATTTCCCTTGGGTCACGGCATCACACGTGACCGGCTGGACCAATTTTGCTGATTCTTTTTTTGTAGTGTTTGTTACTGTCAGGAGAAGGTTCTTAGGAAAGAAAAATGAAGAACGTTCCGCGTAACATTAGAAAATTTAAGAAAACTTAACGACCATATTAACTTTTCTAATATTGTACCAATGCGAATTCAAAATTTATAGTTAGACAGGACAACGTCTGTCGGGTCAGCTAGTCACAAATAAATTATAATATTTTATAAAGAAGACAAAAAAACATTGCTCTCAAAACGATGAACGAAAACATCGTGAGGAAACCGACATATCCTAGAACCAAAAATTCGAAGACATGTGACATCTACCAACCCGCACTGGGCCCGCGTGGTGGATTGCGGCCCACTCTCTAGGCCTGTTGCTCAGCAATAGGTTTTCTACCAGTAAACGAGTTTTTGTAATCTGTATTCCTTTATCGTCATCATTCGTTCAGCCTGGAATCACACACTGCTTGGTACAAACCTTTTTTCTGCCACACTTCTCGGTTCCATGCGTCCCTCAACCAGGAGTTTCCCGGGCGTTGACGATACCATCAACCCCACACGCTTTTGGACAGCCTTGGTTTATTTGCTCTAACTTTGGCCATCATTCGGTTACAGGTCCTTACAAACAAATAAACAATTTTACCACTTACCAATTATTAACATTAAATTGCTTGCCTATAAACAGCTATTACACAACTAACTACGAGTATAATACACTACAAAATTTAATGATTATCTAATGAAATCTTACTTTATTTACGGCACGGTAGGCGCGTCGTGGGTTCGATTCCCGCACGGAACAAATATTTGTATGACCTACAAGTAGTTGTTCCGGGTCTGGCTGTTTGTGCTATGTGAGTTTAAATGTTTGTAAACGCACTATCTCCTATACAACTACACTACTCCTGTACAATACAGGAGAAATTACTAGTGTGGGGCAAGGCATAAAAAAATATCTGAAATATAAAAAAAAATTGTTCAAAAAACTAAAAAACACGCTTTAAAAACCAAACTAAAATAGGAGAAAATAATTTAATTCAATTTAAAAAAGCGTGGGGTGCTTGACATTAATTGATTTTAAAAATACCTCAAAAAGCACCCCACGCTTTTTTTTATTGAATTAAGTTATTTTCTCCTTTTTTAGTTTGGTTTTTAAAGCGTGTTTTTTAATTTTCAAACTATTATTTATTTTCAATTTTTTAGTTCTGCTAACTACAAAAGCGTGACTTTTTCAGTTTTTTTTTCTTTTTTTTTCTATTTCTCTCAATTTTTTTTTAAATTATTGAATTGTCATCGGTCCTCGATAAGTTTACAAAGTTTAAATGAAATCTGACTGTTTAAAGTGGGTTAAAATCGCGCCTAAAGGAGTCGGTTACAAACATACAAACATACAAGTGAAGCTAATATAAAGCATGTAAAAACCTACTATCCTACTATTATAATGTCGACGGGCATGCAAATTGGCGCGGAAAGCATTAATTACCTTCTGCAGTATTTTGTTCTGATTGACAGTTTAAGAACTAAAAGCCAATTAAGTAATTGGCTTGGAGTTTGCATTGTTTATTTTACACATCCGCATATCCATTGTTATGTAGTGAACACCCCGCTGCGATTTATGTCAATCCTTTTAAGAAGGACAATTATGATTTCGGAGAGCGGCGGTAACATGTGCATAAGAAGTTTACCGAATTAAAGTCGTGGGTCCACCTATTATGAATACGTAACAATGTTTTTTTTTTGTTTTAGAGAGATGTCAGAAAAAAGGGCGTCGTGCCCACATTCAGTTTTGAGACATCGTGAGGCATAGGCGCGACCTACGTTATTCTCTACGAAATCCAATTTTATCATTCGGGCATAATCATAAGATTTAAGTTATGTAGGTACTAGTGTCATTGTGTGAACTATATCTGTAGACAATTATAATTGTAGAACATTCACAACTATCTTTTATACAATGAATATCGCGTTACCACGCCCAATAGGAGCTACTTCTGATCACGTTCGAGCGACTTACGAATCTACATACGCCACGCTCCGCTATCAGAAGTGGGTTAAACGCAACCCGTGTGAAAATGCCGCGTCGGCGTTTGAATAATGTGCCCAGTGAAAAAGACACTGATTGTAGTATTGACTCACAGTGGAAAAGACTATTTGAGGCCCAAAATGAAAATTTGCGGGCTCTCATTGATACCTTACATGCGCCGGCGACAAATTCTTCGCCCACTGGACCTCAATACCAGAATTCAATCCAGACCGACCGGATTCCGATGCACTGTCGTGATGTTCTACTGCAGAACTTTGTCTCCAAGATGACTAACTTCAAGGGGGAAAACTGATTGCTACCCTTAGCAAAGCGCTGAAAGGTTCTGGGTCTTCGTGGCTCGGCCAGGCTTGTTATGCTGGAATAACGTGGCCCGAATTCAAGACATAGTTCATGGATCGATTTAGTATAACCGAGACACAAGCAAGCACATTAATCAATATGTTTAATGACAAGATACGCGAAGATGAAAATTATGGATCATATAGACATGTAACACAGTTACTGAACCGTTGGAAAACAGCGAACGTAGAGCAGATAGCCGTATCTACAGTAATGAGATTCGTCTAATATAGACCCTTATCGAACCGCTTAGCGCCGTCCATATCGCCTGAGTCCAGAAGAAAGTCAAATCTGCCGTGATAAGATTGACGAGCTTTTGAATGCAAATATTATTAGACTTAGTTGCTCGCCATTTGCTACCCCAATACTATTAGTAAAGAAAAAGAATAGTTTCGATAGATGACGATAGAGTCAGTACAATTATACAGGTTCCCCTTGCCTCTAAATTCAGCGCCTTCAAGGTGCGCGACGTGACGCTGTGTCAGGTTTTCACCAAATGCCTGTAAAAGAAGATTCAATTGAGCATACCGCATTCGTCACGCCTGCCGGGCAGTATTTGAATACTTGACAATGCCATTTGGCTTACGCAAAGCTCCTTCGATGTTTCAAAGAGCTATGTATAAAGCTCTACGTTAATACATTCGTAGTATTGTTACGAGCTTCGGGTTCGTGACAATTAAAAACTGCCAATATAAATTACCAAAAATGACACTTTAATTAAACACAAATTACAAAACACAATTTCACTACTGATCACTCTAAATTGCACTTGAAGATCGCTTCAGATGTTCTCGCCTGTATCGCTTGACCAATACTCTGGGTCTTGCTCTGTTCCGGCCTTTTATAGGGCCCTAAGAACATTCGAGAAACGAAGCATCTAGAATCTTCGAATACATACCGGCCCCGACTGAACAGATGTTGATAATTCTAGAAGATTCTGGTATCGAAATTGCTAGATAGATTTTGACTCAATTAATTCTGCTACTCGATACTAGATGGCGCTAGTGGTAACTAATAACTTTAGCTTTAGCGCGTAACAGCATGTTACTTAGACGATATAATGATTATTTGTGAATCTGTAGAACAAGGCCTTGATAGACTACGCATTGTTCTAGATGCTCTAAAACTCGCAGGAATTTCGCTAAATATAAAAAAGTGTTTCTAAACACAATGTTACTTATTCAACCACGACTTCATTCGGTAAACTGCATTAATGCAGAGCACATGTTACCGCCGCTCTCCGAAATCATACTTGTACTTCTCAGAAGGGCTGACATAAATCTACGCGATTTATTAAACGACACAAATCTGACACACGTTGCGGGGTGTCCACTACGCAGCAATGGATATGCGGGTATGTAAAGTTCATCAAAACAAAACACTGCAGTAATGAATGTTTTTCGCGCCGATTTGGACGCGCGTCGACACTTAAATTATCTTTCTATTCTAATAATCCTATAATACTTATTAGTTTCGATTCTGAACAACTTTGTCCTTAATACACCTATGTCATTATTATTGTAGAATGTAGACAATATTTTGCTAATTGCAAAGTCAGTAGGCCAAAAACATATCCAGGGTGTATCAAAAAAATGTGGTCTAATTTAGAGGGATGATACATACCATCAAACTGTACAACTTTCTCCACGGGATCAACATCAGCCTTAAACTTTTTGATACACCCTGTATATTACAAATCCTGTATAACCTTGTATAAACGTCCTAGGTTGCATCATCAACCTTGAATCTGACTGCATTATTAGTCTAATCGATGTAGGGGCAGTACTCGTCTTCAAAACAATAATTAATAACAATTATGTTATTATTACTAGAATGCTTACCTTGTTTCTAGGAATGTGAGCATGTGAGCATATAAATTGTGCTTATTAGTCGTTTCTGTAACTGAAAAAGAACGTTGACCAAATAAAAAAAAAAGAAACTTAAAAGACTTAAAAAAACACTACAAAATGAAAAAATAACTTTACCTAATTTCGTTGTTGTTTTTTTTTTTGTTAAAATAGTTTTTTTTTGTTTCTGATTTTGTCAACGGTCTTTTTCAGTTGCTGACTTGTACGAATATATAATTTTTACACACAACTGTCAATAACTTGCCCCGGGGTACGCCATAATTTATTAAGGCATACACAGGATCGTCTGGTTAAACAGCTTGCAACCTCCTAGGTTGACCTGCGAAACGACATAAAAAAAACAACCTGTATTGTCCCATGGCAGGGCAAAGGTTTCACTTTAATTTTTCCGATCAACTTCTGGGCCAATATGAATGGACCAATCCCTCATGTAAACGTTCAGGGGGCCGATTCTACTAATTTGCAACGTTACACGTTAAACTGTGTTTCCACAACAGTTCGATTTCGATCGCCGTTCGATAGTTACATAAAAAGTCATTCTACTATTTTATAAGCAAAATGGAAACTAAACTTAAAACGAATTGCAACTGAACTGTAGCGGGAACACAGCGGGTAACCCGCGTTAACAACATGCCTAAATAATATGTTTTATTAATACCAAAAAGAAAAAAGTTGAATCTAAAAATGTTACTAAACACGAATATGTGGCACTAAAAGTATTTTCTATAATTAAAAGACATAATGATCATAATTTTATCATTAACTTTGTCCTATAGTAAACGTCACGCTCATGTTCGATTTTATTAGTAGAATAGGTTTTGACATTGTTTCAATCGATCGTTGGCGTAACTAAAACGTAACCGCAGCTGTGTCGCAGCTGGACCGTTGTTCATTTTAGTAGAATGCGAAAACGCTTAAAAGTGGTGATTCGGTTGCGGTTCTATTGCGTTTTTTTAAAAAAAATTGTTAGTAGAATCGGCCCCCAGTTCGTCCCGCCATCTAAAAACAAACCTAACAAAAATTCTAAACTTTTGATTGGAATTATTGATGATGCCGTTTTAGTGCGAAGATTAATTTAAGTAGGTACACTAAGCAAACTGATAATTTTAAAAAAAACAAGACAAGCTTTTGGTACGTACCGGTTTTCATTTTAATTTACAAAACACGTTTTGTTGGCATGCTAACAAGATTCATGATAAAACCACAGCGCTTTTTAAATACAATTGACATTGGAAACGCGTCATTCGGTCGTTTGCAAGCAGTACCAGTAAGTACGCATTACAAAAAAGAAACAATAAGAAAAAGTTAAATTAAAGTCGCTTTTTGTGTACGTCTGTACACTTTGTGTACGTATGATTCTAGTCCCCCTAGCGTAGAATTTTTTCGTCGGTTAAACAAAAAAGAATCAGCTGTTCCATACATTTTGACCGCGTAGGTATTGCAGTTTTCTAAGAAACAGCAGATTTTTTTTTGTGTAACTGACTAAAAATGTCTACGCTCTTATTCTATGGTGTCTAGAATGATATGCTGAATTCATGGTTACAGTATGCGTACTGGTTAAAATTTTATCCTGTATATTAATACGTGCAGTAAAAATTTTTTAACTCTTTTGACGAAATTGCGCGAATGGAGGAGTATGTTTGGCTCAGTTAAAGTTTATATGAATAAGGAATGCAGAATGTAATCCTGTATAGATTGAACAAACAGATACATAGTTTTTACTAGGAAAACAATCACAGAAACAGTCTGGAAAATAATAAAATTGAATAGCACATTTTGTCTCCCATCAAGGACATCCATTAAAACTTTGTAACTCTTTTTACGAAAATTACGCGAATGGAGGAGTATGAAATTTGGC
The DNA here is from genome assembly GCA_947359405.1 of Antitype chi. Lineage (NCBI taxonomy): Eukaryota > Metazoa > Arthropoda > Insecta > Lepidoptera > Noctuidae > Antitype > Antitype chi. Next base: position 3,081,221 of record OX375827.1, on the reverse strand, counting down.
TCAGGTAAAGCTTATATAAAGAAGGAGACCAGAAAGCTAATATTTTTATGTAATAACGCATTAGAAATACATTGAGTTTTAAATGAATTCTGGTCGAATTCCGATCATTAGATTAAATAAAAAAGAATCTTACAGGTCAAGGTGACTAAATGAGTAAAAGCATTTAAATCAAAATGAAATTAGAGTAATAAAATCTCTTTTCATCATCATCGAAAATGATCATGAAAATTAAAAAAAAAACACTATGGACGTCAGTAAGACCTAATAATAAAATAGTATATTTTATATCGAGGGTCTAAGTGAATCCATAATATACCAGAGGTGGTTTGACTCCCGAGCGTGCGAGGGAGTCAATGAAACCGAGGGTTTATTAAGTTGGCGTTTAGTCTCGAGGTGCAAATTGTACTTTTCACTTTGAGTGCGAGAAAAATAGTCAATTTAATAAATATTACTTAATAAAATAAAAATCACAATATCTATGTCTTTTGCTCTTTGCTCGACGTCAAACTCTTCGCCAAGGAACATATATACCACAACTGTCACTGGACATTCTTAATAAATTTATTTAAAACCGAACAAATTTACACTCGACAAAAATTCTGAAATTTTCGCGGTTAGTTTTTTCTTCTAAACCAGTCACAGATTAACAATTTAAAACACATGGCGCCACCTTGGCAAAAACCATGGAACTTAAACTCTCAACATTTTTTCAATGAAGATGGTCCCCACTCCACAGATTTACTGGCTGTTTGAGTTTGTCTATGTCACATGAAGGAAATTAAAAAACTAATTACTTTTTACTTCCTAGAGACTAAAGTGGTCATTTAAGTCCCGCTTCGTAGGGCTATACTGGCGTAATTTTAGAGCATGAGAAGTGAAAAATAATAATAAAAAGTCTCTATTGATTGTTCACACCATTATTGTATAAAATCAAATGACATTAGCACAACAAAATTAACAGTACCAAATAAAACCATTCACAAAAAAAAAAAAAAAAAATATGGCGACCGTACGTTGTTAACATACCGGTTAGCACGATGCTCGATGTAAATCTATATATACTTACATATATATATATATATATATATATATTTGTGTATAAACTAATGGTCGGAACTATATAAAGACGACCTATTTAGTCAGGTCGGGCAGTGGAACAACATAGTTGAAAAAAATAACTTGTGTTTGTTGAAAAAAAAAAAAACTTGTTACCATGAAGTTTTTGGTTGCCTTGTGTGTTTTGGCGCTAGTCGCTCTGTCGTCTAGCTCGCCTCCACCTCCTTCAAGGGGTTGTATCTATATTTTGGGAAAATGTAAGTGTATACATAAATAATAATATCTGGATGACCGAGACTCGGTTTTTTTGTTTTTTTTTTGTTTGACGTTTTCTAAGAATGAAACCTAGCTAGATCGATTTATCGCCCCCGAAACCCCCTACATACTAAATTTAATGAAAATCGTTGGAGCCGTTTCCGATATTCAGATTATAAATATACATATTTAGAAGAATTGATCGTTTAAAGGTATTAAAATATATTATATTATTTTGAACTGTCTTAAAAAAGGAGGAGGTTATCAATCGTCTATACCTACGTTTTCTTTTTGTTTGTTTGTTTAGCGATATCTTCGGCAATAGGGTATTTTCCAATTTGATAAAAACTATTTTAATTTGAAGATTGGGACGATATATAAAATTTAACAGAAAAATAAAAATAAATTTATTTATATCCATTTTCTCAATAAAATGAAAAACCATTAAAATTTTATTTATTTTTCGTTGTTTTGAATTTACCGCCAAAACGCTCCTTACGATGACTTTTATAATCAGGTGACATCGTGACGTCAGCTTTATGTACACTGTGTGGGCACTGGTACAAATACTTAGTATAGCGCAGTTTTAGAAATATTTGTGCACAGAGGCACCCCACACGAGAAATATCACTTTCTATCCATTAAAAATCTTGATCTCGACATTCACTTGTTTACGTACTTTAGTTTACACAAAGTTGACGTCACAATGTCACGTGAACGGGTAGTCCTATATACATTATTTAACTTTTATTTTAACTTTGCTTGGATAGTTTTGCGTTAGATTTGATTATACGTTGCTATTTAAAGTACTTTGTGTATCTTTTGATCTTGATGATGTTGTAATACTTCCTGTCACAGTTTCTAACAGAGCAGGTAGTGATATATGGATTGGTGTGGGGCAGCATTAACAAATAATAAATAATAGTTTAAAAAAAATATTCAATTAAAAAGCTGGTGCTTTTTGAGGTATTTTTATAATCGCTTTCATGTCAAGCACCCCACGCTTTTTAATTGAATTAAATTATTTTCTCCTTTTTTGGTTTGGTTTTTAAATCGTGTTTTTTAGTTTTTTAAACTATTATTTATTTTCTATTTTTTAGTTCTGCCTACAAAAATATCTTTTTTTTCCTTTTTTTCATTTTTCTCAATTTTTTTTTTAAATTATTGAATTATCATCGGTCCTCGATAAATTTACAAAGTTTTAATGGAATCTGACCGTTTAAAGTGGGTCAAAATCGCGCTCTAAGGAGTCGGTTATATACAAACATACATACAGACAAACAAACAAAAATACAAGTGAAGCTAATATAAAGCGTGTAAAAAGAGAAAATAAAGCCTTTATTACTTAAAATATATCAAAGTAAAAATTACTTTAATTTCGGAAGTCGGTGACGGTCGATCGGTACGGGTCATAAGAAGCCCGAACGAGTGACTACCAATCTTACCATGAGATTTCGTATTACTCAGTAACTGGATTCTGGAAATCAGATAGGCTGAAGATTAGATCCCTACATATAAAAGACTGGTACTCAGTCGCATCCGGTTAGACTGGAAACTGACCCCAACGTAGCTAGGAAAAGCTAGGCATCTGAAGATGTTTGATTTGGCTAAATGAAGCTAAGATTTTTACACAAGCGCAACGTGCATCTTCAGAACACATTCTATCCGCTCCACAACATCACTTATCTCTGGTAAAAACAAACACTTAGTTTCATAGCTTAAGTTTATTGCTTAGCTACCTGGCACATCTCTGATGCCCCTCCCATTACTCTGTATTACAAATGTATTAGTATAGATAAATACGTGCAAACAGAGACACAGTGCTAGAGGGACAGCTGGCACTGTGTCTCTGTTAGCACTTTGCATTTGTATTATTATACATTTGGTTCCGTGTGGTGCCGGACGTAAAGAATCCATCCCATTTCTTCCCATGGGTGTCGAAGGAGGCGACTAAGGGACTTAGGTACTAGAGAATGGGCAGCAGCGTTCTCTAGGCATTTTACCACCATACTGCGATCGCCAACCCGCCTGCCAAGCGTGGCGATTATGGCAAACCCCCCCAAATTGGGGCCAGCAGTGGACATCTTTCGGCTGAAATGATGATGATGAATACATTTGTAATTTTCTATGTAGGGTTTGATCTCCGGAATTCCTTGCCAGCTGCATTATCATGTGGAATGAAAGAAAATCCTCAGCTGGACGGCCTCGTTAGTCTAGTGGTTTCAAGCGCTACTGTTGGGCAAGTGGTCCTGGATTCGATTCCTCGGTCGGGCTAGTGTTATTGGGTTTTTCTATTTGGATTTTCTCAGTAGCAACCCGGAGTCTAGATTTGTGCCTGATTGATGGCAATGGCAATGGCTCCGCCCCTTGTTTATACTTGGGACTTACACTACAAAGTCTTTGGAGCTGTATTTTAATTTTTTGTCACCGCCTTCCGAAATTAAAGTAATTTTTCACTTTGTACTGTTTTTTCGGAAGTCGGTTGTTTTTTTTTAAAGTTTTTATTTCACACCTTTTAGTTATAGTACCTACCCAAAGCCAATTCGAAATTTCATCACCCTTGCTCAAAACAATGCATATTTATGCGATAGCAGCAATCGCGGTTGATTTGCTGTAATTTTTTTAAGAGTTCCGTTGTCTGTCTCCGAAGACAAACATCAGATCTATATGAAATTAAAATGGAACCATTTCGTAATAAACCCCTTTCGAAAATTTTTTTTTTGTAAATCTGTCTATAAATGGCGGAGTTATGCCCGAACATACATAATAAAATATAAATAAACATGTCGAATGGATAACCTCCTTCTTTTTGAAGTCGGTTAAAAATACTGGTACTCAGCTACATCTGGTTAAACTGGCGTTGACCCCAACATGTTTAAAAAAGGTTAGGCAGTTGAAGTCCTTATCATAATGATATACTTAGGTAAGAGGCAGTTACTGTACCGGTTTCCAAGATTCTCTATGTAATTATTTTATAGATTACAAAGTAATTAATGACCAACACTGCTATATAAGACTACCTATTTACTTCAGATGAACAGTGTAGTAAAATAGCTCAAGTAAATAGCTCGTTTGTTAAAAAAAAAAATAAGTTACCATGAAGGTTTTAGTTGCCCTGTGTGTTTTGGCGTTCGTTGCTTTGTCAGCTGGCAAACCTCAGTCAAGAGGCTGTGTCTACATTATGGGCCGATGTAAGTTTAACTAAATATTTTTATAATATATGTACCTTCACCATTGACTTGTATACGTCACCAAAAGTGATAACTAGGCAACTGAGGGAACACGGGTGGGTTTTAGTCAGTAAAAGTCTGACACGCCCTCCTGCTCCACCCAGAGCCGGAGAAGTTATTTGATGATTTCCCACCCAAAAAAAAACCATCCTCGGACTTTAATGGATGTTTTCGAATGAAATTTGATTTGATAAATAAACTGTGTATTTTTTCGGCAGACTCATTGAGTCTGATGGCAATAGAAAAGTTATTGAGTTAATTACTTGACACTTGAAGGTCGAAACATCCATCGGTTTATTATTAAACTTCACCCATATCCGACGACGCTGGTCACTTATCTCTTTCGGTGACCGTAAATGTCATGGATTATCACTAACAAAGTGACACAACCCTGACGAAAAACATTTTGTCAGCTCTTATCATAATCGGTTGTCTATAATGTTCCCACCACTGGAACACAGCATAGGCCTCTTCTATACACTTTTATGATGTTTTATTTGAGAGCAATGGTGGTCCAGTCGTAACGACTGCGACTTCGAATATTGCAGGTCGTGGGTTCGACCCCAGACAGGCGCATTACTTTGTGTAAACAATTTCATCACCACTGCTCTCAATACGGTGAAGGAAAACATCGTGAGGAAACCGGCATGTCCTAGATTTAAATTAAATTCGAAGATATGAGACATCTACCAACCCGCACTGTGCTCCCATGGTGGATTTTTTCCAGCGATCGGATATTCGGATGCATATTTACCTAAAGATCATTTTTAGCTATGAAAGTATGGAAGCGGCTTTATAAATTATTTGTAATATTTATTAAAAACCCCGGGATTCTTGGATTGCATAACTATTCAGATGTGTATTATTATGTATATATTATAATGTTTAACCCGATACAAATATGTGCATGTACTGGAGGAAACAAAAAATAAACAAATTATTTACCTAAATTAAGACTTTTTCGATACAAAAACGCATTCCATGTCAGCCAACATTTCAACTTTAGGTGTATATGCATGCGAATATCCGATCTCTGATTATCAGTGATAGGAATAGGTAGTGCCTATTTGCCTAAACTTCGAAGAACAGAGACAAGAAACGGAGACTTCCTTAGGACTAAATTTTTTCCGAGACATCTGTCCCGAAATTTCGAGACAACACATAAATACATTTAAAAAAATGTTATTTGGAATAAGTAATTCGTCTATATTTACCTAAAGTTTGCGACTAGATATATCATAATAAAATAATAACATACACAGTCGTTACAACCATAAAATTTTCTGAATTTTTTTTTGGAGAACATTTTGTAAATGACTTGTTGATCGTAATATACAATGAATCACAATGTTTGAATAAGAAGCAGTACACGTTTCGAAGTAAATATCTTCTTTCTAGCTCACTCTCGGCTACGTTTAATGAGATTTCTAAAGTTCAAGTGTAAAAAAGGCATTATATGTAACACATACTATGATTTAAAAGAGTGTCCATGAAGTTTCTTGCACCTTCTTCTCCATAGAGACCTACTCTTTGGAACGTGCAATTTAGCTTCACTTTTCTTGGCTGACCGACATTGACTATTCAAAAGTGCCTGTAAATGGTCTATTTGAAATAAATGCTTTGATTTTGATTTTGTCGGTATTTAAAATAAATAAATAATTTATTTATTTGCCAGAATGTAGGTATACAAAGTGGTATGATCTTAATATTAATGAGGCTTAATAATAATGGGAACTATACTTTTTTTTAATAGGAAGTAGCATATGTGCTATTCCACACCTTAATCTATATCACTACTAAAATCAGAATTTTCAGTGGAATTGAGTAATGGACATCCATACAAACTATCACATTTATAGACAAACTTTAGATAAATATAGACGAATTACTTATTCCAAATAACACATTTTTTTAAATGTATTTAAGTGTTGTCTCGAAATTTCGAGACAGATGTGCCGGAAATAATTTAGTCCTAAGGAAGTCTCCGTTTCTTGTCTCTGTTCTTCGAAGTTTAGGCTAATAGGCACTACCTATTCCTATCACTGCTGATTATGGACCACTGTCTCTCATCGGGAGGAGGCCTGTATCTCAGCAGTGGGGACATTATATACTGATTATGCTGATAAGCATTCTTATAATATTGGAACAATATATATTTAAATTAACAAAATTAAATACAGGGTGTAAGGGGAACGCTTCCAAAGCCAGAACGTATATAAGCTAAATGCAAACGGATACCAATAAACTTTCGTTATTTTGCATCAACTTAAAACGTTTGACGCTTCTGTAATGTTTCTACTTAATTTATTTTGGCGGCGCTTTACAAAGGTTGCCTAAACCTAAATTCACCACCTGGACTTGGGGTCGTTTTTAAATGTATTTTAATCTCAAATAATGGTTCATTTGATTGTTCTCACAGCATAGTGTACAAAAAATGCTAATTTTTTTTTTATTGAAAAAAAAAACATTGTACTGTATCGAGAATCACTAGCCCACAATCACTAGCATTTTCTTCCAACCTTGGATCGATCCATGCAGTTATTATAATATCGTAGCTATGAAGTCCGTACGATATCTATATAAGAGCAGAAACCATGACCTATTTAATCAGTTTGCTTCTGGACCTGTTGGACCATTTAGCTCGTGCTTTTTGAGAAATATAAAGTAAATTAGTAACTATGAAGGTTCTAGTCGCTCTGTGTGTTTTGACGATCATCGGCTTGGCTTATGGATCCCCATATCCTAGGGATTGCTATTACGACCCTTGGGGCAGATGTAAGTTTATCTTTTTATATATAAATTCTAGCGGAACTGACAGATGTTGTCCTGCCCGAACAGCTCCATCTACAGGGTCCAATTGTAAATCTATAACATCCAGGGACTCGCTCAAATACAGACAAAAATTTCATCAAAATCAGTCCAGCCAGTTTAGGAGGGTTTACACGTACAGAAGAATTATAATTATGTTTATAAAGATGTGAATTTTCGTTATTTTGTGGGCTTGTGAGGGCGTTTCTATGAATGTGTCTACTGTTGTAGACATGATATTAAATCACGCCTGTATTTAGGTAGGTACACGCACATTTTTCCAGTAATGTTCAAGTCCATGTAATAAAGGGCAGAGCCGATAACCATCAACCGGGCTCAAATCCAGTCGCATGATGAAGGTTAGCACCATCACTTACTGAATGCATTTACTCCCGAAGCACATATCTAACTTAGACGCAGCACCAACCACAAAAATCTATTTTTTTTTCGGTATAATCCACTAATATACAGTAAGTATATAATGTATGTTGTCGAGCAACTTATCATACGATTTTTAAGAACGACTGGAATCATCTGAAAATAGCAATAACGTCATACGTCGATATCAGAATCATAAAAACACTTATCATACCGGTTCTCGTGTTTGTCGAAGTAACTATTTATTTTTGTTTACAAACTTAACGGTCAGCAAAACGATATAAAACGACCTATTTAATCTACACGGACAGTGTAATAAAATTGCTCCAGCATATTGCTAGTGTTTCTTGAGCTATAAAAAATCAAAATAAGTAACTATGAAGTGGTTAATAGCTCTGTGTGTGTTGGCATTTGTTGCTTTGTCGGCTGGTAAGCCTCAAGTTAGAGGGAAGAGGTGTATCTACGTTATGGGAAGATGTAAGTAAATCCAAAAAACTTTTAAATAATTTACTTACTTATTAGCTATACAAAATTTCTCGCCATCAACAGATAAACCCTGAGAGGTTTTCGTTGTGTGGCTCAAATCACGTATGTAATGCTTGAAGTGTTTTGGAAATAAATAATAAATAGCACTAGCTAGCACGAAAAGAGGTAAAATAGGTTACGATACAAGTTGTAGTTAGCTTGTGATTGAAATAAAATCCCACCTTCATATTTATTGACTGAGAGAAGAAATAACGAGTAGCAAAGCTGCTGTGCTTCGAAATTTTATAAGCTATACTAACTATTAAAGAAAAGTTAGATGTACCACAAGTGCGAGTCGGACTCACCCACCGAGGGTTTTTTTGTTGGGTGGGAAATCATCAAATATCTGCTCCCGCTATGGGTGGAGCAGGAGGGCGTGTCAGACTTTTACTGACTAAAGCCCACCCGTGTTCCCTCAGTTGCCTGTGTGCCAGGGGCCGCGGTATCTCTTTCGAACAACCCGCACCCCTGGCAGGCATCAGCCCTTGCGGACCCCACCAGTTGGTGCTGACATGTCTTTGAGGCGCGCGTGGAACACAACGCGCCGTCGACCCGGGCTTGGTCCTTACTGGACAGCGAGCTACCCATTACTCACCGTTCGCAAGCCCGCGCCTACGGTGGCCGGGAATCAGCCTGGGATTCCCGACGCCCAGGGCGTCTCCTGCGGCGACTAAGGCCGTGAGGGCGCATATACTGCCTCTCCCTTATGTGCGCTGCCTCCCTCTTCGCGAGTATTAAGCAGGGTAATCGCGAAAAAAATATCAGCTGTCCCATACACAACTTCAATACCAACAAAAAAACATAGCACAGGGGCTTCAGAATCATGTACCTACAGCAGGCTTAGCATGACGCTTTCTATTTCTACTCTACCGTAGAATAGAAATCGCTTGTCTACATTTCTCGATACAAAACTATCAATTGTCTACACGAAACGTAATTTTTGTCTACTCTTCCGTCGACAAAACGCTTCTCTACGGTTCTCGTGGTAAGCCTGCTGAATTCTTGATTGCAGTTTGCGCGCAGATATCCCTGCCAGCCTGAATAAGAGAGATAAGATGACCTATTTAAGTCATCAGTAATCTCACTGGACGTTAGTTGGACCATATACTTGTGCATATTAAGAAGTAAAGAGTAAATCAGTGACTATGAAGGTTCTAGTCGCTCTGTGTGTTTTGACCATCGTAGCCATGGCGAATGGTACGCCATATCCCAGGGATTGCTACTACATTGAGGGACAATGTAAGTTAATCATAACATACATACATAAACGCCATTTTTTCCACGGCAGGCCTACTACGATCCTTATATTCTGCTTTTGCCTCGTAAGTTTATCAAAAAACTTTTATACACTTACTTATTTTTCTAGCTGTAATTTGTGGATCTTTGACAGTCGTTACGGGTCGTCAGAAGCCAGAAAGTTACCAAGGGATAACGTCTGCCAGGGGTGCGGGTTGCTCGAAAGAGATACCGTCGCCCCTGGCACATAGGCAACTGAGGGAACACGGGTGGGTTTTAGTCAGTAAAAGTCTGACACACCCTCCTGGTCCACCCAGAGCGGGAGAAATTATTTGAAGATTTCCCACGCTCAAAAAAAAAAAAAAACCCGCAACATAATTGGGTAAACGCTAGGGAGATTATGACTTACTTTTCTAGCCTACCAGTCCTGCTTCACACGGTTCCTTCGACTTCAAAAAAATTCGCGACTTCTTTATTATATATGTCAGTTTAATAGTATTGTAATAGACGCATAAACCTTCCAGAATAATTTCTCTGAATGATAGTGACCACCACTTCAAAATTCGTTGTGTAGTTTAGAAGAACACCGCGGTCACGTAGACAAACATAAAAAGCGACTTTGTTTATATAGTAGAATTAACACGTTACGAGACCAGCGCTAATTGAATCATAGCGGCTCTGGCTAGAATAGTTCGCGCGCTAATTTAGGTATATCCTTTGTATTATTCAACAAAATACACATTTGTAAAATGTATACGTTATAGAAAACATGTACCTTTGTTATTACTATTAAATCTGACCCGAAAGGTCATCTTTTCGGGCCGCCAGTCTCTTGGGAACATTACCAGTCGACAGCGACGCGAATGAATTTCACGACGCCATTTTTTAATTTGTGAATAGGACTATGTTTGTTTTTCTTATTTATTTTTTATTAAGTAATTAGCTTTTATTTAGAAATCATTTTTATTATTAGTCAATAAAACAATATTTACACATATTAATTGCATAACTGAAGATTAAGTCATAATGATGCAGCAAGGGCAAACGAACGCAATTACGTATCGTTCCCTCGGGATTCAGAATCATGTACTGGTTTAATCCATGGTTACAATTTGCGCATCGATGTATTGCCATCCTATAAAACAGAGATAACACGCTCTATTTAAGTAAACAGTAAGCTCACTGGAGGTTAGTTGGACCATACACTTGTGCTTATTAAGAAGTAAAGAGTAAAATCAAAATCAAAAGTCATTTATTCAAACTAGGCTGAGAGTCAGCTCTTTTTGAACGTCTAAATAAAATTACATAAGACAGACCCCCAAAAACGCCCGCCCTTCACCACTTCCTAGTGCTTTAGCTGGGAAGAAGAAGTAGCGCAACAAACTCCCCAGCAGCACAGCTGTCTGTTAAGTTAGAAGAACTTGATTCTATACAATAATAGGTAATTAAAATTACGAATCACAAAAAAAAAAACATAAAATTTGCCATATGTCAGCTAGCACACGCCAATATACCATCAAAAATTGAAAACCAAAAATAATAAAAAATTAAAATAAAAGCCTCCAGGCATAAAGGGCATGCCCGCTTACATATGAAATTCTGCATTATGCAAATATAGCTATAACTTAAAGTAGGTAACTAAAGTTAAACTAGGACCTCTGGACTAAAATTAATAAAAACTATTAATTAAATCAGTGACTATGAAGGTTCTAATCGCTCTGTGTGTTTTGACGGCCGTTGCCTTCTCGTATGGTACGCCTTATCCTAGAGATTGCTACTATGATGACAGAGGGCTAAGTAAGTGTATTTTTTTAATAACTTTCTTTAAATCAATGTTATGGAGCAGTGGTGGCCTAGTGGTAACGGCTGCGATGTACGTTCTCATCCATACATTGACCGCGTATGTATTGCACTTTTCTATGAAACAGGCAATTTTTTTTTTAATAACTTACGAAAACTTTTTATGCTAGGGTCTAGCTAGGACCATGTACTGATTTCATAGCTTCAGTTTGCGCGTATTTATTTAAAATGTAACATAAATGTTTATAAAATGTACAACTTAACGGAAATAATAATAGTATGATGGTGATGTACATATTTTAAAGTATTTTCTTTTTGTGCTGTTGCAATGGTCGTTGAGGTCAATAACCTAAATGTTTCTGTTTCCAAAAACGAAAATACCTACATTTACAGAACGAATCATTATCAGTAGATCTTTATTCGTGCAGAGCTTGTGGACCAATCTGAAAGCATAAAGATTTTATCGATCGTTAAGAAATATTATCTAGTTGTAAATAAGCTCTCATCCATTACGAACAAAAATATAAGAATTTGGAATAGGTACCTAATATTTTTGTTTTGCAACATAATCACTGCATGCACTAATCTTCGAAATTTATCTAAGGGGTCACTTAGGAACACTAAGTGACCACGTATACGATAAAAATATGAACGAATAATTAAAATAACGCGCGTGAACAAGTTTGTTTGTTTATAGTTTACGCCTTATCTCATAAATAACAAATTAACAGGTCTTAAGGTGAATGCGCAGTGGTAGAGCGCGAAATTCAAATTTTGTTACGTTTTTTGCAATTTTCAGGTGAGTGTCAGCTTGTTTCTTGATCAAAATATGATTTGCGACTATAACATGTACGTATTTACAGATTTATAATCATTAGAATCAATAATACATCTTTCTAAGTTAGATTTGTTCCACAAGCACTTTTCCATAAGAAATTTGTTCTTAAGAGCGTTTATCCGACGCGGGCTGGCAACGTCGCATTTCAAGTGGTTTTTTGTGATTATCTCATTAAATTTAAATCAGTGGTAATGCCAATTAATAAATTAATACATTCACTACAGTGGGTATGCTAAAAGAGACATATCTAATTGCTACAAAACTATGGGTACATAGTTCAAAATCAAAATAATTTTATTTAAATTTAATTACATCTTTGCGATCGTCAAAATTACATAAGACAGTCCCCCAAAACGCCCACAATTTATCACTACATAGTGCTTTAGCAAGAAGTGGCAGTAGCACAACTCCCCAGCAGCACAGCTGTCTGTTCAGTTAGAAAAACTTATCAGCGAATCATCTTAGAGACACAGCTGAAATATTTTCGACGCACCCTATCACAAAGTAGTTAATAACGCGTTATTAAGTCACATCGTATACTGACTGCCATTGAAATAATAGTGCTGCAGGTTGCTGCAGTGCTAGTCTGTCTATTCTGGTTGGCTGACACGGTGTTCTCTGGGTCACCCATAGCAGGATCATTCTGAGTGGCACTCAGCATGATGCACACGAACAGACAGAAATAGTCGGCTTTTTGGTTTTATATTCGAGTTAACTTATCATTTTTAATGCACGAGAATCTGTGACAAATAAAGCGTCGACGGCTGCAGTAGGACGCGTTGGTGGCTGCCGCTGAACAGTGTTGACGGCAGTTGAGCCTGCCGTTGTCGCTTGCTGCTCGAGTGTATGCATACTTAAACGTTACTATTAAGTGGCGTCGTAGACTATAGCCCTTAGTCAAACAAAGGTCAAAAACAATTTTAAAGAATCATAAATACACCCATCATTCGAATTACTACATCGCTTCACGCTAACTACGCATCAAACTGACGTCACGCAGAATCCTGCATCGCGCAAGCAGAGTTTACCGCGCAACTATCATATATACCTACAACGTCCCGACATCAATCGTCGGGCAATTGCCCACTAAACACAGTACCCGTCTGGTTGGAAGACCCTCCCTTTTCAATAGAGGATGAGTAAACTTAATACTCTGTTCCCCGTACTTCTATATCATGTTCTAAAGAATATTACCATGTACTTAATAGGTGTCACTATTATGTAAAACCCACGGTCAACAACTTAAACTTATGGCGGTCAAGTATCGTATGATATCATGGTTCTCCACCCTGACTTGTGGTACAAACAAAGGCTTAGATTACTAATTTAATGCATTATTATGAGTAAGTACTGTTTACATACAGTGTTGGCTTAGGCTGAGGTCAGGAGTGTATGCTGTTACTCATCAAGAGGTAGCCTTTGAATAGTGGAAGGTGTGACTGAGAAAAAACTTATATTCTAAAATAAAAAATGAAACATGAAATCATTCAAAAATTTCAAAAAAATTGTAGCCCACCAGTATCGGGAACAGTCAGTGGTCAGTACTGGTCAGGGCTTTTAAGAGATAAATCTCCTGATGATCCGCGCCGTCTCCAGAAGTACCGCATTCTGGCTTGAACCTTTGATCCAGCTGCATAACGAGAGCCTTCTTAGGTGTTGGCCGAGATTCCAGGCTAATATGCCATTGGCCGTCACGATTACCAGCACAATGACTGCTGTATTCTCATCCCACATGTCGACAACTTCGCGAGCCAGCACCGTAATTGCGTAACGCACGATTAATCATAATTGGTTTCATTTTGAAACAGATTGCTAAACCATTGCTTCATATGTTCGAAAAATGTGTCTGCTCAACAACGTTAATAACGCAATGAATATTGTTGAACTGTCAAAATGAATCAGATTATGATGAATCATATGTTACGCAATTAGGGTGCTGGTCAAGATACTTGGTCTGTTTATCTTTTTCAGCTTCCAAGAGATTATCGTCATGTGGGACCGCTTTATCAATAATCATTGTGCGACGATCTAATCGATCTATCACCATTATGTCCGGCTAATTACCAGCAATAGTCCTGTCACTTGTTACTCTATTCTGTCCCATTGTTAGAGAAAAGGTCTTCTGCAATCCATATCTATTCTTAGATTATAAAAATGTAAAAGTAACTTTTTCTGTCTTTTTCTGTCTGTTTTTTTACGTGAAAGAGTATTTCAAGTAAAAACTGGCATACAGATAGATTATAACCTAGATTGACACATATAATACTTTTTATCCCGGAAGTACGTTCCCGCGGGATAATTTCCCACTTCCACGCGGACGAAGCTGCGGGCGGAAGCTATAGTCTGTCATAAAGCGCATCTAAGCGCCTGCGCTTCCTAATCCTGCGGGGTAATTGCGTAACACACTAACAGTAGCAATGGCTTTCATTTTGACAGTTCAACAACATTCATTGCGTTATTTGGGTTGATGGACAGACAAATTATTCGAACATATGGACCAATGGAGCAAAGTCCTTCAATAGATTCAGATTGTCGTTACGCAATTAGGGTGCTGCTAGAACAGGCATTGTCCTCGATTTGTCCCAGTACGTGTCGACATAGCCCATCTATCTTGATGCACTGAATAGATATGACTCGCCAAATCCCACTTCAGCCTAGTAGTCTTTGGGAGGATCTCACCAATGAAACTAAACGCTGTCAGCAAATTTAAACCGAGTTCAAGATCTATCAGTGTCATCATCAGAGATCGGATATTCGGACGCATATTCACCTAAAGTTGCGATGTTGGCTATTAAGGAATGCGCTTTTGTATCGAAATAATTTTAATTTAATTTGTGTTTTTTTTTACTGACGCACACCCCTTCTCTTACACCCTACATTCACATATTTGCATCGGGGGTTAAACATGAAATAAAAAAAAAAATATGCATCTGAATAGTTAAGCAATCCTAATCATTTAGAAGTCGCTTCCATATTATACACCTGTCTAGTTATGTATACTTTTTTTTTACAATAAAAATATATTTTGAGAAGCTGCTTCCATACATTCATAACTAAAAATTAACTTTATTTAAATGTGAATCCGAATATCCGATCTCGAGTCATCATTGTAAACTACAAAATAGTTTAAGCAATATAATATGATTCGATTTAGTTCTTGAAATTGTGATTGCATTTCAATAACCAAATGTAATACCCATAAAAATCGTATAAAAATATGGTGAAGTAATTAAAATGTAAAATAATTTCTTAATGAATTGCCTTAATTGAGGAGCTAAGTTTTGAAGTCGTTAGTGACGAATGTAATTATTTTTAATTATCTTGTCACTAACGAGATTTTTATTGATCAGCTGGAGGTCATTTAAATTATTTGTTTACGTTTGATATTGTAGCCAAAACAACTATTGTGATCGTAGTTTGTTCTGTTGCAAAGTCGTGAAACACAATAATACTATAATCAATTTGTTTGTACCAAGTTCACCTTTGAAAAGATTGACTTGGTTCATAAAAATGATAATCAGCCTATAATCTGCCCACTGCTGGGACACAGGCCTCCTCTCGGTGAGAGGGAATGGGCCGTAATCCACCACGCGGGCCCAGTGCGCGTTGGTAGATGTCACATGTCTTCGAAATTTTTAGTGCTAAGGCATGCCGGTTTCCTCACTATGTTTTCCTTCACCGTTTTGAGAGCAGTGGTGTAGAAATAATAAACACAAAGTAAAGCATCTCTCTGGATTCGAACCTATGAACTACAACTCGTAAGTTGCGGCCGTTATCATTTGGCCACCACTGCTCTCACAATCTCATCATCAAAACTTTATGCCTTTTGCTTAAGAAACACTATACCCCATTTAATATAGCTTTAGAAAAAAGAGGCTCGTAGAAGCAGGAGTGCAAAACATTTTATTTCAAAGTTAAGTTCTAACTTTTTTAGGTAGATTTAAGACAGTACTAAATACTGAGATAAACGAAGTAAAAGTAATGTTTATTTTAATAATGTTCTAATTACAATAACATCTTCATCACGCATTACAAACCTACAACAAAACGAATTAATGAAACAAACAATCACATGATGATTTAAATCTAATTAAGATTTTATGGGAATAAAATATTTATTTTTTACAATACTTTATTTTAAATAACAACTTACGACCCACAATACGTTGGTAAAACTTCGTCGTCATCAGCTAATTTAGTTACGCGGTGTTTTTCACTCCTGCTTCTTTTAGGTTTTTAGCATTGACACTTTAATTTTTTTGGCATTAATCGTAACTGCAACACGTTTAATGTAATTTTGTTACGAAGTGTACATTAAAAAGAACCTTTTTTAACTTCTGTCTAATGCTATTGCAAATGGAGTAGTGCACCTATACTCCATTTGAAATAAGATTAGACATTTAAACAAACCTTTTTTACAGTCAGTTCAACCGATTCTGACTTCTATACCGTAGGCATAAGGATGCCATTAAAAGCAAAAAAGTAGTGACAATACCAACTATTTACTGCAGCTGCCATTTGTTACGCCAACAACGCAATAGAAGTCAAAATCGGATGATCGGACTGTAAAAAAGGTTTCGTTAAATGTCTAATCTTATTTCAAATGGAGTGGTAATGAGCATTGAGCTCCTAAAGTTCTGAGCTGAGCAACGCGATTACTGACAAATGGTTGCATTGCAGCCAGTGCAAGCGTTTCTTTCTTTTTTTTTCTTTTTGGGTGGGATATCATCAAATAACTTCTCCCGCTCTGGGCGGAGCGGGAGGGCTTGTCAGACTTTTACTGACTAAAACCTGGTCCACTTTAATCTGTGTGTTACTGTATACCTACCTGGGGTGCGGTTGTTCGAAAGAGATACCGTGGCCCCTGGTATACAGGCAACTGAAGGAACACGGGTGGGTTTTATTCAGTAAAAGCCTGACACGCCCTCCTGCTTCACTCAGAGCAGCAGAAGTTATTTGATGATTTCCCACACTCAAAAAAATTACTTACCTAAATCTATTACATATCATCATCATCTTAGTATTCAATCAATCTGCATAATTTTTCCCAACTATGTTGGGGTCAGATTCCAATTTAACCGGAACAGCTGCAGCTGAATATCAGTAATTTGTATCAAGTGACTGCCTATCTGACTTCCACAACCCAGTCACAGGGTAATACGATCCCTTGGTAAGACTGGTAGTCAGACTTTCGAGTTTCTGACGACACGTAACGACTGTCAAAGATCCACGAATGACAGCTGGGACCAACGGCTTAACGTGTCTTCCGAGGCTCGGATGGGCCAAGGTATGTAAAGATGGTCACCCATCCATGGACCAACCAAATGGAACGACCAGTTCGGCTTTTATGACTAAGCTATGAGTCATCTTAGTATTCACTTATTTATAAATCACACCAGACAACTGTGTGATCTTGGCCTAAATCTTTTTTATTATACATAGGTATCTATACACTTCTTATTTTAGTTGTTCTAGTGGCCGCAAACGGTAGTGCTGATCGTGAGGTCCTGGATTCGATTCCTAGGTCGAACAAACTGTTTCTGGGTTTTCTTTCTGGAATTTCTCAGTAGCCCAGGGTTTGGATTTGTGTTCGATTGAAGGATATAAGGCCTCTTACAAGGTGGACCGATGACCTTGTGAAGGCCGCGGGAATCCACTGGATGTGGGAAGCACAAGACAGGTCGAAGTGGCGGTGCTTGGGGGAGGCCTATGTCCAGCAGTGGACGTCTTTCGGCTGAAATGATGATGATGATGATGAAGGCTATAATGGGACTTTAACATAACTGGCGAAATGTGGGTCTACCTACTATAAGTAGGTCCACCTTTGCCCAACCATTCGGGGTAACAAGGCATGATGTTATGATTTTGTATCCATAGACTTTGTACGTACATAAACATGTTTATGAATTTCAAATTTCCCAACCAGCACGTGTCATTATTATATTCGTAACGAGAACAATACGAAAATTTAGTTCAACTGATTTAAATAACCGCCGGCATGTGGCAAAATATTTTAAAATGAATTCAGTTTGATCACAAACTTTAGATAAAACAAATTTAAATGCATGGACAACGGTATACAGTAGCAAATGCAATTTGTATAATGCAATTATTGTTCTAAACGATCCGGTAGATAAATAAATTGACAATGAATTGAAGAGCATTCAATACAAAGTTAATTAGATCTAGTCTAAATAGCGCTAGTTTTAACATATTGGGTCATTTTGTTTGAATAATACGCACAGTTTTGGTCATTTAACATCCGTAAGGGGGTAAAAATACATAGGGTAAAATCCGGATAGTTGCCACACTTTTTGAAATCACTCCTTATCTCTCAGTACAAAAATCAAATGACTTTATATATTTATTAGCGACTTTTGGCGGACCTCTATATTTTGGGATCTCTATCCCAAATAGGGAATAATTGCCTTAATTTGCCTTATCCATATAAATTACGGTTAGGATAGATGCCCCGCTGAGAAACAGAACATCTATGCCGTTAAAACGTTGATCGCATTTTGCCTTCCCATGCAATGCATACAACACGGTTAACTTAGTGGTAGTTGGAGAGTTTTCGATAGTAGATTAATAAAATAGCATGCGATTCATCTGCGAAAACTAGAGTAATTACGATCGGAGCAACTATACCCCTGGGGCAATAGGGTATTACACAAATTTTTGAAAAGTGTCTTAATTAGATTCTAGAGTGCTAATAAACCACTAAAAAAAACACGACATTTTTATTTAATCGATTAGTGCCATAAAAATGCATTTAAATTTTGCATTTTCAAATTTCGCGCGTAATTTGACGAAAACGCTGGACGTAGTAGACGCCATAATTGCTCTGTGGGTATGACGTCAGTTTGCTAAAAACAAATGCGCTGATATTTTGTATGACAATTGTTTATAGTTAAAAAAATGAGTTATTTTTCTCCTTATCGTTTTTACGATACACGTCTTGCCGAGAGGAGGCCTGTGTCAGCAGTGAGAACATTATAGACTGATTATGCTATATATCCTTCTAGGTCGTAGGGGTCAAAGGGGATAAAATGTAGATGGGAAATAGCATATAATTTTGCTTTATGTACCTACTTGTATTTATGATTAATAGTTTACTAAGTCCGGATTACACCAATGAAACTAAACGCGGTCAGCATTTCCAAACCGCGTTTAACAGTTGTCAGTGTCAAAATTGTTATGGAATATTGACACTGACAGCTCTTGAACGCGGTTAAATTCGCATTAATCAATGGTGTAGCAGACGAAACGCGTTGACGTTTAACCGTAGATTGGTTACCTACAGATTTTATTTTTCGGGTGCGGCCTAGAATTTTAGTCTCCTTTTGCATTTAGCATAATTCATCATCCACCATACTTGTTGTAGCTCAAGTTATTAAACATTGATATAATTGATGTACGGTGATTGTGGCTCTTCACGGGCCAGCCTCTACGTAACTGACGAAACCTCTGCCTTACCCTTCTAGGATAGGCGTGATGTTATGTTGTTTTTAATTTTGGTCGCCATCTACACTACTCGAAAAAAAAAAGCCGTAATTTTTTTATAATGACGCCAAAATTAATTAATTCTCTTCGTTTTTCGTTTGTTTGTTTCCTTTCGAGGGGCTTGTGGCTAAATAATAACAGCCGCATGGCTCGATCGATCACAATAAGCTACGCTCATCGGGCTTGGTCCGTGGATTGGTGACAATCCTTAAATACCAAGACCCATCCGTACCTCGGAAGCACGCTAAGCTGTAGTTCTCGGCTGTCATTTGTGGATCTCTGATAGTCGTTACGGGTCGTTAGCACCCCGAACGTCTGCCGTCTGAGTCTGTCCGTCTGGGGTCAGATAGGCAGTGGGTCTACGTAAAATGTTGATATTCAGTTGCATCCGGTTAAACTGGAAGCCTACCTTAAAAATAGTTGGAAAACGGCTAGGCTGATGATGGTGTCACTGAAATTAAACAGCTAACGTTGCAGCAATATTTAACAAACTACCTGAAAAAATAAAAACGCAAATTCTGGACCATTTTAAAACAGAACTATTAAGAATATTGATAAATAAATGCTATTACTCACTACAGGAATATTTGGACGATAATTCTATGATTACTGCTTCAGAAAATTGTACATAATCTCACCTATTTTGACGATTTAGAATTTTATTTGACATTAATTAGCATTATTATGGCATGTAACTTTAATCTATTTGACATGTAATGAAATTGATTGTATTTTCTGCAATTTGTATTGATATGCATGTACCTATTAATGTTGATTTTATATAAATTCGACAATGTTAATTAAATATATTTGTACGCCTTTGGGCAAAATATAGAGGATCTACCATCTGTAACATCTCGCAAACTATTGTAATTTGACCCGTTTACAAATAAAGCATTCTGATTCTGATTCTGATGACCTTATTTTTAACGAAATTCTTAAATACTTTTTTAATTGTTTCAGGCTACAAAGAATGTGAGGAAGGCACTCATTCTTACACCACCGGCTGCGGCCCCGTGACCCCTGAACCAACCTGTGACGAGCCCAATCCTTTACCTGGTAGGGGAGCCGTCTGCGACTACTCGGCTTGCTACTGCAACTCTCCTACCCTCAGGGATTCTGTCAGTGGAAAGTGTGTGCAACCTGTAGAATGCCCCAAGAAAGAGAAGGAAACACCCAAGGAAGATACGGAAGCACCCAAGAAAGAGTTAAATTAGGTCTATTTTTGAGGATGTTCCTATGTCAAATGTTAAAAGATGCCATATTTTTATAGAAGTTTTTTCTATATGATTAAACTGCCTTTGTGATGCAAATTATTTCTAGTAATTTATTTTAATTTAATGTCTTGTGTTACTTACTACCCATAACCAGAGTTGCGACTTATTTGAAATACTTGTATTTAAAATGCAAATACAAAATGCAAAATACGTATTTTATATTTTGTATTTAAATACCTTTAACAAAAAAACATTTTGCATTTTATTTGAAAAACTATTCGAGATGTATTTTGTATTTGTAAAATGCAAAATACTTTACTGCTAATTTTCGCCACTTTACCACTCAAATCATGTAAATAGGTACCTAAGCGATTCGACAAATAGCCACTATTAGCGGCGCTGCAAGTGCTGCAACCTTGCGATTGCGGGTTTGTGTGCAAAGTGAAGTGACAAAACATAAATATCGTTCGTTATCTGTGGAACATGACAATACGCGCTACGCCTTGTTGATTGGTTTTACTTCGATTACCGGTCTTTCTGTTTCGTCACCGTTAATAGTGTTTATTATAAAAAATTAAGTATTGGATTTGGTTTTCTACTGTTGAAATATAGTAAACAGAGTTTACTTGATCAATGGTGATGTGAATCAAAATGTAAGTAGGTACATAAACATAAACTCAAAAGTTCGTATGAAATAGGTGGCCCCAGTGTGAGTTTCATTTAACCATCTCGATCAAACGCATCGAGCGCGTTTGGCGCTCCGTTTGGTCCGTCCCCAATCCAGGGCAAAACGGAGCGCCAAAAGCGCTCGATGCGTTTGATCGAGATGGTTAAATGAAGCTCACACTAAGGCCTCTGAAGCTAAGTAAGGGTTTCTACCGTTTTTTAATATTACTCAATCAGTGACATATACCTAGCTATTGGTGTGCCAACAGTAGCTAAAATTGAGTAACAATGTTGGTTGTTTTAATATCTAGGTACTTCGCTCGCGCCTATTTGCGTACGCGTCTACAGTTTATTTATTTTGTTTTTTATAAGTTAATTAATGTTAGCTAGCCCCGAGACCAGTTATGGTGTTCAATTTTTATTTTATTCTCTATTTCAGGGATAGCCATAACCTCAATTATCCATTTATATTGAGGCAGTGTTTCAAAGACGTTAAGTAGGATGCTGGACACGAAGTTAATATTTCTGCTGTTTGTAAAAATTTTCAAAAACATTAAAAGGAAGCGTGACTGCGACTACAAACTTCTTGAACCATAATATACTAAACACATACCCAACAATAAAATTAAAAGGGTATTCCTAAAATACAACACCTGTTTACCAAGTTCTGCACCAGTGGAAAGAGTATTTTTACATGGTGGTATGATCATGCGTCCACACAGACGCAACATGCTGATGCTCTTTTAAAACGAGTAATATTAAAATCTTTAATAAATAAATAACACTAATTTCATCTAAAACTATTTTATTTGAATAAAGTATTTTGAAAATACGTATTTTGCATTTAGTATTTAAAATACAAAAAGCAAAAGTATTTTGTATTTTGCATTTGAAATGGTAAATTAGAAAACTATTTGCATTTTGTATTTAAATACTTTTTTATAACTATTTTGTACATCTCTGCCCATAACAATATTTAACTCAACTAAGAACTTGCACTAGGCACTAAATTATACGAGTAACTAACTATACTACTACAAATAATGATATCCCGAAACGTACCCAGAAGACTGGCAACATTGCCAGGTTGAATGGCTATGCAAATTCTTTGACCAAAGATCGAGCAAGCCAGCAAATACAGGTTGGCAGGGATATCGACGCTAAAACTGTAACCTTTTTTTCAGCACGTGATTGTATCGTAGAAAGGTTTCGTCGGTTTAAAAAAAAAATGCTGTTTCATTGAAAAATGCAATACCTACGTGGCAAAATGGAACAGCCGATTTTTTTTAAATAGAGTTTTTCAATAAGGGTTCACAATTATGATGATGATTCCCTGCTTCTCTGTATGTTCTGTACTAGTGATGTTCCGGATATCCGGAACCGCGGATATCCGCAGGAGAAAAAAGATCCGTATCCGTATCCCTATCCGTTACATTTTTGATGAATCTTTTACCTTATTAATATTTCCAAATTGCACTACTAAACTTCTTTGTAGACATTTTTTTACTCGTACAACGAACACAAACGTTATCTATGCTGCCCAGTGTCACACTAAACTATAAACGAAACAAAAGAAAGACCCGCGCAACGCAAGTCGAAACATGTTCTGTCAGGCAAAGCGTCAAGTGGCGTCAACTATCGTTTCAAGGTCACGCGCACCCACACCGATTGAGTAAGTAAGTTAAGATCCCTATCAGTATCCGTATCTGCAGATCTTGACGCAAATTATCCGTATCCGGATCCGTATCTTTTAAATTAATACACATCGAAATAGTTATGCAATCCAAGAATCCCGGGGTTTTGAATAAATATTACAAATAATTTATAAAGCCGCTTCCATACTTTCATAGCTAAAAATTATCTTTAGGTAAATATGCATCCAAATATCCGATCTCTGATCATCATACATTATTATATTTTTATCTGGTAAATAGAACTGGCCTTAAATCTGTAAAAACAAGTCAAGATTGTAGCGACATTTAGGACCAGACCCTAAACCACTTTTCTTGAAGATTGCCCACATATAGCAATACATAAGTAGATGGACGGAAGACGGGCAGTGGAACACAAAAGGCTGAATAATAATCACAATTAGGACCAGACCCTAACCAGGACATAAGATACGATAAGTACGTTTATGTAAGTACGTAAATAATCTAGAACGGCTTGTGGTACTCACGTAAAAATATAGCTCCGGAATTTTATCACGCACTGGAATTTTAACAACCAGGGCCTCAAGTCTGCTATTACAATAGTGTCAGAATGGTCTATCATTGATTTCATAATTGTTGATTTTGACAAGTTTGGTAATCTACTAATAAAATGGCGTCATTATGACTTTCCAATGGTCAGCCACTGACACTCCATTGAAAGAAATGGCATTTATTGGTAATCTCGTACATCATGACAAATGAATGACTGACTTAATTTACGAACTTCCTACTACTTTTGATTGCTTATAACACTAATAAATAATATGTAAAAATATATATAAATGAAATCTGGCATGAATAAATGTTCAAATTTAGTAGTAGTTTTTCGAAAAACATTTCAATACGAAAATGCCATTATGACACAATTCTATTACGAGACCATTGACCGACCAATGATCGACCATTATGAATTTAGGAGATTACGAACTTTTAGCAAAATGACGAATGAATGACAATGGGATCGTGTTGGAATGACGAATTTATAAAAATAGCAGACTAAGGCCCCTGGATGCGATGTTAGTAAAATATGATAGATAAATATCACACGTCTCTCCACTAGTCCAATACCTACTCTAGGACGCATATCCGGTGTGGATCGCAATCCTACCCTATCCTAAGGGCACGTCTTCCCTACCATTACAGCGCCCCCCGGTCTACTCCTTGATATGCAATGGTGTCTGTAACATGAGCAGAGATCGGATATTCGGATGCATATTCACCTAAAGTTGAGATGTTGGCTAACATGGAATGCGCTTTTGTATCGAAAAAGTCTTAATTTACGAGTAGGTAAGTAATTTGTTTATTTTTTGTTTTAACTAATACAAACCACCCCTCCTCCAGTACATGTACATATGTGTATCGGGTTAAACATTAATTTTAAATTAATACACATCTGAATAGAATCCCGGGGTTTTTAATAAATATTACAAATAATTTATAAAGTCGCTTCCATACTTTCATATCTAAAAATTATCTTTAGGTAAATATGCATCCGAATATCCGATCTCTGACCATGAGGCTTCAAGGGCTAGTGAAAATCTTGGGGTTCATTCGATTTATCGAGTGTAATCAAAAACCACGCTGGGGTCGGTGCATTTCATTTATTCATTCGGTGTTGAATCGAGCATTGAGAATCTAACAGAGTGCAGCACGGGTGAGTCTCAGCACGTCGAAAAGCTAAACTACGCTCGTCGTAGTTGGTTGGTGCATGGGTGTCCAACAGAGTGCATTACGGGTGAGTGTCAGCGCGTCGATAAGCTAAGCTACGCTTGCCGCGGTTGATTGCTGCATGGGTGACCCTGACCCTCCATCACATATTGAGACCCCTCCGTGCCTCGGAAAACACGTAGTCCCGGATGATGACATCGTAGATCTTTGACAGTCGTCACTGGTAGTCAGAAGCCTAAAACTCTGACAACCAGTCTTACTAAGAGGTATCGTGTTACCCAGTAACTGGGTTGTGGAGGTCAGATAGGCAGTCGTTCCATGTGAAATACTAGTATTCAGCTACACTCGGTTAGACTTGAAGTCGACCGCAACATCGTTAGTAAAAGGCGGGGTAGATTGTGAACGTAAATAATCTATATCTAGCAGGAATTGCATAAAAATCTCCTATTCTCTAACTGGTTTTTTTTTTTTTTTCGGTGGGAAATCATCAAATAACTTCTCCCGCTCTGGGTGGAGCGGGAGGGCATGTCAGACTTTTCCTGACTAAAACCCACCCGTGTTCCCTCAGTTGCCTGTGTGCCAGGAGCCGCGGTATCTCTTTCGAACAACCCGCACCCCTGGCAGGCATCGGCCCTAGCGGACCCCCCCATTTGGTGCTGACATCTCTTTGAGGCGCGCGTGGAACACAACGCGCCGCCGACCCGGGCTTGGTCCTTACCGGACAGCGAGCTACCCATTACTCGCCGTCCGCAAGCCCGCGCCTACGGTGGCCGGGAATCAGCCTGGGATTCCCGACGCCCAGGGCTTCTCCCGCGGCGACTACGGCCGTGAGGGCGCATATACTGCCTCTCCCTCACGTGCGCCGCCTCCCTCTTCGCGAGCATTACTGCTTCGCAGAAGGAGGTGACGGCTAACCATTCACTCTCGCTCCGTACCATGGCCTGCACCAGGGCCGGACGCGAGAGATCGCCGCCGCCGATCGCCTCTGGTAACGTCGCCATTATTCTACTTGCCATATTATATGTACCACTAGCTGCTGCCCGCGGCTCCTCCTGCGTCATTGTTGAAAGTTATCCTAAGGGAACCATCTCCCGGGATGAAAAGTATCATATGTCCTATTTGCGTGGCCCGAGGAATAAAACTCAAGGGATTTACGGGGGAGTTTCCTAAAATCTTCATAACTGACGTCTCCTACTCCTGATCTATCTCTGTGCCAAATTACATTTTCGTAGGTCTAGTAGTTTTTGAGATTTCGTGTTTAATCAGTGAGTGAGTAGAGTGAATGAATGAAACCTTTCGCTTTTTTACTTAAAGATAGGTCTTTGACCTCACAAAACCCATAGCTATTGTTATATTCAACGACAGAGGGTATTAATATCATGAATTTCGTACCTATATTTATTCACGAATGTCTGATACAGGCAGGTTAAAAATACATTATTTACCCACGCTAAGGCAATTTACCTTTACAAACAAATATCATACACTCTGGTCGAAATTTTGGGGCTAACGCTCCGTAAAAATGACTTCGGGGTCACTTGCACCACAAATATCTAAATGGATTTAATGGAGTCCCCTTGTTTCGCAGACAGAAACATAGAATTTTGTTTCCCAGGAAATGTTTCATATAATATTTGGTCCTTGTATTTTTATTTCGAATATTATTGTTTCAAAGACTATTTACTTGGATGAAAGATATTTCACAGAAACACAATTCAATGAATTTTTAATCACATTTTTTTGTTTAACAAACTTATCAAACAGTAGAATTATTTTTTAACGAATATTGTTTGTTCGGTGTATTTTTCTATGGTATTTTATTTCATTCAATGAAAATATTGTCTTAAAAACTCAAAATGTTGTGCTACAAAAGTTAGTGACAGAAACGAATCGCTGCAAAACCTACTTTACGTAGTCTTGTTTGCCCTACTCCTAGAGTGTAATTTAAATCCGTGTAGGCGCGGAGGGGCGAGGCGGCCTGCGAGCTGAGGAGCAGGTGGTTTTAACGCTTGCCACCGGTACTGCATGCTCGCTTGCAACATGCAAGCAGTTTTGGTTAGAACTGAGATCCCCAACAGAAATGACCAACAACAATAATAAGAATAAAATAATAAACAACACAACAATAATAAAATGTTATTCTTGGTAATAAGTTTATATAATATTAAATAAACAATGTAAGGATAAAGAATATTATTTAATTTGTTATTCTATGATAATACATATATGATTAGTAAACTTTATGTGAAACAAAAATCAATGATTTCAAAATCTTCAAAGTAAGTAGCTATTCTGCGTATTGATTATTCTATGAAACGAAAATATGAGATATTTTTTTTGTGAAACGAAATTTTTTAAAACTATTAGCTATAAAACAACGTACAGCCGCATTTAATGCTAAACGTTTTAAAAATTATTCTGTCTCTGTCATCTTCAAACTATTGACAGAAATAGAACGATGTTCAACTGCAACCGTTAAACTAAAAAAATATATTAGAGAGTCGTAAATAGAAAAAGAGAGAGAAAATCAAAATATTTTATTTCACATAAACCTGCATGGGCACTTATGAAACGTCAGAAGCTAAGTACAGGGTTCCAATTGGTCGTTTCCCATGGAGAAGAGCTGGCAAAAAACTCCACGGTTCCTTTTTGAAAAATAATAATTGGCTTTTACAATGTTTTCAAATTACAGTTAGGTTAGTTAGGTAATGGGTTTGGGAGGGTAGTATTAGGCCTGCCAACAAGTAACAGGTACTTAATAACATAGAAAATGGTCTACAAGGCCTATAATAGATGTATATATGTAATCTTTATCTTTTTTCTATAAGATTACCTAGCGCCTTAACAAACCGGTATAAATAAGAGGTGTACAGAATTAGACCTTATGGGTGTTTTGTATAATGCCATCACCGTTCAATGACTTTGCTAGTGTCAAGGGTGGTAAAGTTCAGGGTTATTTTAAGCGGTATGTAGGTTTTAAATACCGGTATATTGTTGCACTATTTATACACAAACTATCCTACTAATTTCATAAATGTGAAAGTTTGTACGTTTGGATATTTTAGATGTTTGGATGTTTGTTACTCAATCACGCAAAAACTGAGCACGCCACGATTGCGGCGGTAAGTCGCCGGTATGGCGTCCTCACCTTCCGCCTGACGGAGGTCCTCATCGGACACGTTTGTTTCAGGAGGTTCCTGTTTCAGATATGACGGGAGGAAACGCCCGGGTGTTTCCACTGCGTAGATCGCCCTGAGGACACTGTGGAGCATACGGTGGAGGTCTGCCCAGCTTGGGCGGAGAACCGTGTCTTTGTGGCGGCGATCGGCGGCGGCAATCTCTCGCGTCTGGCCCTGATCCACGCCATGGTAAGGAGCCAGAGTGCATGGGTAGCCGTCACGTAGTTCTGCGAAGCAGTCATGCTCGGGAAGAGGCAGGCGGCGCACGTGAAGGAGAGGCAGTGTATGCACCCTCACGGCCCTAGCCTCCGCAGGAGACGCCCTGGGCATCGGGAATCCCAGGCTAATTCCCGGCGGGGTTGCAGATGGCGATCAATTGGTAGCTTGCTGTCCCATAAGGACCAAGCCCGGGTCGACGGCGCATTGTGTTCCACGCGCGCTTCAAACAGATGTCAGCATCAACTGGTGGCGTCCGCAAGGGCCTATGCCTGCCAGGGGTGCGGGTTGTTTCAAAGAGATACCGTGGCTCCTGGCACACAGGCAACTAAAGAAACACGGGTGGGTTTTAGTCAGTAAAAGTCTGACACGCTTCTGCTCCACCCAGAGCGGGAGAAGTTATTTGATGATTCCCCACCCTCAAAAAAAAAGCAACCCTTCAAGCATATCCTACCCAATTAAAAAAGCATTGATCCTTTATGAAGTCAGTTAAAACCTTAACTGCACTTCTGCTCTATAGCTTATTTTATTCCGAACCAGAATTATTTTGGCCTCATTTAGTACAGGTTCGAAAATTATTATTGAATTTATTTGAGGTTAAACTTTGCTCAAAATATTGCATTACATTATAGTTAATTAATTACGAGCATATACGTGTCAGTAGTTCAATAATTAACATTTGTATGCATGTATGGCGCAGTGGTGGCCTAGTGGTAATGGCCGCGACTTACGAGTTGTTGGTCGTAGGTTTGAACCCTGAGGTACTTTATTTTGCGTAAATTATTTCTTCACCACTGCTCTCAAAACGGTGAAGGAAAACATCTTAAGGAAACCGGCATATGCTAGAATCAAAAAATTCGAAGACATATTTTTTTTTTGGGTGGGAAATCATCAAATAACTTCTCCCGCTCTGGGTGGAGCAGGAGGGCGTGTCAGACTTTTACTGACTAAACCCGCCCGGGTTCCCTCAGTTGCCTGTGTGCCAGGGGCCGCGGTATCTCTTTCGAACAACCCGCACGCGTCTTAGAACTAAAAATTTCGAAGACATGTGACATCTACCAACCCGCACTGGGCCGCGTGGTGAATTACGGCCCACTCCCTCTCACAGAGAGGAGGCCTGTGTGCCAGCAGTGGGAACGTTAATGGTTGATTATGATGTATGTTATGTAGGTATTAAAAGTTAAATGTTTTTTTTTTTTTCACTTCAGCTGTGATATCACATTATGAGTCCATACTAATAATAACGCTTGTGGCTCAGTAATCATTTGGATTCAGATTCAATTCATTTCAGTGTTTATACGCAATAAGGAGGTCCAGGACCTCATGCCCAGCTGTAACGCTTGCAACGTTACATTTAATAAATTCCATGTAATAGGAGCGAGCGTAAATCCAGACGTTGTTATTGAAAAAAATCTGATGGAAAATCCCAATATCACTTTGCCTAACCTGGATATCCACCCGTGACCCCATTATCCACAGCGTTTGTGGATTCTATTTTCCACACATCACGGAAATAGTTAAAAATTTACGTCATATAGCTTCACGCTAATTATAATACCACAGCCATTTTATCGTAGTCGTGTTTAAAAACAATTCTAAGTATACCACTAGCAGAAAAATAAGAATAAAAATAAAGATGCACACTTAAAAAGATTTTCCTGTTATTTTTTCTTAATTGTAAACGAGGATAGAGATGTGCCTTGTTTGAATGGACGGATAGTTACGGATATTTAAATATACGAAACACGTTTTTAAATTACGTTGTTCACCTTTTAAAATGTGGTTTTAAATGAGATACGTTATTCGCCCAAGTAAATACTGACCACATGTGTCTGTTCAAAATTAGGCAACCTAGGGTAGGTTGATAATTTTTTTTTATTTTTTTATTTAGGTTTAGACCACTCCCTCTTGAAGAGAGAAGGCCTGTATCCCAGCAGTGGGAAAATTATAGGCTGAATAGGTAATTGTTTAGGTTGGTTCCCTCCTAGCCGGCCTAAACATATTTCTAAGCATATTGTAAGTTATTAAGTCACTTAGTTGAAACCTAATGATTTCTTTTTGTTTTTGGCATAAGCAACAAATGAGCTCAAAAGCTATTCTTTGCTTGAAAGATTTTTAAATTCTTTTTAATACTTACAAAATTAAATGTACTGTTATGATAAAACCCGTCTTCAAAATTATGCTCAAGGTGGATATTTTTGAGTTTTAACTGCCTTCAGCTTACCATAAGAAGTTACGAACAAAGTTTTAATAATGAAGTTTAAAACATTGTTATTCTTCGTGAATTTAACAGCTTTTAGCGAATTCCGGGATTATTTTGGTTTCTGTGCAATGCTTTGAAAGCAGCTGTTTGTGAGATATCTATTAATGTGCAGTGTCAAACTCAAACTCAAAGCATTTATTTCAAATAAACCAATTAAAGGCACTTTTGAATTGTCAAGGTCGGTGAGGTAGAAAGATGAAGCTAGTTGCCCATTCCAAAGCGTAGGTACCTATGGAGAAGAACGGGCAAGAAACTCCATGGACACTCTTTTAAAATCATGATATTATTACAAACAGTTGGTTACATCATTATGTTGAAATTGTCAATGTGAGAACGATGTAAAAAGACGTGCACATTAAAAGCGTCCGTAATTAAAACTCAAACTCAAACTCAAAGCATTTATTTCAATTAAACCATTTACAGGCACTTTTGAATTGTCAAAAAGTCGACCAGTTGGAAAGTTGAAGCTAGTTGCCCATTCCAAAACGTAGATCTCTATGGAGAAGAACGGGCAAGAAACTCCATGGACACTCTTTTTAATCATGTTATGTATTACAAAAACTTGGGAACATTATTCTTGTTGCTTCTATATGTGAGACAATGTAAAAAAAAAAAAAACAATTCTAAATATAAAATTTAAAATTAGCCATGGAAGTTAGGAGATGACCAGTCTCAACCGACGGCGCCCGTTCACGAACTTGACGCGTGGATCAGCACCATCCAGCTCAACCATTTTGTAGGGAACCGAATGATCCAACACACGCGCCACCATCAGCGAGACATTTAAGTGAGCATGACATACTCTCAACTGCCACGCTTTTTTAAGTCAACGTACATCAAAACAATATAATTATTATACGGATGCATGGTACTCACATTTACAAAGTTTAAACAAAACGCTTCTAAATTATACAAAAATATAGTTTGCAATGTATTTGAGAAATTAATCAAATTTGATTTCCAAAAAGAAAGAAAAATATTTAATATCTTTTGATTTTTTTATAAATAATACTTAATTCAGTCAAAATAAAAAACTTATTCGTAATGTCAGAAAATAAAAATAATAGGAACAGAAATGTTCATAAT
Organism: Antitype chi; assembly: GCA_947359405.1. Lineage (NCBI taxonomy): Eukaryota > Metazoa > Arthropoda > Insecta > Lepidoptera > Noctuidae > Antitype > Antitype chi. The sequence continues at coordinate 3,049,585 of OX375827.1, read as the reverse complement.
GTCAGAAAACAAAAAAGGGAAGCATCTCTTCCAAATATGAAAATTTTAAATAGCAAGCCCAGGTGCCTGTGGAGTCGGACCAGCATTAAGCCAAGCATTTTTATCAACAATGTAATCATCTAACTTATAATATGCTTGTCTACATAGTGTGCGTTTAATGCATAATTTAAATTTCTTTTCATTTAGTTCAAGAATATCGGCTGGTATTTTATTATAACATTTTACACAGTACCCCATAAAAGAAGTGTGTACTTTAGACAATCTGAAATGTGGTTGATCTAATTTGTTCCTATTTCTAGTATTAAAATTGTGCCTGTCACTTATCTTACTAAACAGATGTAGATTTTTACGAATGTACATAATGTTTTCAAAGATATATTGACAAGGTACCGTCATGATGTTAATTGTTTTGAACAGTTCCCTAAGAGATTCGCGTCTGCGTAGGTTGTAGATGGCCCTGACAGCCCTCTTTTGCAGAATGAAGATCGACTCAATATCCGCAGCACGTCCCCATAGCAAAATACCGTAAGACATGATGCTATGAAAGTAACTAAAATAGACCAGTCTCGCGGTATCCACGTCTGTTAATTGACGGATCTTCCAAACAGCGTAAGCGGCAGAACTTAGCCGCCCTGCAAGTGATGTTAAGTGAGGACCCCACTGTAGCCTTGAGTCAAGCGTGATTCCCAGGAAAACCGTCTGTTCGACGAATTCTAGTATCTCCTTATTCAATACAACGTGACATTCACTACTTCTAACATTCGGTAACGTGAATTTTATGCATTTAGTTTTCTTTCCATTTAATACCAAATTATTTACAGTAAACCAATTATGGACCTTAACTATAGCGTTATTTACATCGTCAAGCTCCTGTGCATGTCTCTTAACTTTAAAAATCAGTGATGTGTCATCAGCAAATAACACCATTTGTAGTCGGTTTTTAAGTAAATGAAGTAAATCATTTATATATACTAAAAAGAGGAACGGACCCAATATTGAGCCCTGCGGTACACCCATTTTGACTTTTAAGCCCAAGGAATTCACACCGTTTATTTGAACTTGCTGCAGTCTATCATTCAAGTACGATTTTACCAAGCTAAGCGCAAGTTCACCCAGTCCGTAATGCCCAAGTTTCAAGAGAAGTGTTTCGTGATTCACGCAATCAAACGCCTTGGATAGGTCGCAAAAGATACCAATTGCATCTTGCGCCTCTTCCCATGCGGTAAAGATGTGTTTTAATGACGTGACACCGGCGTCGGTTGTGCAACGTCCTCTGGTGAAACCATACTGTTGATCGTGTAGGATGTTATTACGATTAAAATGATTGAGCATTTGATTTAACATAACTTTTTCAAACACCTTGCTGAAAACTGGCAAAATCGACACGGGTCTATAATTATTAGTATCTTTACTGTCGCCAGATTTGAAGAGTGGAATAACTTTACTACACTTCATTAAATCCGGGAACACCCCTTGATCTACACACAAATTAAATATTAAAGCCAAATAGGGTGCAATTGTCTCAATAATGGATTGACATACTTTAGTAGACATGCCCCACAGATCTTCGGTAATTTTGATCTTAAGTTGCTTAAATGTCTTTACAACGACCACAGGGTTAATATGTTTAAATTTGAATTCCACAGGACAGGCTGCAACGTTCCGTCTTAATAAATCTATAGCAAGTGCGGGCGAAGAATTTAAAGTTTCTGTAGTTTTAATAGGAATGTTGGTAAAGAAAGTTGCAAATTCCTTAGCAACATCGATGTTATCGCTAATGAGACCGCGGGAAGTGTTCAGTGCGTAATCATTATTAAGGCTTTTACTTCGGTTCGTTTCATTGTTTATAATTTTCCAAACTGCCTTAATTTTATTATCTGCTGATTTAACCTTGTGGCTAATGAATGAAGCTTTAGCTACTTTGCAGATATTTTTAAAAGTTTTAGAGTAAGTAGCAACATACTTAGTAAAAGTTTCTGTGTTAATATACGGCTTAAGGCCATACAATTCAAATAATCTTTCTCTACTTTTCCTGATGCCTTTAGTTGCCCAGTCACTAAATAAAAATTTAGGGCAAATAGTTTTGGATTTCTGCTTAAAAAAGTGATTGAACTCTGTTTGTACTAATGAAAAGAATTCTTTATACAAAATATTACCATTATTATCATTTAGGCCCTGAACACTTAACTTGCTAATTAAAGTGCTATTAAACTTATTTAAATTACCCGATGTTATTGGTCTAGTTTGTATCTGTACTTTTTGAATTGGTGTGTTGGACTCAAAAGTAACGGTTTGACCGCTGTGATCAGAAGGGAGATAATTTACAATGGCTTTATCTAAATAGTTGCAGTCACAAAAAACATTATCAATACATGTAGCAGTAGCCGTAGTTACTCGCGTAGGTTCCAAAAACACATTTGAAAGATTGAATGATTTAAAGAGGCTTATCAATCTGCTACTATTTGAATTATTTTCCAAAATATTAATATTAAAGTCCCCACAAATAATTACTGATTTATTACCAGTTGCAAGTTTCGCCAAAACATCTTCCATTACCGACTCAAATATAGAGTAGTTTTGATAATTAGGAGGTCTGTAAACGCACACTATACAATGCTTATCTAGCTCAACACAGGACAGTTCAATGCTATGTTCCACTGATAGTTTAACTATGTCTGTACGAGTTTTAGATTTTATACAATTTTTAATTAAGATCAGTGAACCTCCACGAAGCATGGATTTTCGGTTAAAACAGCTGCCCACACTATAGTTCTCATAATTAATTAACATTTCATAATCTTTCAACCAGTGTTCAGTTATACAAATAATATCAAACATTGTTTTTTCTAAAAACAATTCAATTTCCAATTGTTTGGAAGAAAACCCCTGAATATTTTGATGAAATAATTTCAAGGAATTCTGCTTAGCCCCTTTTTTACAATTAAGTAATTGAATGCCAGAAGATACCTTGTTGGTGGTGAGATTAAAAAGATTGTTACTGGTACCTTCTGTTGTCTTACTGACTAGTTTAAATTGGTATCACTAACCACCTTAATATTAGTATTATTACTAATTTTTGTGGTGCTAATTACAGTAGACTTCGACATACTACTTATGTCTGAGTTTATATTAAAAGCTAATAGCCATGCTATTTGACGTCTAAAACTAATAGGCAGATACGCAGTATCCCTAGTCGATTTTAATTTCTCAACAAAAGTGTTGGTGTCAAAAAATATAAGTTTGTCACTATAGCAATTAGCTAATAAATGCATATGGTTATTTAGCATATGTATATTAAGATTTTGCCTACTTGACAAGTGCTCAAAGTATGGAAAAGCACACAATATTATTTTCTGACAGTTAATCTTCAAGATTTCAGTAACACTATCAGTAATGTCATCTTGTTTTACATTAGTACTATTACCTACTAATACAGAAATAATGGCCTTTGGATCATAATTATTCCCAATTATTGATGACATTATCTCTTTGTAGGATTTACTTGGCATACAATAATTTACAGCAGATTGACTCAGGTTGTTACGCAGTAATTTACCTAACCCTCTCCCTAAACTGTCTGAAAACATAATAGAACAATAACAATTTTTACTAGAACAGGCGTGGCCACAAGTTTCTGTCTGTGCTACTTGCGACGAACCTTGTACATCCTGTGGTGTATCTTGGATGGTAAAACAGTCTCGAGCCACTCCAGACCGGGACGGGTCCTCCGTTACCTCAGGTTGGAGATTCTCAAGGTTGGATTCCCTTTGACAAGAACACAGATTAGAGCCTAGAGTCATCGGGTCCACTCTAGCTGGGTCATCATTACACATTTGCACTAACTCATTTGCAGCAAGGATGTGTTCATTTATTTGTTTTTGAGAGCTCACATACTTAATATAAAGTAAATGTAGTGACTCTTCAAGTACCTCAATTTCAGCCTGTAATCTTTGAGTGTCAAATTGATAAATGTTTTTACTATCTTCTAACTTCAATTCATAATTTTTCAATTTTTTTACTAGACAAACACGTTCTTTCCTTACTTTAATATTATTGGAACTGTGTTTTTGTTGTTTCTTGAATTTATTGCATCTATTTATGATTTTATTTAGTTTAGCATATTTCTTAATTTTATTTTGACTTACTTTATAGCTACTATTATTATGTTTCAATATAGAATCTTCAGTTAGGTCTATTGTTACTAAGGAATGAGGGTTACAATTAGTTTTAAATAGTTCATGATACAAGTTATTGGTTTCCTTCACCTGAGTACATTCTTTTTGCTGCTGCAACTTATTAATTCGAACATTTGCATGAATTAATTCCTCTTCTAGGTCCCTAACCTTACACAAAGCCTCCTCATATAAGTTACTGCAGTTACTGAAACCATCCGTGACCAATCGCAGTTTGTCCCGATCATCGACAACATCCAGATATTTTTGATGCAGGTCTACTAGCTCCTGCTTCAAGCTTGTATTACAAAAATTGTAAAACAAAAATAAATTAACAATTTAGAAATTAAAATAAGCCGTGGGAGCTAAGAGATGACCAGTCCCTACTGGCGGCGCCCGTTCACGAACATGACGTATGGATCAGCACCATTCAGCTCAACCATTTTGAAGGGAACTTAATGATCCAACACACACGCCACCACCAGCGAGACATTTGAGTGAGCATGACATACTCTCAGCTGCCAGGGCACATTCAAGTCAATGAAAGACGTACCCTGTAAATGTTAGCTATATAGTAAGGACATAGTGCTCACACGTATGCTATGCAATTATACAATACTAAAAGGTTGAATTTATACAATGCAAATGTATCTAGCTTTTACAGTCTACAGCAGCTCCAACAATGTTTACAAATGCTATTCAATTTAGTTTAAGGTACCTTGTGGAGCAGGACAAGCAAAGTGTTGGTGTGAAATAGCATTATGATTCACATAGACGTCACTCATACATAAACTAGTAGTTCTTGCTTAAGGCTATCCCGATAAGTATTGTTAATAGAAAAATAGAACCGTAGCCTACACATACATACATAATATACAACACATACAAATAAATAAAATTAAAGTTTCTGTTTTTAATGTAGAAATAACAGATTTGTACTAAACGCATACGACAATATATCGATACTTATAACAAAAAAAAACAATGTTATTTTTTTTTTGTCCGAAACGACTAGACTGATTTACACGAGACTTTCGCTGACAGATAGCAGATTTTTTTGTCCCGGAACATGTACCCGTGAGATAATTTCCGACATCAACGCGGGCTAAGCGGCGAGCAGCAGCTAGTGATGATTTAATTAGCTCAATTTATATCCGAAATGGAAGAATAGTAACCGTGTATGGCACATCACTAGTGGCTCTCGGTAAATATTCTGACCATACTCATACTGCGAATGATAAGCTTATACACAAGACAGGTTTTTTATTTACATGCACGTGCTCATTGTTGATACGTGACTACATTTTCTGCTAAAATTTTATTAATTAAACAATAATATTTTTACGATATTTAAAATAAACAGGGGTAGCAGTGGTGATATTATATCCCGGCCGTCATTAGTAGTAAGTCTTTGACATTAGTTAGTTTGTCAGACAGAAGCTTAAAAATCTTACAGCCAGTCTTACTAAGGGGTATCGTGTTCCCCAGTTACTGGGTTATGGGAGGTCAAATAAGTCACTTCATGTAAAATACTCAGTCCAACCGGACATTCTTGGGAAAAAGCTAGCTAGAATGATATACTGAGAACAGTTTTTTTTTTTGGTTGGTAAATCTTTAAATAACTTCTCCCGCTCTGGGTGGAGCAGGAGGGCGTGTCAGACTTTTACTGACTAAAACCCACCCGTGTTCCCTCAGTTGCCTGTGTGCCAGGGGCCGCCGTATCTCTTTCGAACAACCCGCACCCCTGGCAGGACTGAGAACAGCACCCTAATTGCGTAACTCACGATTCATCATAATTTGTTTCGTTTTGAAACAGATGGCGAAACCATTGCTTCATATGTTCGAAAAATGTGTGTGTTCAACAACGTAAATAACGCAATGAATATTGTTGAAATGTCAAATTGAAACCGATTATGATTAATCGCGTGTTAAGCAATTAGGGTGCTGGTGGTATTCAAATGTTTGTCCGATGCTACCTGGAGCCTCTCTACTTGCTGCTGGCTGACGAATTATAACTTATAACTATAACCACAGCATGGTAAAAAATAATAATAATGAACAAATTTTAAGCGAGTAAACAAATAAGCATTATAAATGTATTTGTATTTATGATTTGATGACATTGTATTTATTTTTATATTGTGATTTGTATTTATTTCGTGTTTCGTAACTTGTGATTATAATATGGGCGAACCTGAAATAAATGGATATCATATATTTTATATTTATAAAAATAAAAGTAAACATAAAATGCTTTATAGGAAATAAAATAATTCAAACGAAAATTAATAAAGCGCTTTTCCTCTCCCTCTAGTTATTTAGTTATTAAAAAATTTGCTGTACCCGACAGGGTCCATAATTGTGTTTTTATTTACCACCTGTAAGTGTAGGTACATTATGGATTGCAATAAACGATTTGATTTGATTTGATTTTAATCTTTTAAAAGTCGTGTAGTTCGTACCTATACGAGAGACGAGAATCAAATCAAATCAAAACAAAACAAATCATTTATCATCATCATGCCTAGAGTTTTCCCAGCCATGTTGGTGTCGGCATCCATTCAAACCGGATGCAGCTGAATACCAGTATTTTACATGGAACGACTGCCTATCTAACCTCCGCAAACCAGTTACTGGGTACTTCGATACCCTTGGTTAGACTGGTTGTCTGACTTTCAGACTTCAGACGACCCGTAACGACTGTCAAAGATCCAGGGATTACAGACGGGACCAACGGCATAAAGATGGTCATTTTTACATAACAAGACCACGTTAACCCAGCGTAGCTGAACCTGATTGATCATCCTGTATGGCTGGTATTACTTAGCCACAAACAGTAAATGATATACTTGAACGTAATATTTATAAGTATTTTAGTGTAAACTTGCATATTTTTAGTTCGTTACCACACCTTGTATAATTTATAAATAGTAAATCTATCAATTTCAATAGCTACCTACTAGCAATTAGTTATTAGTTATAAAAAAACAGATTGTATATTAATATCAACATTCTCTTAGTATTACTCGTTACTATTTTTATTTATGTTATCTGACACACATCTATTTTATTTAAGTAGCCATACACACGTCACGTTGCAGTATTGGTATAAAGCTGATTTACATCCGTCACCTCACACGTCAGGTCCAGTTGAAAACCAGCGTCAGGCAGTAGTTGTCTGGCATTTATGCTGAACTGGGCCTTTTTAGCGCAGCCGTGAGGCACACTTTGACGCACTTTACACTTTTTGTTGGTTTTTTATTTTTATTATTTAGCTGTATATTGTGTGCCTTTGACTGTGCTAAGTAAATGTATTTTCTTTCTAGTTATCACAGTCCTTTGAAATGAATGTAACGCAGTACCTATTAAGTACCAGCCAAGAAATTTGGTAAAGCCAAGAGAAGGAAAATGATTGATTACTACCAAACGAACGGGCGACGGCAACGAGAAATAAATAAAGAGCAACCTACAGACGTTTCTTAGAACCTGGATAGGGTAGCGACACCAGTTATGAACGTGGCAGTTAATTATACAAAATGTGTTTTTTTTGTCCGTATTGTCCCACTGCTGCGCTGGGCATAGGTCTATCCCATAGTTTTCTCCGGTTAATCTCCCATAAACGCCTCTTAGTCATCACGTCGTCAGTCGTTTCCTCAGCCTCCCCGTCTTCTGTTTGTCAAGTCTGTTAAGCTAAAGTGGAATTGGGCAACCCAACCTACCTATGTAGCTATGTACGTGTGTATGTACCTATATAGAATGCACTTGGACAGATGGGTCAGAGTCATTATGCAATGGGAGCCAGAAGACAAATTGAATGTAACTACTTTTGCCCCAGAAAGAGGGTAATGATTTTCGAGAGTATGTATGTATGTCCCTATCTCTTTGGCACGCTCTGTAGCCTAAACGACTTGCTGGAGGAGGAGTCGTTAGATTCGTCTTAGGCCTCTGCCTCGAATTTTGCGGGCAGCGGGGCGGCGGCGGCGGCGCCGAGGCCTTAATGGTAGAAGTGTACATGGGCTATGTGATGTTTATATATTGCATTTGCAAATACAAAAAAAAGGAGAGGAAGGTTTTTTTTTTTAAGTAAGTTACACAAAACAGTATGAAAGTGGAGTGCTGATATTTTTAATGTATTTATGCATGTATAGCAGTAAAGATTACTGACTACGGAAAAAATCATCTAATGTTACATCGTCTACATCCAAGATGTTAATCGCAATTAGAATACAAACAAAAAGTTTTTTTGTCAAGATAAACTAAAACATGGTTTTAATGGCGAAATGTAGGTGCCTCTGCCTAATTCTCCGGGGGCTACGGCGTGATGATACGTGTTGTTGTGTTAATATATTATAGTGAATGTTTTAGTAAAAAAAAAAAATCCTACCTGTCAATGATCCACTAGCCAAGGAATGGTAGCATTTCGAGACATTTTTTTTCAAAGAGAAAAAAAAAAAACATTTCGGTATGAGCGCAACAGTGACAGTCACCCTACTGAAATTTCTAAAGAATTCTGTAACGCAATACTATTTACAATCATCACTGAAATATGTCTCAGGTTCCGTCAAAAAAGATATCGAATATTACTGAGTTTTTATTTTTTATTACCTAAATTATAGAAAACTGTCACATTTATTTTCCTTGAGTTTTTGATGATCTGCTCTAAAAGGTTAAGTTATATAATTCAACAGCAATGCCAACAGAGTTAAGATGTTTTCAATAATTACCTATTTTAATTGAATACGTGAAATACCTATAAAATACCAATTGCCAATTGTATCAGTAAATCTTTCTAAAAGATATATGAAGAGTTTTTGCTCAACCTGAGCATCGAATCCTGAACCACGGTCAACCACAACAAGGACAACCAACGAGACCTCAGAGCAATTATGCTGCAGATTCATATTTATTTACCTACAACATACCCAAAACCCTTCAATACTACTTAAAACTTTCTCCTATAATATACAGCAAAATTATTAGTTATATTTACTGCCCCAAGCGAGGGTCCCGGTTACGACCTTCGAATTTCTGCAATTGTCATAAACTTCACTAAGGAAGGAATTAATAATAATCTTCCCTTCGTTCCTATATTTACGAAGACCTGACAAACTAATAGGCTCCGTTCACAGTCTCGAGCGATGTGACTTGCGACGCGACATGCGTCAAGCGACACGCGCACCTGACTTATTTTCGTCCGTCGCGTTTCGGTAAAATTTACGGGCGGTTCCTACTTCGTAAAAGAAGAACAAAAAGAAAGAAAATACATTCATTTAGCATAGGCTAAAAGGCAAACAGCAAGAGCAAAAAAAAACATTACCAGTCTATAACGTTCCCACTGCTGGGACACAGGCCTCTGTGATAGGGAGTGGGCCATAACCCACCACGCGGGTCCAGTGAAGGCTGGTCACATATTCTCGAATTTTTAGTTCTAGGACACGCCGGTTTTGCCTCACGATGTTTTCCTTCACCGTTTTGAGGGCAGTGGTGATGAAATAATTGCTTTTGTATATTATATTCGAAAAAACAACCACAAAACCCCTTCTTCTCAGTTCCAGTCGGTCGTTGAGACAATTCCATTGTTTGTTCTTTTTAGTCGCTGTCGCAAAACGCATGTCGCTTGAGCGTGTAGCTGGTCGCCACGGGGTACTGTATTTAATAAACGCCCCGACAGACATCAGATTGTCAAGAGAAATTACTTTTTTCACCTTTATTATTTTCTGACTGGTTGTCAGTTGTCAGGGACACAGACAAATGGAAGAAGTATGTTAAGTTCAAACGATTTTTGTACTCAAAATAAACTAATAAATAATTCAGGAAAAATATTGCTAATGGAATAAAAAACAGGCTGATTTCGATCCTGATGCCTATTTACAATTTATTCACACTAGCACTAATTAAAAATTGCCCTCATATTGGGATTTGCTAGGTCAGTATGCATCGTACCTTAGTTATGTTAACTTTTGCAGCCCCTTTGATTACTTTCATACATTTCAGGTTTCTTGTGGATTGATAGAATGTTAAGCTAACGACTTTTTGAATGATACTTTTGCATCCTAATGTAATTGTAATATTTAAGACTTTGAAATCTCACTTTGTTTTAATTAATAGTTTGACATTGACATTTTGACATTAATTAGACAATATTTTTAACTGACATATCTCATAGTGTAATATTAATTCGTAATTATTTATTCAATAGTATCAGTTTATTACCTAATATTTTAGTTTAGTACTGTAATAATTTTATTTTTGTATGTACCTAATATTTGCGCGCCCCACGTGGCAGAATATGATGAGACCAATTATTAATTTAAGACCATGTAATGTACCATGTTCGGACAAATAAATGAATTGAATTGAATTGAATTGAATTGAAGCTATGCTTGCTGCAGTCGGTTCGAGCATGAGTGACCATCTATGAACAAAAGCATGATGAGCGGAGATCATTGGCAGTTGTTACGGGTAGTCAGAAGACCAGGTCTGAAAACCAGTCTCACCAAGGAGTATCGTGTTACCCAGTAACTGGGTTGTGGAGGTCAGATAAGAAGTCACTCAATGTGAAATGCTGGTATTAAGCTGTATCCGGTTAAACCGGAACCCAACCTCAACATACTTGGGAAACGGCTTCGTTGATTGATTAATACATTTCACTAGTCTTCCTCGTCTTGTTGCGTTCTAAAAATGGCAGCTGCTAGATTGTCCCTTCCAGGGATACGAGGTGGCGACAGCTATATGCTTGAATAAATAATTAATTTGTAAAAACTAACAACACAGACCTATTTATCTAAGCACTATTGTTACTAACACCAAAATACTAACCAAAAATATGGACCTTAGTCGGCGTCGAGATGTGGTCGCAGTGGACATGGGCCTCACGGACATGGGCCTCACCCCGCTCTCTTTGGGAAAGAGAACTGGCGCAAACCTGGAGTACTAGATACTAACGATCGTAAGGAAGTATGGTAAGGCAAAGAGCTTCACGGACGCTTTTTCCGGGCTCTTTATGAACCTGATGTGGACTTTCTGGCGTCTTTATCCTGGCTGCGTTTCGGCAACCTCTTCGGGGTAACCGAAGGTTTTGTCAGTGCGATTATGGGTGAAGTTATCATGACGAATAACTATCGGAAATACATTGTCAAGGATGGTACGGTTGACATCTGTTGGGCATGACACTGTCCCGGTGAATCAATCCGACATATCGGTTCCGGTTGTTCTCGTCATGCTAATGGCGAGTATATGCACATACACAATCTAGTAGGTAGGATTATGCACCAGCAACTGGCTTTGCAGTACAGCCTTGTGGAGTCTGAAATACCATACTACAGGTATGTGCCCGACCCAGTTGTCGAGAATGGTCACGCCACATTGTAGACAGGACTATTGTAGCCAATAAGCCTGATATTGAGGTGATAGATCGACGAAAGCGTTGTGCAATGATTGTTGATATCGCTGTCCCTCATGACGAGACGAATCTCGCGAAAGCTGAACAACATAATAAAATCAAGTATCTTGACTTAGCTCACGAGGTTGTCGACATGTGGAACGTGGACTCTGCAATCATTGTACCGATAATCGTTACAGTAAATGGCTTAATAGCGAAGAGCCTCGACCAACATCTCAGGAGGTTCTCATTGCGCGGTTGGATCAAGGGCTTGATTCAGAAAGCAGTACTCCTAGACACGGCACGCATAGTCAGGAGGTTCCTTTCTCTAGAGCCCTGACCACTGGCAGCTTAGACCACCGGTAGCTTGGACCACCGGCTTCTGATGCCGATGGGCCACAATTTTTTTTTTTTAAATATGATTAATATGTATGAAAATGAATAAACGATAAAAAATCAGCCTGTATTGTCTCACTGCAGTACAAAGGCCTCCCTTTTGTTTTCGATACGGAACACGATACTGCGCTCTAAAACACAAATCACAGACGTCACCCAAAAAGCAGCCAAGCTCAAATGGCCTGGACACGTTTGCCACATGTCGGATGCATTGTGGGCTAAGACCACCACAGCATGGATCCCTGAAAACGTCCAACGGCATTGTGGAAGACCCTGGCGTAGATGGCGGGACGAACTTGACGTTTATGTGAAGCATTAGTCCATATTGGCTCAGGATCTAGTTGAGTGGAAAAAGAAAAGGATTTTTTTATTTTTTATTATTGTTATTCTGTTCAGACTTTTACTACGTCACGGATCAAGTCCAGGTTTAATATAAGAGTATTTGATGGCACAAATATCACAATATTTGGGGACTATTCATCTGGCCGTATTGTGTCACGAATGACGACATTTTTCTTTGATTGGGCCGGTTTTAAATAAAAAAAGAATCGAATAATGTTTTCTTTCATTTGAGTTTTTGGCTGATAAAATGTCTTAGAACTTATTATAACAAATATATGATAAATAAAAATATTGAATAAGTTACCAGAATCAATTAGAAAAGAAAAAAATCCATCCATTCACTAACAGATAAAAAAATCTGTTAATAAGTAAATCCCTAAAACTAATTTAGAATACCCAATATATTTTTTCAATTGTTTTTTGAATAAGTTAGATTTATAAGATAGGTCCTCATCTGTATACCTCGCTGTGTCCAACAGGGTCCACGATTGTGAATTTAAGCTAATTTTTACCACGTAAGCATATACGTTGTGAAATGCAATAAAGTATTAGGTATTGAATAATAGTAGGTCTAATGGTTTAGTAATACTAAACCAAGCCCAACCTAAGACAAGATGAGTGTGAGCCCAAGATGTAGTTATTCGAATTGTTTACTTTTAGGAATGTAAGTTAGCAGGTAGTTAAAAAGTCATTACTTACATAATATCATAAGATATTCATTTATTTAAAAAAAAACTTTCTGTAATTTTATTCATAACTAGTTTTCGCTAGCGGTTTCGCCCGCGTGGAGGTCAAAAATTATCCCACGGGAACGTACAACCGATATAAAAACTATCTACCCTATGTGTTAATCCAGGCTATAATATATCTGTGTGCCAAATTTAAGCCAAATCCGTTCAGCCGTTGTTGCGTGATTGAGTAACAAACATCCAAACTTTCACATTTATAATATCTGTAGGAAGTAGGATAATTTAAACATGCATTTTAACAATAATTCAATAAATAAAAATAGTTATTGAATGAATAGATAGATTTTATAGGTTAAATAGAATAAATTTGCTACACAATCTTTTGTTCAATTATTGGGTGCCCATTATAGGGCGAAGACCTCCTCCATCTTTTGCCATAGTAGTATCTAATTAACCAAAGTAATTCGTTTTTATTGGGTCCATTTTTCAATCTGAAAAATATTTTCTTCACACAAAAAATATTTAAATAATCGACACTTAGTGACAGAAACTTATTGAGCAATTTCGAAACATGCAATGGTTCTCGATAGTATTTAACCGTAAACAATCATACACATATTTCTAGTCTGTTGATTACAGGAAATTAGATTGGAAGATTTACGAATGCTCCACAAATTGCTGCACAAGTGCTGAAAAAAACGTTCTCTAGGCAACAAATCGTAAATCAAAGACACGAATGGACGAAAAATACCATGCAGATCTGTTGCAGTTATTTTGCCATATCTATTGTTTCTTTGGCAATACTTTTCTCCCGTACCTACTGTAAGGGTTGCAAAAGAAAACCCCACAGCCTGGCAGAAAAAAACAGTGTAGCTGAATTCGATCACTCAAGCGTATTAATAATAATTCTTAAAGTTATAGAACGTGAACCCGTCTTATTAATAAAAAATAATAGTTTAAAAAACTAAAAAACGCGCTATAAAAACCAAACTAAAAAAGGAGAAAATAATTTAATTCAATTAAAAAACGTGGGGTGCTTGACATTAATTGATTATAAAAATACCTCAAAAAGCACCCCACGCTTTTTAATTGAATTAAATTATTTTCTCCTTTTTTAGTTTGGTTTTTAAAGCGTGTTTTTTAGTTTTTTAAACTATTATTTATTTTAATTTTTTTAGTTCTGTTAACTACAAAAACGTTTTTTTTGCCTTTTTAATTTTTCTATTTTTTTATTTTTTATTATTGAATTGTCATCGGTCCTCGATAAGTTTAATGAAACCTGACCGTTTAAAGTGGGTCAAAATCGCGCTCAAAGGAGTCGGTTACATACAAACATACATTAAGACAGTAACGCTATACACTTACTTACTTCTTTATGTTCAAATCACAATAAACTTCATCTCATACTCTCAATACAACTTGCTTTCCAATCGCTGATGCATCTCTTCTCTGTATCGTTCGCAGACATTACGTTAAATTGTGCAGGTTGCGCTCAAAGCTTCAAAGACTCAGCGAACTATTTGTCTGTTTCATGGAGGTATTTCCTCAATGGATGGCGGTATGTCAAAATGTCTGTGACGAATTTTTTGTAACCTTTGTTTTATCGTTATCCTAAACTATTATTAGTACTTAGTTAGGTCACCTTACATGTTTATAGGTGATACGTTTGCAATTTTGTTTGTAAACATGTAAGCAAATATGTATTTTGGAAAAAATACTTTAAAATCCACATATTAAGTTCACAATGTTGTATGAACTTCAAACATTTTATGCCTCTTTCATTAATGCTAGTTATTCCGAAATCATCTTAATTTACAATGACATCTTGATATACTCATATGTTTGAAAATGGAAATAATATCAATTTTAAACGAGGATTTTCATAGACTTTAGGTAATTAAAACAGGTATTGCGCTTTTATTTAATACTGTTTCAAAAGAGTTTCGCTATTTGGAAATTCCCGATCGTCGTTTAAGTCTGCCAGCAGTTGAAAACCTCCCGGAGTAGCACAATTCTTTCATTTTATTTCACTCTTTCTTTTTCATTTCATTTAGGACATCCTAGGCTGTCTGCCGCTGACTGACTATAGTTTCTCACGTCATGAACCATTCTCTTAAACTTCATGCCAATACGAAATACGAAGCTCTACATCAAAGGTAGTACATTAAAGGTAGTAGAAACACACTGACAATGCAAAATAAATTCACTGACAAGACGTTTTTCCCAAGTTCCAAATCCAACGTATGTGGAACTCCAGGTGATTACATTAAATCGTGCGGGTAAATACTTGTGTATCTATATGTCTGTCTGTCTGTGTCATGCAGATCACAAAACAATCGAATGCTGAACACTCCCAGAGAGAACGCTTCGGAACGCATTATGGGATTGTGGTACTGTTTGTTCTCGAAAGTAGTGATGTGAGTTTAGAAAAATGTCACCCGAAGGCTTGAGAAAGGAAGAATTGTATTATTGCCTTATTGTAAATATCCCTCCAGATTTTTGGATCAGTTTTAAAGCACCTACTGTAGTCAATGCTGACATCAAACATTGCTATGTTATTGTTTGAAGGCTAGAACCAATTTGACATAGAAATAAGGTGCTTTCTCCGTTGGCAAACGTCATTTAAACTTCAATAACTGCCCTTACTACTACGACACAAGGCTTTAAGTCGTGAGGACATGGTGGAGTATATGGTGGAGGTCTGTCCTGCCTGGGCGGAGCACCACCGCGTCCTCGCTGAGGCGATCGGCGGCGGCGATCTCTCGCGTCCGGCCCTGATTCAGGCTATGGTACGGAGCAAGAGTGCATGGGAAGCCGTCACCTCCTTCTGCGAAGCAGTAATGCTCGCGAAGGAGGAGGCGGAGAGCGTGAGGGCGAAGCAAGGATTGTGCTCTTGCGCCCCTAGCCACCGCAAGAGACGCCTTGGGCGTCGGGAGTCCATAACGGACTCCCGGCCACCGAAGGCGCGGGTACGGACCGCGAGCAATGTTTAGCTCACCGTCCAGTAAGGACCAAGCGCGGGTCAACGGCGTGTTTTGTTCCATGCGCGCCTCAAAGAGATGTCAGCAAGAATTAAAGGGGTCTGCTAGGGACGCGGATTTGTTCGAAAGACTTACCGTGGCCCTGGCACAGGCAGATGAAGGAACACGGGTGGGTTTTAGTCAGTAAAAGTCTGACACGCCCTTCCGCTCCGCCCTGAGCGGGAGAAGTCATTTGATGATTTCCTAAACAAAATAAAAAAAGGCTTTATGTCGTAACAGTATGGGTGGTTTTTGATGATAAAGTGTAACCATGGACGGTTGATTGACAGATGACAGTGCAGTGCTAGTGAAACTAATACATTTTCGACAGCAACTTTTTCTGTCAGCGCAATTAAAAAAAATAAGTTTACTTAAAAATAATACCTACTACTCCTTTACCTAATGCATTAACATCGAATAACTAAGTCAGTACATTACTGTGTGCTTGAAATATTTAAATCAATAAATAATAAAAGTTGACAGAAAAAAACCATTTAAAGAAAGAAAAATACTGTTGATTAGCACAGACAAAAAAGCATATCACCACAACAAAATCTCATCGACTTTAAAAACCAACAGTAACTCCGAACTCACTGGTTTATCACGTCGAGCTTTGATTATCACGCGCTGTCGAACCGCGGCCCCCACCGTGACGATTTAATCGCGACAAACAATTTATTTGAAGTCGAAACACTTTCTGTTTGTCTTGACAGCTGTGGGGGGGTGACGTGGAGGGGTAGTGTTTGAGGGCTGGCTTTGAAGGTTTGTTTTTTTTCTTGTCTATGGGACGTGGGAAAGTTAAGGTTTAAGTTTGATGTGGTTGAATTGGATTTGACTCTATTATTCTTTTTGGTTTTTGCCCGAACTCAGTATTTTCTTTGTAAAAATTTCACATGATATATCAACTTGAGTACTTTTGAGTTAGCTTCACTATCACGTATTTTTACTTAGTGTAAATTGATGAGGTTATAATAACTTATTATTACTGTTATTTAAATAGCAGGTAGTGGTATCTAAGTGGTAGGTAGCACCACTAAAAAGAGAAAAGAAAACCATAACAAAGCTTTGTAGTGTATTTTTTTGGAAAACGGTTGTTTTTTTTTCTTAAATAGCCTTTGGAAACTCAGTATTCTAGTTTATTATTTTGTTTTCCCCTAGCTACACGGACCGAAGACCCTCAAAACAGTAGCTGGGACAGTCTGGATGCAGAAGGGGAGGACAGAGTGTTGTGGCGCAGCTTGAGAGGATTATGTCCAGCAGTGGACTGTGGTAGCCTTCATAGTCTGTTCGCTATTGTCGGTCTACAAAAATTCTTACCACCTAAGTTAAGCTAGGAAATTTAAGTTAAACGCGAGTTGCGTTTATGCATACTTCGTTGCCCACGTTATTAAGCCAAAGACTTATTTAAAAAACTTTATGTATATACTTCACCGGCACCTACTGAAAGAAAGAAAGAAAGAAAAAACGTTTATTTGCGGTAAATATGACGCAAAAAAGTACAGGAACACAAAAAAAAATACACACTGGACACAACGAACCATAGAAAGAGGTACAGAGGCCAGCACATCAAGCTACCCCAATCTGTTTTGTTTGGTAATTTTTCAACTTTATTTCAAAACAGTAAGGTTCAAGTTCAATTAGGAAAATGTGACAGTTTGAGATAGCTTCATGTGCTGGAATCTGTACTATGTACTAACTTCCTCGGAAATCTTCCACGAATAGTTTTGCTACTACAATTCTCCTTTCTGTATTTTTTATTCCTTCCTTCTGTACTTAAAAAAAAACGAGTCAACAACATTACCGAAAAATGCCAGTTACGTCACCATCTGCCTAGCCTTTTCCAACTATTTTGGGTTCGGCTTGTAGTCTAACCAGATGCAGCCGAATAATAGTACTTTACATGCCTATCTGACCACAACCCAGTTACTGGGTAATACAACACCCCTTGATAAGATTAGTTTTCAGACTTTCGGGCTTCTGCCGACCCGTAACGACTGTCAAAGATCCACAAATGAGAGGCGGGACCAACGGCGAGGCATGGAGGGGTCTTCGCATGTAAAGATGTTCACTCATCCATGGACCAAAACGAATGCAATATACCATCCAAATTTGTAAGGAGAGAAATTAACCTCTGCATGCCAACTCTATTGCATTAGTCGTGAGGCATGGCAAGTCATATATAGTACATGCTAGGACATAATGATTTAAAAAGGTCGCTATTAGCGAAATCGATAAGGAATACTATCAGTCTAATGAATTATAAACCAAAAAAGATAACCTCAAGATAACAATAGAACGCCTAGGCATAGAAACCAAAGGAGCCAGAACCTACTCCTTAAAAATAAATATCTACCCTACCTACATTTAGGCAAACCCTTTCAAATTACTGCCGGTAATAACATTGTGAGCCTACAGGCTGGCCAGGTCCTCAGAGCCTATTTAGTGAACTTTATTACGACATTTACATTTTACTTCGAATAGCTACTTGTACTGGGATGATAAAAATGTATTATTCCATTTGCAAATGGAGGATTTAGGTATAGGTAAAGATACTTAGACTGTACCTGGTATCCTAATTGCATCTTCCCTTCAAAATCCAAAAGATTTTGAAGGGAATTGATATAAATTGCTTTATTATGGATGATTAAGCTGCACTTGTCGCGGTTTGTTCGTGAATCGGTGACCACCCATTAGATATGAAGACCTCTCTATGCCTCGGATCGCATGTTGCAAGTCCCAGATGCCATTGCTAGCTTCAAGCTTTAAAGTTACCCAGTAACTGTGGAGGTCAGATTGGCAGTTGATTCATGTGAAATACTGGTATTCAACTGCATCTGGTTAGACTGCAACCTGACCGCAATATAGTTGGGAAAAAGGCTAGGTATTTTTTTTTTTAATTTATATAGGTAGGTATAGATTTACCAAAAAAACACACACAACATTAACCCACAGTATTTGTCATAGTTATAGAACTCGCATGTTTCAAAGTTATAGGAAACCACATAACTATTTACACCATAGGTACTAAAGAAAAATAAGCAGTCTTTGCGACTGCCGACAGAAGAATTAGAACTATTTGCGTACACAGAGCATTATAACATGTCGGTGACACACGCACCCATAAGATTTTCCACTACCAAAAACCAAATATAAAAAATCTTTTATAAATACTATCCAATCACATTCCAAACCAAACCACCAATACAACTTCCCCACTTATCAAATATCGAACGAGAATTATATTCAGCATCGCAAAAGCCGCTTTTGATCGACATGTACCATTAACTTGTACAGTTTACGAGCCGAACTGATGCTGGCCACAATTTGGGCCTCAAAGGCCACACGCTGGGTCAGAATTCAATAAACTTGTCAATAACTTATATAAAATAACGCCCCCGCGATGACCCCAGACGCAGGCCTGTGCTTCGGGACAAATAAATGTACACAGTCTGTTTTATTTATTGTAACGGCTATTTTGTGACGGCCATTTTTGCAGGTCGGAATTGTAATGTGGATATGAGTTTTGCACGTGTGATTACTAATTATGCTAGTATCTTGATAATGTTTTAATTGTTTTTTTTTTTTCGATTGGAAACGGTTTGTATTTTAACTGCTCATGTTACTGTGTGCCTTAAGGGGGAAGCGCCTTGGTAGCACGTAAAAGGTTTTTTTTTGGGTTATTGAAGTGAAAACTTCTTTAGGCGCGTTAAGCCCTTTTTGGGTGATCAAAAATCATGGAACTCGCGTCATCGTCACCGAACGCTTGAGCACACGGATGAGTTCCGCGTTGATGTCTTTTGGAAAAGTCCCTTTCTTTCATTAGGAAATTCTAATTATTTTATCCCTTTCTTTCCCTTTGTGTTTTTATCGTAAAAATCTGTGCTGTTACCTTTAACGGCTGAAGTTGATCGCTCGTTTATCATTTTTTGATCCAATGTGAAATCCTGTATTGACGATTAAAAAAATACACGTAATTGTTCAAGTTTTCACTTCTGTCGGCACTCCGGGAGTGCAGTGAAGTCAGTTGAACGGACTGTAAAAAAATGTTTGTTTAAATGTCTAATCTTATTTCAAATGGAATATAGTTCATACAAAAATCCTATGGAAAATAGAACATACAGTTTTCCCGAATTTGATGTGTTTTTTTAACAAAAAATTGCTGAATCAAACAAGCAGCATATAAATATACAGACGCCAGCACATCAAGCTACCCCAATCTGTCAAATTTCTTTGATAAGTTTTCAACTTTATAACAAAAGCATAAGGTTCATGTTCAATTGGGAAAATTTTACAGTTTGGAAAAGCTTGATGTGCTGGAATCTGTATATAACCCGGGATGGGTCGAAACTAATAAAATTAATAACAGCGAAACGGTTTTTTTTTGCATAGAACAAACATTTTAATATTCCGAAATGTTGTCAAAAGTTTTTGCGCACCCATGTTTAAAATATAACTCATGTTTTTCAAATATCTCATAGTCTTTAAAGAGCATATTTTTTCAGAATTTTCATATTCTAAAATAATAGAAAACTCTCAAGGAGCACGTTTTTCTTCTTAACTTTAAATATATTCATACTTTCGGGGCATGTCATGCTTTTTTTTAAAATCAGCTGTTAGTCATATTTAAAAACAGCTGTTACTAAAATCTTGATCTATGTTTTTTGTTCTTAAACGTGGTCATGCTCACTTAAATGTCTCGCTGATGGTGGAGCGTGTTTTGGATTATTCGGCTCTCTACAAAATGGTTGAGCTGGACGGTGCCGATCCATGTATCATGTTCGTGAACGGGCGCCGACGGTTGAGACTGGTCATTACTTAACTGCGACGGCGTATTTCTAGTCTTTTATTTTGAATTTGAGAGAACTTAAATAAATAAACTTTGTAGGCCTTACAGACTAGATTTGTAGACGATTTCCTACTCTGTTTTTTAATTCCTCTAAGTACCTGGTACTTATTGACAGGCCTGCACTGTCCTCCCATACCTATTATCACTGTATATTGAAAACATTGTAAAAGCCAATTATTTTTAAAAGAGTAACCGTGGAGTTTCTTGCCGGCTCTTCTCCATAGGGAGCGACAAATTGGAACAATGCACCTAGCTTCTGATGTTTCATAAGTGCCCATGCAGGCTTATGTGAAATAAAATATTTTGATTTTGATTTTTTTGATTTTGAATTGTTCAATTCTTAAGTTTTAACATTGTTCTTACTTATAGATTGGCGTGTGCTAGCTGACATATGGCAAATTTTATGTTTTTTTTTTGTGTTTCGTAATTTTTATTACCTATTATTGTATAGAAACAAGTTCTTCTAACTTAACAGACAGCTGTGCTGCTGGGGAGTTTGTTCCGCTACTTAATTCTTCTTCCCAGCTAAAGCACTAGGAAGTGGTGAAGGGCGGGCGTTTTTGGGGGGACTGTCTTATGTAATTTTATTTTGACGTTCAAAAAGTGCTGACTCTCAGCCTAGTTTGAATAAATGACTTTTGATTTTGATTTTTTTGAGAAGCAACAATTATAATGTACCCAGGATTTTGTAACATCTTGATTTTAAAACTGTTTGTACTTTCCTGCCAGTTTTTCTCCATAGAGACCTACGTTTTGAAATGGGCAAATAGCTTCACCTTTCTGAGTAACTGACCGACTCTTTGACAATTTGAAAGTGCCTGTAAATGATCTTATTGAAGTAATTGCATAGTTTGAGTTTAGTGATAAGGATACCTATTGATTTAAGATATTGTTGGTAGAAACTTATTACTGGCCTCAAAAGAAACTAAAGAGCTACGAAAAAATGGCACCTTTTTTTCCTATAACCATCAATTTACTTTATGGGGATATCGTCTCGTGAGAAGATCCCCTGTTCCTTCACATTTTTTGAATGAAGCAGAAATGAAATACAAAATGCTTATTTCTTTGAAGACACTTTACACGTCAATATTATAAAACTAGATGGTGCCAGCATCTCTTAGCTGACTGATTCCTGAGAAGAAATGCTGAAACAAACTCAGCGGTCATGGTCTGTTTTTACACGCTTTATATTAGCTTCACTTGTATGTCAGTATGTAACTCTCCGTGGGTTTGCGCGCCTGCGGCCTTCCTTGGTTCTGGTAGCCGTTTTTTATAAACTTTGCTTTAAGTTACGCTTTATATTAGCTTCACTTGTATGTTTGTTGGTTTGTTTGTTTGTATGTTTGTATGTAACCGACTCCTTTGAGCGCGATTTTGACCCACTTTAAACGGTCAGATTTCATTGAAACTTTGTAAACTTGTCGAGGACCGATGACAATTCAATAATTTAAAAAAAAATAGATAAAAAAAACACGTTTTTGTAGTTAGCAGAACTAAAAAATAGAAAATAAATAATAGTTTAAAAAACTAAAAAACACGCTTTAAAAACCAAACTAAAAAAGGAGAAAATAATTTAATTCAATTAAAAAGCGTGGGGTGCTTGACATTAATTGATTATAAAAATACCTGAAAAAGCACCCCACGCTTTTTAATTGAATTAAATTATTTTCTCCTTTTTTTATTTAGGTTTTTAAAGCGTGTTTTTTAGTTTTTTAAACTATTATTTATTAAAATCCAAAATGATAAATGATTTTTATTTCTGTAAGTAGGTTTGTACAAACACTTTTACACGTCAATCATATTTTTTAAACTAGATGAGGTCGGCGTTTGCGTTTCCTATCTGACTAATCTGAGAAGAAAGGCCGAAACAAACTCAGTGGTCACAGTCTCTTTTAAAGTCCAGACATAATCTTAGTCAGATCATGTGAAAACCATGTGGATTGGTGTCTGAAATGGTCTGTTGAGGAAAGAACTACACAGATTGGGTGGCCCTGTCCAATAAGTGCACGCATTTATCAGTAATCATGCAGCTCAACTCAGAACTTGATGAGCTCAACGAATTGACGAACAATAGAAAAAATAGGAACTTTTAGGTAGGCTGCATAAATTACTCAAACTGCCAGACCATGATTAACACTAAATGAGAAAAAAAAGAAACCAAACAAAAATAAAATAAAAACAAAAATAAAAACATTAAACTATTAGGCTTTAATGTTAGTCTTACATTGCAGGGCCATGTCTACAAGGGCCTGTAAGGGCCTGGCCTACTCTCGTTCAATACCCAGAAGTCAAGACTGATAACAAAAATATACGTCATTATGATCATTATTCTCCAGCCCATATACCAATTTATTTGGGGTCGTCGCAACATGTCTTTTTCTTCTACACTTCTCTACTAGTCGTCATCTCCGTAGTCACACCCTTTCTAACCATATCATCATTCACACAGTCCATCCATCGTTTCTTTGGTCTCCCCCTACTCTTATTTACCTATTATCATAATATTATAGCGAAGTTTGTTAGTCAAATCTTCGACAAACAACGATGAATAGTTAAATATGATCTGCAGCAGTCAAAGCTTAAAGACACGTGCATTATTCTGTCCCCAAACTTCCTCTAAGCAATTCCTATTGAACTGTTAAATAATTCATTAACTGATCACTTCCTAAGGCAGTTGTCCCACCGCTGACGGAAAGCGATTAGCAATCAACTATTTTATCGCTCAAGAAACGTACAGAGGCCAGCACATCAAGTTACCCCAATCTGTCTTTCTTTGATAGTTTTTCAACTTTATTGTAAAAGAATCAGGTTCAAGTTCAACTGGATTTTTTTTACAGTTTTGGTATAGCAACAGATGTAAGTCCCGTGTCAAACTCAAACCTACCTACCTATGTTAAAACTGTTTTGTAATCCTCGTCACTTTTCCCTAAAGGTTCATTAGAAAACCAGCGTCAGACAGCATCAGTCTGTCTGGCATTAATGCTGAAATGAACCTTCTTGGCGCAGCCGTGAGGCTCACACTGTTGTAGTTATTTATTTATTGTCACTTTTTTATTTGTTGTTGTATTTTGTGTTTCACGGACTGTGTCCAAATAAACGGTATTCTTTTTTTCTTTCTTTAAAGTATTTATTACAAACTAGCTTTTGCTAGTGGCTTCGCCCACGTGGAAGTCGGAAATTATTTCACGGGAACGCACTACCGGGTTAAAAAGTCCTTTATCCTATCTTATGTGTTAATTCAGGTTATAAACTATCTGTGTGCCAAATTTCATACGAATCCGTTCGGCCGTTTTTGCACGATTGAGTAAAAAACATCTAAACATTCAAACGTTCATATTTATATTTTGTTTTTAATAGTAGGATAGTAGGCTAAACAAGTACTTTTGAATTGTCAAGAGGTCGGTCAGCCAGAAAGATGGATGAAGTTGCCAATTCCAAAATGTAGTGGATGAAAGATGAGTCTACTTTAGCCAGCCTAAAACCTGGTTGAACTAATTGGTCCATATTTCTAGTGATAAAGTGTCAATAAAAGAGATAGTAATAGTTTATCGCTGATTGTTCACTCTCCCTCCGTTAGTTTGTCGCAGCAAAGAATGTGGACAAAATACTCGTTCAGAGACTTTAGGTTGGTACATACTAGCAAGTGACTGGAAAGTCATTCTATTGCATCCTAATTGCATAACCTACTATCAATAAGAATCGGAATAATATTCGTGGATTTGATGAAACCATTGCTACGTATTTGTAAAAAAAAATTGTTTGCTCAACAAACGTAAATTAAGCAATGAACGCTGTTGAACTACCGGCGGTAAGTCCCCTCTTTGAGGAGTGGCTTGAGAGGCGGCACGGCGTCCTCACCTTCCGCCTGATGCAGGTCCTCGCCGGACACGGTTGTTTCGGGAGGTTCCTGTTTCGAATAAGGCGGGAGGAAACGCCCGGGTGTTTCTATTGCGAAGATCGCCCTGAGGACACGGTGGAGCATACGGTGGAGGTCTGCCTGGCTTGGGCGGAGCACCGCCGTGTCCTTGTGGCAGCGATCGCTCGCGTCCGGCTCTGGTACAGGCCATGGTACGGAGCGATAGTGCATGGGTAGCCGTCACCTCTCTCTGCCAAGCAGTAATGCTCGCAAAGAGGGAGGCGGCGCATGTGAGGGAGAGGCAGTATATGCGCCCTCCCGGCCGTAGCCGCCGCGGGAGACGCCCTGGACATCGGGAATCCCAGGCTGATTCCCGGCCACCATAGGCGCGGGCTTGCGGACGGCGAGTAATGGGTAGCTCGCTGTCCGGTAAGGACCAAGCCCGGTTCGACGGCGGGTTGTGTTCTACGCGCGCCTCAAAGAGATGTCAGCACCAACTGGTAGGATCCGCAAAGGCCGATGCCTGCCAGGGGTGCGGGTTGTTCGAAAGAGATACCGCGGCCCCTGGCACACAGGCAACTGAGGGAACACGGGTGGGTTTTAGTCAGTAAAAGTCTGACACGCCCTCCTGCTCCACCCAGAGCGGGAGAAGTTATTTGATGACTTCCCACCCAAAAAAAAAGTTGTTGAACTGTCAAACTGAAAGCCATTTTTACTGGTTTGCACTGCCCTGCGACAAAACAATCCGAACTTCATATTCTTCGCTGCACGTAACTCGCTAAGTCGTTTGAACTAGTTTCTAGCTCAGCTCGCTCCTCGCCACGTCGGTTCTGGGACAAATGCCTACGAGCAAGTTTCGCCAATCGATCGAGCTTATTCAAAACTGTTCGTCAGAGCTAACTTTTTGGCCCCAAGTGTAAATTACATGGATATGGATGACAAGATGGCGGTTACAAAGTTCCGGGTGTCAATTTTATTGGATTACAGTGTAGTTATTGTATTAATTATTGGTTTTTGATAGGGTAGAAGTACTAGAATCGGAGCTAAAATAAGGAAGCTAGCTCCTATATAATTAACTAGCAGCACTCCGCGGTTCCGCCTGCGTAGTTCCCGTTCCCGTGGGAATACTGGGATAAAATATAGCCTATGTCACCCGGAGATAGTGTAGCTTCGCAACAGTGAAAAAATTTTTCAAATCGGTTCAGTAGTTTCGGAGCCAATTCAATGCAAACAAACAATCAAATCTTTCCTCTTTATAATATTAGTATGCCATGTGAAAGGTTATCCAATGAAGTATGACTTACCCCCCTTCCCCCTTGCTCCTCCGTGCCTCAGAAAGCACGATATGCCGTTGGTCCCGCTTGTATGCGTGAATCTTTGACAGTCGTCCCGAGTCGTTAGATGCCTGAAAGTGTGACAACCAGTCTTACCTAGGGGTACCTATTACTGGATTATGGAGGTCAGATACGAAGTCGCTCTATGTAAAATACTGGTTTTCAGCTTCATTCGGTTACACTGGAAGCCGACCCCAAAGTAGTTAGGAAAAGACTAAGCCGATTCATACTCGTCATTAAAAGACAACAGAACTTGTATTTTTGTTACTAACACCATATTTTACAAAGCGAAAAAACATTTGAAAAAGATTTATTAACTTACAAGAGAAATTGTACAGTGTACAGAAAAACATTTCCATCGAATTGTTTATCAGAAAATCATAATATTGTGCCCTGAACGTATCGAGATCCGAGAAGCATCAATATAAATATGTAAAAAAAAAATTAGGTATTTTTAAATTTGAATTTTTCCTCTCTGAACAAAAGAAAGAATTTCATTTTTTCCTGAAACAGTTATGTTCGATAGGGAGAAAATTTAGAGGATCTTAATACAAGGAAACGGCGTAAGATATTGTTGGGAAAGGCTAGAAAAATGATGAGTTCGCTATTCGGAAGCTTTAGCACGATTTCCCGGGAAGTATTTGTAGCATCTAAGCATCTCACTTTATGAAGGTAATTTTCTTTTATAAGAATTTCAGTTTTTCTTCTCAGCGTTGAGTATTTTGTATCTGTTAAGTAGTTTGTTTCTACTATAGACCGTGTACCGGAAAACGTGGAGTTGGAAGCCCTCCCACAAGGTGGACCGATGACCTTGTGAAGGCCGGAGGAGTCCGCTGGATGCGGGAAGCACAGAACCGGTCGAAGTGGATGACCTTGGGGGAGGCCTATGTCCAGTAGTGGACGTCTTTCGGCTGAAATGATGATAACTAAAGACAGAATATGAGCTATAAGTAAGTACTTAAATTAAATAATCAGCAGCACACACATATATGGTGGCAGAGACATCAACGCGAAAACTGTTACCACGAACTCATCACATAATTTTAGATCCTGACCGAGGAAACACCGTTTCATCATAAAAAATTGTTAATAATAAATAGCAGTAAATATAAATGTCAATAAAAAGAGAAATCTATAAAATAAAGTGAAAAAGAGTCAATACATTGCATGTCAACGCTGACTGAAAACAAAATAATGTCAATAAACAAAACGAATGTTAATAAGTATACAATACTAGTGTCAATACATAATACTGATGTCAATATACAATACTAATACTGAATTCCGGGACATGTTGTATAATACTCAATTCTTTATTGCATTCCATTTGTATTACTTATATGGTATAAACAGTGAGATCAATATGGACCCTGTCGGGCGCAGCAAAATTAGGAGAAAGGAAGATAATTCTCTATCAGTCGTCATAGAATGCGGTCGCCGTGGCCGAAATTTGCTAGAAGACACCATAAAGTATTTTTAAAGGGCAATAGGCTAGGCTACACCCATTTTTGAAAATTGTCATAATTCGATTCGAAAATGCTAATAAACCACTAAAAAACACAACATTTTTACAGAATCGATTAGTGCCATAAAAATGCATTTAAAATTAACTTTTTCATATTTCGCGCGTAAATTGACGAAAACGCTGGACGCAGTGTACGCCATATTGCTCTGTGGGTATGACGTCAGTGTGTAAACAAATGCACTGATATTTTGTATGATAATTGTTTATAATTTAAAAAAATAGTTATTATTCTACTTATCGTTAGTTTGCTGTTCCTGAATGTAAGATATTATTTCAATAAAAAATAATTTTGTTACGAAAATAATAAAAGTACAAAGTTGTTCAGTTGATTAGTATAAACAGCGGTATGACGTAATAACATAGCGGCTACTATTTCATAGTGTTCAAAAACAGATTACAAAACCGAAATCTTTGAAATGAGTTCAAAAATTTATTTGGTTTCTTCATGAACTAAACCCAACATTTTCCGACTGCTTTTTGACTAGGCTATCTCAATAATATATTTTTAGATTTTTTCTCATATAGAGTAAAATACCCTATTGTCAATCCTAGAGGATTTTCATTTTACCAAAAGAGCTCACGAGCTTCGAGCTTTATAAATAAGTATATTCGACTTCCCCACTGGTCTCGTGGTGGCAAGCGGGAGGGGTCCTGGGTTCGTTCATTAGGAATTTCTTTAGCAGCCCGGAGTTTGGAAGTTGGTGATGTGATATGTGCCACAGAAAGTACGTTAAACCATTGGCCCTGCGCCGGAACTCTCTCCGATCGTGTATTCCTGTCCCGTCGGACCATGAAAGTGCGGGAAGAGAAACTGCACCTGTGGCTACGCACACACCCCTTTTTTTGTTTTCGGGGGGAAACCTTCAAAGGCGCCCGGATTTTGGAGTTAAGACCGAGGAGTGTGGGATTTTTACCTCACTAAAACCACCCCGGTGGTCATCTTCTACATATGGAAGGGGGGCATCGTTACCTCTCAAAAGACCGATCCGAACCCCTCTGTGCAACGCCTATTGGGGCACATCTCAGGGTAGACTGTAAGAAACCGAACTCTGCAAGTGCGCAAGGCAGCACGTGAATACTGTGCTCCGTCATCCCTGAGGTTACTCAGTGGGCGAACAGAATCCCTACTCTGAGCGCCCGCAACCTCAAATTCCTGCTTGCCTTTAATTATGCAGGCGGGGTTTCGGTGTTTTAGGCGTCGAGGCGGTTATCTTTCCGACGCTTTCTTCTCCGAGTGGGAGCAGCCTTCTCACGATCCCGTTCGGCAGCCTCTTTCTGGGCCATCACGGTCTCACAGAAAGAAGCCATTTCCTTCCAGTTTTCCGACTTCCCCACCATAGACCTACAACTACTGCTGGAAGTGACAAATCTCGCCCGATCCTGGAGACTAGGACCTATCTTTCAAAAGCCCACGCCGGGCACTCCTCCAGCGTGTGCTGTGCAGAATCGAAGCTGCCTTCGCAATGGTGGCAATTTGTCGTGGCCTCTCGCCCAACTTTGTTCAGGTACTCACCGAAGCAATCGTGCCTGGTCAGCACCTGAATGAGCCTATAACTGATGCAGTCCCCTCTTTTCCTCCAGGCTTAAAAATGCGGTAAGACGGTTTGGACAACGCGCTTACGCGAATTTTGCGACTGTTGCAACCGCTCACGCCATCGCTCGAGCTCGTGTCGCCGTTCCTCCGGCCTCAGCCGAACAACAGCGATTCCTGGCACGTAATTTCAAATAGGCACATTTAAGGCACTTTTGAACGTCAACATTTACATTAAAATAGAATTGATTGTAGTCGCCCCTTCCAAAATGTAGTTTCGTATGGAGAAGAATGGGCAAGAAACTCCACCGTTACTCTTTTAAAATGTTTCAAGTACAATATTTAACATAGTACATTCATTATATGATTATGTGTGAAAACGATACACCCAGAATAAAATTATAATAACAAAATAGGTAAAAAGAATCAAATTGAAGCAATACAGATAAATTAATTCCATGATAAATACATGGTGATTACGCTCATTTAATTTTTTACAGCAAAATCTGCTCAGTTTATCATGTTTCAAACAGTGTACCTATTTTCATTTACAATATTTTACTGTAAAATAGGCTAATAGGATGTCAACACAGTATTTAAGTGCATGTAACTACTTTGACTGCTCGCTGCCGCACTACATGGCTTCCGTTTTGTAGGGGACAAGTTATGAGAGAATGGAGGGAGTGCTAATTATATCCCAAAATATAATTACCATACGCTAGTACTTAATATATTTATTGCATTCCACAATGTAAACTTAGGTGGTAGGACATGATCACTCTGGACTCTGTCAGCCACAGCAAAGTGGAAGAGAGGAAGAGGGCTTTAATGTGAATAATCAGTGGATACACTATATAATATTTAAGAAATACACTGACACGTTTGATTTGTATGAAAAGTGTTGACAGTAGTGTCTTTAGCAGCGGGCGCTGAAGCATCCCTGTGCTTTGTGTTAATAATGAATATTTCTCAAAACGCTAACTCGAACTCAAAACATTTATTTCCTTAAAACCATTTACATGCACTTTTAAAATGTCAAAGAGTCAGTCAGGCAGAAAATTGAAGCTAGTTGCCTATTCCAAAATGTAGATCTTTAAGGAGAACAACGGACAAGAGACTCCAAGAACACTCGTTTCAATCCAGATTTTACAAAATCCTGGCTGGCCACCAGTAAGTCATTTAAGTGACCATGACCACGTTTAAGAGCGTAAAACGCTATACGCTTATGACTTGAAGACGCGTGAACATCAGATACGATTAAATACTTAATAACACTGTGTTTACAATCAGAACAGTGATTATTATTTACTTTGTTTTTTTGCTGTAAAACATAGCTTTTATTCATATTTATGCTTCGTTTAATTAATGTTTTGCATACATCTTTAGTAGTAGTTTGTGAAACTGTTCCATAATTGAGGGTATTAAAACACGAGTGAGGCGGGGTTTTTAATAGTATCACACGAGTGTTATAATGCCTACTCATGTGTAGTTATATACACTATTTTATCTCTCTCATACATTGGGCTTGAACCATTGATATATAAAAAACCCAAGATGCACATTGCACAGTCTCGAACAAAAGTAATACTCAAAACTGTCCCTAATCATACGACAAGGTTATAGTTATGTTAAAACAATTTTTTTTGCAAATTCAACCTTACACGCATGACTTAAAGTGATTTTTACAACGCAATGTCTGAAAAGATCTCCAGTTTTTTTTTTAAATATCAATGGCTTGAACTTACTAAATAAACGATCTAAGTTAAAGTGCAAGAAATAGTTTTGTAATGCTATAAAAATAGAGCCCCGCATAATGCGTTCCACGAGAAAAAAATAATTGAAGGAAACTCCTTGGTGAAATTAACTTCTTGGTTAAGCCCTGAAGGGCAAATCTAAGAAGTTAAGCTAACAGTTAACATCTAAGATCGGCATTTCAGTAACCGTAAAAATAACAGGTAACATCTTTGCCTGCCCCGTTGGTCTGAACGTGGGGGGACCTGGGTTCGATTCCCAGGTCGGGCAAAGTGCTATTGGGTTTTTCCATTAGCATTAGTTTTTCTGGAGTTTGGAAGTTGGCGGTGTGATACCCCCGTGTTTCGGAAAGCACGTTAAGCCGTTGGTCCTGAGCTTGATCTCTCTTCGGTCGTGTCGGATTGCGTGCCATCGGATTATGAGAGTGAGGGAATTAGTACACACCTATGCACTATAACATCTCCCGCGCCACAGTTTAGTCTCAGTTAAGCTTGGCCACCCTGGCCGAAATACGGTCTAGAGGACTACATGTTGTACAACGATTTTCTTAATATGCCGCGGGAATCATCGCATTTCCGTATACAAAGGAGCTTTCCTCCCTTTAAAAAATAAATTACATTAGGTTAGAAGAGTATTATCAACTCTATATACTTCCAAGTCTATTTAGAGCATCCGTTCTGCACCAAGTGCAAAGGACAACTGCTGGAAATCCGACGACTGACGAAACACGAAGTTTGCCGAGGGACATTAAGAAAATAGTTGTACTATACATCATTGTAAACATACAAACTTGAATTTGTTTTTATAATTTTATTATAACGTGACTTTATTTTAGTTAGGTACTGGCAGTTTGATAACTGAATGCTATTTTGTTTTTTACTGAAAATCTGATTAGGAGCAAAGATCATAGTTTTTTTTTTTAAATTTTGCCCCACACTAGGAATTTCTCCTGTATTGTGGGTGCGTTTACAAACATTTAAACTCACATACACAAATAGCCAGACCCGGAACAACTACTTGTAGGTCATACAAATATTTGTTCCATGCTGATCGAACCCACGACACGCAGCGCAGCAGTCAATTCCTTAACCACTGCGCTAACCGTGCCGTGCCGTCGTGTTCGTTAACGATATTTTTTTTCAAAACTATGTCAATAAGATTATCAGCATATTTTTTGTGTTAATTACATTAGTTACCTACTTATACTACGAGTCAGTGATCATTAGTCGTAAGTCTACGTTCTTGGAACTTGAACGCAATGCTTAGCGCCAAGAGTCGAAAATCAATGTGTTTTTTCCCCAATTGTCTCGTCGAACCAATTGACCAGCCCCCTGAATCTACCATCGACCCTTCCACGCGACCGCACCATGGTACATAACCATAAAAATCATTTTATGTACCACAACCACCCGATTTTCTAACATTACCCAACTAAAGGACAATTTGCTGGTCCATCTTTGGCCTCGACTAGGGTGAACGCACGGTAACAAGCGGTAGCGGGCGTGGATTTTTGCGAAGTTAGAGGATCTCGTGGCTAAGTACCTAATAGCCACATAAGTCCATGGCTAAGTTGCTGTGGTCGATCCGCAAGTGGGTAACCATCCATTGTACCGAGACCCCTTCGTCCCGTATCGGCCTCGACTGTAATTTTTATAGATCTTTGACAGTCATTACTGATAACGCAGTAAAGCCGAAAGTCTGACTACTCTAAGAGTCTAACCGGATGCAGCTGAATGCCAGCATTTTATCAGTCTTGTCAAGGAGTATCTTCTATGGTCACCAGCATAGAGGTATGAGGAACAGGGTGTAAAGTTCACTCATACTCTATAGAAAAGGGAGGATCCTCCGACCAGACGGTTGTTGTGTCTGGTGGGCTGCTACCCGACGGTTGATGTCGGGATGTTGTATCTATGCCAGTCGGTAAACTCCAATTGCGCGATGCAGGATTTGTGTGATGTGAAGTTTTGTGTAGTTTGCATGTGGCATTGTAGATGGCGCCACATCACTTTTTGTGTTTTTCAAGTCTTTGATTTTGTAATTCGCATGTGGCGTTGTAGATGGCCGCCGTATTTGTATAATACATATTATAAATTACAGTGTCTTCGTGACTGTGTGTGTGACAACCTTGTTCTCTTAAACTACACAACGAAGTTTGATACGGTTTTCACCATCATTTAGAGAATTTATTCCGGAAAATATATCATCATCATCATCATTTCAGCCGAAAGACGTCCACTGCTGGACATAGGCCTCCCCCAAGCTCCGCCACTTCGACCGGTTCTGTGCTTCCCGCATCCAGCGGACTCCTGCGGCCCTCACAAGGTCATCGGTCCACCTTGTGGGAGGCCTTCCAACTTTACGTCTTCCAGTGCGCGGTCGCCACTCCAGAACTTTTCGACCCCATCGGCCATCTGTTCTGCGTGCAATGTGCCCTGCCCACTGCCACTTAAGTTTGGCAATTCTTTTTTTTTTTTTTTTTTTTTTTTTATTCAAGAGAAAAGGGCTTTGTCGCACATGCGATTATGCCGCCCTGGTTGGCTTAACAAAATCATACTTATCACTATTTAACAAAACCTTAGCATAGCTAGTTTGTAAAGTACTCTAGCTGCGTCAGAAAGTGGCACAGCTAGAACACTATTACAGTAACCTATCTCTCTAATCCTACAGTCTAATTTATTTCTAAATTCCTCATTGCGGACACACTCGATTAATATGTGATAAACATCATCTACGGAATTAATACAAAACTCACAATTAGTCGTCGTTGATTTCGCCATTAGATATAAGAACTTATTACACGGAATGTGTCCGGAACGAAGTCTTAGCGCGGTAACAGTATCACATCTATTCAACAGCTGATTATCTATCCACGGTGAGTTCAAGGGATGCGGTTGGATCGTTTTGTACCAGATTCCTTTCTCTTGTGATCTTTTATCAAAGTACTCCTTCCAAAGCGAATAACAATCCTGTTTGATATTAGGTATAAAGTTAGTGAAGTAAGGAGAAAGGTTAACAGGAATTCCATCACTTATGGCCTGCTTGGCTAGTGAATCAACAATATCGTTGCCTCTTATTCCGATATGTGATGGTATCCATTGAAGAACTATGTGTTTACCATAAGATTGTAGTTTCAAAATAAGTTTCAGTATAGTGTAGGCTATCGGTGTTCCTCGAAATGTCGAGGTACATCGAGCCAAATGTTGGAGCGAACTTCTGGAGTCTGTGAGAATGACAATATTGTTTTGATGTATTGATTTTACATACGACAGAGCTTCTGCGATCGCAATCAGTTCCGCTTCCATTATACACACACTGGCATTAATTCGAAACTTCATTGCATTGTCTTCAGATTCATAAAAGGCGGCCCCAATACCGTCACCGTCCTTAGAACCGTCTGTAAATATTTTAAAGTAAGTCGAGTATTCGGAAGTAATGTAGTCAACAAATAAATTTCTTAGGCTAACAGGATGGTATTGAGTTTTTGGTCTGGTCATAAAACTGACGTCGTGTTTTATAAAATTGTTGCTATCTATCATACTAACCCATGTACTCTGGGAAAACATATCTAGTTTAGTACTACAATGAACTTTTAAAGTGTGTAGTGAGTCATGAACCAAGATTAACAAGGGGATTCTTTTGTTTTGCCAATATGTAGAATTATTACACAATGTGGATAGCTCGGAAAGTAAGCTGATACCTCCAGTATTTGCCTGCAAGGCTTTCGTTTTAAGCCAAAATTTGCTAGCCAAGAATCGACGACGTAGATATAACGGCTGTAGACATAACTCGCTTTCCATCACGTGAATGGGTGTGGTTTTAATAAAACCACCCACTACTCTCATAGCTTGGTTCTGTAATTTATTTAATTTTTCTAAGTGAGTTTTTGCACTGTTGTCATAGAAAAAGCTTCCGTAGTCAATACGACTTCTAATTAAAGTTAAGTAAAGTTTTCTTAAATATTTTGGGTGTACACCCCAAGTTGAACCGGCTAACACTTTAATAATTTTAATGAATTTAAGAACTTTTTGGCAAACTTCATTGATATGTTTTCCCCACCTGAGAGAACTATCCAACCACACACCAAGGTATCGAACCGTGTCAACAACTTCTAATTTATTACATCCAATTGACAAGTTAATTGAAAGTCTCTTATAGCCCCTATTAAAGACGCAAATTTTACTCTTATTTGGTGATATATTTAGATTTAGGGTATCAAATTGACTACATAAAATATCCATCGCTTTCTGTAACTCAGCGGCTGCTTGATCGGAGTTATGAGAAGTTATATAAAGAACGTAGTCATCGGCATACTGCGAGATAGATACGGTGCTAGGTATTGCTTTACAAATATGAATAGTAGCAATATTAAATAGCAGTGGCGACAAGGGGTCACCTTGTGCCAAGCCCCTTCTGGCAATTCTAGTGACGGTATTATCTATGCCATTAATAGTCAAATATCTTTCTTTAAGAAACTCCCATAGATATCTACAGTATTGTGCTCCCACACCAAGTTGGTCCAAGGTTAACAGAAGAGTTGTGACGTCAACGTTATTGTAAGCGTTATCAATATCAAGGAAACATCCAATGGTGACAAGTTTTTTTGAGAAACCAATTTGTATTTTTGAGGTTAGTAAATTTAAGTTATCCAAACATGAGCGCCCTTTCCTGAAACCCACCGTTTCGTCAGCAAAATATCCTCTACTTTCTAAATACCATTCAATTCTATTATTAATAATGGAATGGTAGATTTTACATAAACAGGATATTAATGATATAGGTCTTATTGCGGAAGCGGAAGTCAAATCTCGACCTGGTTTGGGGATTGGTACTATGCGGACTTGCCGCCACTGCTCAGGAACGAAATTTAGAGAAAAAAATAAATTATAAAGTTGTATTAAAATGTTTTTAGCTTGGTCCGGAAGATTTTTAATCATAGAAAAGGAAATATCATCGCAACCCGGAGCGGTATCTTTAGATTTAACACATTTGTCAAGCTCCTGTTTTGTTATAGCAACTTCTAATATGTGATTTTGAGAACAAAAAGAAGGTAATGGGGGGCATGTAAAATCAGGAGCTAAATTAAAAAGGACTTGTTCAGCCAACGTCTCGTCCACAGGGAGTCCAGCTGAACGGTATCCCTTCAACCAGCGCATGCGTCGCCACATATCACTGACCGAAGTGACCTCGTCCACTGAAGAACAAAACTTACGGAATCCCGCACTACGAGCACTTCTAGTTAGTTTTTGCGCTTCTCGAGTTTTGTCTTGTAAATTTTGTAAATTATCTGGAGATGGGTTTTTCCTAAAGTGCGTTAAAGCCAATCGTCTTTCCGCCACCGCTTTAGATAAAGTTGGAGACCAATAAGGTTTCGGTTTAAATTGACTACTGGGATTTTGGTTAAATTTAAAATAAGGAATACTTCCATCAGCGGCTTTGTTGATGATATCTAAAAAGAAATTATATGCTTCTTGGGGATTACCAGACAAAGAATACTCAGTTAGTGCTTCTTGAATACAGTCACGGTACTTAATCCAATCGGCTTTTTTGAAATTGCGTTTTTTTACGAAGCGTGGTTCGCAGTTAACAAACGTCTTCAGTTTTATTATCATGTGGTCACTGCCTAAGGACTCATTAGTTACGTTCCAATCAAACATTAATGATAAATCTGAAGAAACTATAGATAAATCAGGGGCTGACTTTTGTAAAATTCCATTAACTAGCTTTACACGAGTTGGTTTCCCATCATTCAAAGTCACGAAATTATGGTCAATTAAGGAGTCAAAAATTTGAGTACCTCTTTGGTCTGTTCTCGTGGACCAACTTGAGTGATGGCCATTATAATCTCCTAAAATTACAGTTTTAGAGTTAGCTATATCAAACAACGAATCCCAATCATTCTGTGCAGTACGGACGTTCGGTGGGCAATAAATTGAGATAACGTTTTGAATGTCAGGACAATTAATAATTTTGACATGTACCATCTCAATCCGCGAATTCAAAATAGTAGTATGACATTGTTGAGCCTTGATGGATTTGTGAGTTAGAATTGCGACTCCCCCATATGAGTCAGGTCTGTCACAGCGAAAGACATTATAATCTTTTACACTTAAATAACAATCAGAATCCAACCAAGTTTCGCATAACGTAGCAATATGAACTTTTTCTAATAATAGAATTTGTTCTAAATCTAGTTTTTTAGGTAACAAGCTTTGTGAGTTCCATTGCAAAATGTTTATTTTAACAGTCTTCATTACAGAAATACTTTTTAAAAGAAGAAAAGTCTTTAGGTATTATCTTCTTAAGAAAACAAGATACTGCCCACTCCACGCTGATTTGAATAACAGTTATGATTTTGACCTTGAAAGTATCATTTCTTACAAACAAAATATATTTAATTTTATCTATCAGCCATCCAACTGAACTATCGTCTATCAAATCTTCATTTTTACCATCATCGTCTTCCTCAGTCGCGTCTCCATTGCACTTATCCTCTTGAAAATCCATAAAACAATCCTGGGAATGGGAAGCTTCAACTTGGGGCGATTTCTTTTTATGTTTTTTCTTCTTACTTTTGTTTATTGTTTCTCCTTCTTTCTCAGTCTGTGTATTGTCCACTTGTGGAGTATTTTTGGTTTGTTTTTCGTTTGTGGTATATTTTTGGGTGGACACCGTTTCTTTACTTAGTACAGGGCGTGCTGTTTTTTGTGCGAATGTAGTTTTCGACTGTAACACAGGTGACATACATGAACTTGAGGTAGGTGCTTGCGTATCTGGGATTGTCTCATAGGAAGGTGGAAGTGTCTGCCTATTGACGTCTGCATCGTATAAGGGTATAGAAGGAGGTACATAGATATCCAATGCTTTTCGGTATGAAACATTAAGCTCACTCATAATACTACGTATTTTCCTTTCCTTAATGTACACTGGGCAAGTTTTGTCCAATGCCATGTGATTCTTTGTGCAATTCACACATTTAAAAGAAATTGTTTCACAGTTCTCGTGTCTACCTCCGCATTTCGGACATACAATTCTTGTTGTTGGACACATTTTAGCAGAGTGACCGTACCTCCAGCACCTGGAGCATTGCGTAACAGGGAAAACGTAAGGTTCTACCAGTACTCTCATTTCGTAAATAAGTACATAAGCGGGCAACGACGGTCCTTCAAATCCTATTCTCCATGTTTCGCTTTCGGTCCAACTGGTTGCTTCTCTGTCTCTTCGTTGTAGGCGTCTCACATTCACGACTTTGCATGTACTTGATAGACATGAGAGTAGCTCATCCTCAGAAATCTCTAAGTCGATATTTTTAATGACTCCATATGATAAACCAACTTCAAATGGCCGCTGAAATCTCCACCCTAATCCTTTAAAATGTTCGGAGTTCACTAACTTTTCAGCGCTGTCGGCATTATTAAATTCGACAGTAACTTTGTACGGATTTATATGTTTTACTTTTGTTATATTCATTATTTCTTGCTCCTTAAATAGTTTAGCAAGTGCAAATTGTTTAGGAAATTTGTCTTTGCAAGTGACACGTAATTCCGTAATCCCTCGTACAAGTCTCATCCTGGTTTTATTATTCCTTACCTCGGTCCATTCGTCATCTTCTCTTCCTCTTTTCGTAGTTCGCATTCCATCTTTCGATGTCTCATTACCCTCAATCTTAAATAATTGTGTTATGTCTTCTAAATGTGTATTTTCTTCGTCCTCCATAGTAATTGTACTTATTAATTCTTCATTATAATTCTCACCTATACTCATTACGCATAAGGTGTAGATTCGCGCGAGCGATACCGGTTCGGCCGAGCGGCCGCTCGTTTAGCGCACAATAGATAACGAGGTAATTAGCTAATCACCTACTACAAAAAAAACGTCTAAGCAACACCGTACGCGCTTCGACACTGTTGGCAATTCTTCGGGCTATGTCGGTTACCTTGGTTCTCCTGCGGATCTCGTCATTCCTGATTCGATCACGCAGGGAAACTCCAAGCATAGCCCTCTCCATTGCCCTTTGGGTGACTTTAAACCTTCTTATGAGGCCCATTGTGAGCGACCACGTTTCGGTTCCATATGTCATCACTGGCAACACACACTGGTCGAAGACTTTCGTCTTGAGACACTGCGGTATGTGGGACGAGAAGATATTGCGAAGCTTCCCGAACGCTGCCCAACCGAGTCGGATTCGACGATTGACCTCTTTCTCGAAGTTGGACCTACCTAACTGGACAGTTTGTCCTAGGTAAACGTACTCGTCCACAACTTCGAGTGCAGCGCCTCCGACCGTCATGAGAGTGGGTGTTACACGGGCATTCAACATGACCTTTGTCTTGTCCATGTTCATTTTAAGACCCACTCTTTCGGAAGCTCTACTGAGGTCATCGAGCATTGTACTGAGGTCCTCCATGGTCTCAGCCATGACAACTATATCATCGGCAAACCGAAGGTGAGTGATGTACTCGCCATTGATGTTGATGCCAGCCCCTTTCCAGTCCAGAACCTTGAAGACATCCTCCAGTGCAGCAGTGAAGAGTTTCGGAGAGATAACATCTCCCTGTCTAACACCACGCTGCAGAAGGATAGGTTCCGAGGTCTGGTCCTGGAGTCGGACTGACATAGTGGCGTTTTCGTACAGACACTTCAACACCTCGATGTACCGATAGTCGATCTGGCACCGTTGGAGGGACTGCAGTACAGCCCATGTCTCGATCGAATCGAAGGCTTTTTCATAGTCCACAAACGCTAAACATAGAGGCAGGTTATACTCTTCGGTCTTCTGTATAACCTGCCGCAGCGTATGTATGTGGTCTACTGTGCTAAAGCCTTTACGGAACCCGGCCTGTTCGGGAGGCTGGAAGTCGTCAAACCTGCGCGCTAGACGGTTCGTGATGACTCTGGAAAACAGCTTGTAGACGTGGCTCAGAAGTGAGATGGGCCTATAATTCTTAAGAAGGGCATTATCGCCCTTCTTAAAGAAAAGTGCCACCACACCTCTGTTCCATGCCTGTGGCGTTTTGCCCTCGAGTATGACGGAATCAAACAGCTTCTGGAGGGCCTTAAGAACGGGTTTTCCACCGGCCTTCAGAAGCTCAGCCGTAATTCCGTCATCACCCGGCGCCTTGTTGTTTTTGAGCTGCTTCAGAGCCATCCTAATCTCGTACAAGCTGACGTCCGGGATATCTTCAGTATAGTGTCGGGTCAATCTAGCTCTTGGGTCGTTAGCCAGATTTGTAACGGGGTTTCTTGTTGACGTGTATAACTGTCCATAGAACCTCTCAATCTCTCTCAACAGCTCAGGCTTGGTGGATACGATCCTGCCTTCATCGGTCTTCAGTTTCGTAAGCAGACTCTGCCCAATAGACAGATCCCTAGCAAAGACCTTGGAGCCTTTATTCTGCTCTATCGCGTCTTTAATACGTTCTGTATTAAAGCGGCGGAGGTCGCTTTTCAAGGACTTAGAGATCTGTCTATTAAGCTGCCGGTACTCGAGTGCGTCGTCTGAAGACTGCAGAACCATCTCACGCCTCTCCTTCATGAGCTGCAAAGTAGGATCAGAGAGCCTCTTATTTTTGTCGATACGACGGGTCTTGAAAAACTTAGACCCGACCGTATGGACAGTTTCCACGAACCCATCGTTAAAATCGTCCACAGAGCTCCCTAGACACTCGAAACGATTCTGGAGCTCGAGTTGAAAGCTTTCGGAGTTTTGGACTTGGATCGGTGCTGGACGGAGCGTAGACTTCATTAGTCGAGATCTTTCCAGCTTGATATTGAGATTCAATGTGCCTCTTACCAAACGGTGATCACTACCAGTTTTCACCGCGTTGATCACAGAGACATCATTGAATACTTGCTTCTTCGTCGACATAATGAAGTCAATCTCATTTTTGGTTGCACCATCAGGATTCTGCCAGGTCCACTTCCTGTGCTCACGTTTTTCGAAGAAGGAGTTCATCATAAAGAGGCCTTCCTTCTCCATAAAACTAGCCAGTAGGTGACCCCGGTGGTTCCTACGTCCAACTCCAAATTGCCCCACTCGCAGCTCATCATCGCTTCGTTTGCCTAGTTTCGCGTTGAAGTCCCCCATGACAACGGTGAAGTGAGTTTTGGAACCATGCATGGCTCTGGAAATATCCTCATACATAGTCTCCACCTCATCGTCGGGGTGTGACGAGGTCGGGGCGTAAACCTGTATGACCTTCAGCGAATACCTTGCGGATATTCTGAGTATAAGGAACGCCACCCTGGTCGACACACTCTCGATCTTCACCACGTTGCTCACAAGGGACTTATGGACGATAAACCCGACACCACCTTGGGACTGCTGGTCGCCCTCCCGGAAATAGAGCAAGTTACCGGATTTGAGGATTATCGAGTCATCCCCCTCTCGTCGGACTTCAGATAGTCCTACTATATCCCACCGTAACCTGCTCAATCCTTCCTCGAGTTCGACGATCTTCTCGTCGGTCCGGAGTGTACGCGTGTTATAAGTTGCCAGGTCCAGTTTTCGGTGATTGTGGTAGCCGGATCTCTTCCGGGGATTGTTCGCACCCCTTGCCTCACCGTGGCCTTGACCGCTACCGTAGCCAAGGGTAGGTGGGCCGCCGGGCACTAGGGGCCATTTACTGTTTGTGCTTGTCATGTTGGGGGGGTTTGCCATAATCGCCACGCTTGGCAGGCGGGTTGGCGATCGCAGTATGGTGGTAAAATGCATAGAGAATGCTGCTGCCCATTCTCTAGTAAGTCCCTTAGTCGCCTTCTACGACACCCACTGGAAGAAATGGGATGATGCTATTCTTTTACGCCCGGCACCACACGGGACGATATATATTTATAACAAATTAATATTATAGGCACTAACATCTTATTAAATAAATTTCGATGTTTTGTTAAGTCGTAAAAACAGCGAAGAGGCGGTTCGCTAGCAATATTTTATAAACGCTCTCGTCCCAGCGCCCGCTCTCGCCTCTCACTCTGACCGAGTCTTTATAGAACGATAGTCTGTTATTATAGTAAAGTAAATCGATAGGCTTTTCCAGATTGCAATTTATGGCGCTGAGATAGTAAGGAAAGTTTTTATGTTACGGAACCCTTGTGCGTCGTTTGGGTTTTTTGTGTGAGGCTACGGATCTCGGGATTTTTTTGGATTCGGTAAGAGATTATGAAATCATAGCGAAGTGTTTATTTTTGTGATGTTGGTATAATATTTTGAATCCGAATTGGGAGGAATGTTTTCATATCTTTCAGTTTAGTTTAGTATAAATGTAGTAGGAATTTTATGTCGGTACATTTTATTTTATTCTAATATATTCTGTAGCATTAATCTGAAATTGTATTTGATATGATATGAGTTTTACCAGTTTATCTTTTTAAAAGTTGCTATTTTTATAAAAGGTACATGAAAACAACTTTTAGTTGTTAACTTTATTGTGCATGCTGTATATTAATTTCATGTTGGGGTCTCGCATTAAGGTGAATCTAGTCGATATTTTTTCCATACTAACTTCGGGGAGTGTATTACTCCACGGTTCGACAATGTATAACAAAAATTTAACTTGGTATGGTTTCGTCTCATTATTAGTATTATTTGTGTGGAAAATGAATAATAAAATAAAAAGCCAATAAAATTTGGGCGTATTTAAGTAATAAAAGAAGTGTAAAATCTCCAAAACCACGTCGGTGTAGTCGGTACTGACAAATTTCGAATATCGAAAAGTTTAATAAACTTTATTGGTCATTGATTTATGTAGTGGTTTTTTTCATAAAACCCGATCTTCCGCAGGACTTTTCTTATTTTTATATGCACCTGTTTTACTTGATCCTGCATCTCACTCAAGAACGTTGGGTGTGTAGACTAGCGTCTAACTGCTCATCACTGATACTACCTCTGTTGGACACGATGTCTGATGAGACAGCGTGCTTTTTAGCGAGGCCCACCAGTGAGTTCGAGCCTGCGACTAGATTCTCCTTAAGGATTAACATTAAAAAAAAACAAAATCAGCTCATAATGTACCTAATGCTGCGACACAGGCCTCCGCTCTGTGAGAGGGATTGGTCTATTAATCGACCATGCGGGTCCAGTGCAGCCAATGCAGGTTGGTGGATGTGACATGTCTTCAAACATTTGGTGCAAGAACATGCCGGTTTCCTCACGATATTTTCCTTCACCATTTTGAGCAGTGAGAGCAGTGGTGATGACATAATTAACACAAAGTAAATTGCCTGTCTGGGTTTGAAAACACGATCTGCAACTCGTAAAGCAATAGCGTAAAGCTTATTATAGCTATATATTGCAGGTACAGTAAATAAGATGACAGGTTAAAGTATGGGTGATCCTTGTACAATCTACCTTATATTAGGCATGCAACATTATTATAACAAGAGAAATTAATCAAATTAAATAATTATACACTATGAACAATGATGAATGAAAATGAAAAA
Organism: Antitype chi; assembly: GCA_947359405.1. NCBI lineage: Eukaryota > Metazoa > Arthropoda > Insecta > Lepidoptera > Noctuidae > Antitype > Antitype chi. The sequence continues at coordinate 3,006,303 of OX375827.1, read as the reverse complement.
TTTAAATCCATTTTTATGGCACTTATCGATTAAATAAAAATATTGTGATTTTTTTAGTGGTTTATTAGCACTCTAGAATCTAATTAAGATACTTTTCAAAAATGAGTGTCATACCCTATTCAATAATTTTAAAAAAAATTGAGAAAAATAAAAAATAAACAGTACTGAAAAAAATCACGCTTTTGTAGTTAGCATTACTAAAAAATAGCAAATAAATAATAGTTTAAAAAACTAAAAAACACTCTTTAAAAACCAAACTAAAAAAGTAGAAAATAAATTAATTCAATTAAAAAGCGTGGGGTGCTTGACAGTAAGTGATTATAAAAATACCTCAAAAAGCACCCCACGCTTTTTAATTGAATTAAATTATTTTCTCCTTTTTTAGTTTGGTTTTTAAAGCGTGTTTTTTAGTTTTTTAAACTATTATTTATTTTTTAATTATTGAATTGTCATCGGTCCTCGATAAGTTTACAAAGTTTAAATGAAATCTGACCGTTTAAAGTGAGCCAAAGTCGCGCCCTAAGGAGTGGGTTACAAACAAACATACAAGTGAAGCTAATATAAAGCGTGTAAAAAGGGAAGAACTCACTGGGCATCAAAGAATTTGTCTGCATCGCTGTTAGTGGGAAAAGTGCCCAAAGGGCTGGCAGCGTTGCCACGTTGGATGGCAATGCTGATTCTTTGATCTAAGGATAGGCCAGCCCTTTGGTTAGTTGAAGAGTCGACCAACCGCTTGGCGATGTCTCGAAATACTCGAAATACAATCATGAGAGATTATTACTAAAAAAATTAATAGCAATGATGACATAGATAAATTATTTTTAAGATAGATATTAAAGTTCAACAATAATCGGCATGGTACATTTATATATCTAATAAAACATTAATTTAAATATCTGCAATACGATAGGAATAAAATTAACAAATCAAAACACTGTCACAATTATTACAGTATGTCAAAAAATAAGCCGGTATCAATATAAAAGCAATAACTAAACATGTTTAAACTAAACAACACACCAATTCAATTCAATAAATCGATAAAACACAATAATTATTCCAACATATCACATACATTGCCAATAAATATTTTGTTTCCTATCTGTGAGCAACTCGATACCACTCCAGTAAAGCTCTCGATTTATTGCGAGAATCGAATAATTGATTCGAATCGATGCGAAGGGGATGAATAAATCACCTGTACTCTCTTTGGGATTTCAATGACGTAGTCTGATCAAAATATAATAGAATTAAAAATGTCGTATGTATTCTTTTTGTTTTTTTTTTTTGTTTTGTGACGTCATTGGGTAGTGGACCCGAGGGAGATTAGGTGGATGTGAATTTATGTCTGTGAGTGATTTTGCTGGCGAATTTAAAAGGATGAGAGAATTAATTTTGCCATTATTATTTTAGCATAGTATTACGTGAAATATTTGATAGATTCTTTATTGAAAATACTCTCATTAATGAAGCTCAAGCCAGATAAGTGTTCTATAACACGAGAAAGATAGTAAACTCAGTTATGAAGCTTACATTTGAAGAGTGAATTATTATTAATTTAGCCATTATTAACTAAATTTTTTTAGACCCTCTCAGTTGTCTTTTTAGGGTTCCGTAGTCAACAAGGAATTCTTATAGTTTGGCCATGTCTGTGCATCCCTCCGTCTGTATATCCGTAGGGAACGTGATACCAGCACAATAACCTATGTTACCGTCCAAATCAATCCAGCCATTTTGGAGATTAGCCGGAACAAACAAACAGACAATTTTTTTTCAATAAGGATCTACCGTATACAATACCGTTATTTTGATATAACAAACATATTTTATTTATTAATTATATTATTTATTTGTATTTAGGTTAGAAGATAAATATATTCTGAATAAATAATGATTTCTGTGAACCTAAGTTTAACCTAAGTTTTATTCACACTGTCACACTTAAGTATCATGCTCTGATACTTAAGTGTGACAGTTCTTGGTTTCTTTTGCATGTTTTCGCATAGTTCGGTTGTAGGTGTAATAATTTTATTTATTTACTCCGATTTCCTTTTGGCAACAAACAAAAAGGTAATTGTTGTCTTTGCCTCTATTTAAAAAAAAAAACAATGAAAAAAAAAATTATGAGTAATTTCTTTGCTTTATATTGCTCTCATAAATTATAATCATCATCACCATCATCTGCCTACCCTTTTCCTAAATATATTGGGGTCGGCTTCCAGTCTGACCGGATGCAGCAGAATATCAGTAATTTACATTAAACGACAGTCTATCTGACCTCCACAGCCCAGTTACTGGCTATAATACGATATTCCTTGATAAAGCTGGTTGTCAGACTTACGGGCTTCTGACGACCCGTAACGACTGTCAAAGATACACTAATGACAGCCGGGAACAACGGCTTAACGTAATTTCCGAGGAACGGATGGGTTTTGGTATGTAAAGATGGTCACCGATCCACGGACCTGAACGATCGAACCGTGCATCAGCTGTTATTACGTACTTAGCCACGAGCCCCACAAATGTTTATTTTATCCCTTCTTCTAATATATGTAATATTTCCTCTTTATAACATTAGTGTAAATTATAAATGCGAAAATAACTCTGTCTGTCTGTTACGCTTTCAAGCCTAAACCGCCGAACCGATCATCGTGAAATTTGGCAGAGATATAGCCTAGGATATGGAAAAGGACGTGGGCTCCTTTTTTACGCGATAACCGACAGACACGCGGACGGAACCGCAGGCAAAAGCTAGTAGGTATTATATAAGAGAATAAAATAATCCGAAAAAGAAAAGTTCCACCTACTGTTTTTCAAGTGAAGGAACTTGAGTAAATAACGAGATTTGGAAAGGAATATGTAGATTCTAAAAAGCTGTCCGTATTACCAAATAATAGGATGATAAAAGATTGTACCGACAATGTACTGACAATGGGCTGTGTAATCGCAATCGGCGATCTATTTCAGAACATGTTTGGGTACGAAAAGGAATCGGAGAATCATGGGTCGTCCTTGATTTGATCAACAATTTCCAACTTTTTTTTTATACTATAAACTAGATTTTGAAATTATCCCACAGGAACGTAATACCGGAATAAAAAGTAAACTATGTGTTAATCCAATCCATCCATTTGTGTGTCAAGTTTCATCTAAATCCGTGCGGCCGGTTTTGCTTGATTGTAACAAACATCCAAACTTCCACATTTACGTATAATATTTAGTAGGAAGGTGATGTTCTTCAGAAAGGTTTTTTTTTGTGTGGGAAATCATCAAATTACTTCTCCCGCTCTGGGTGGAACAGGAGGGCGTGTCAGACTTTTACTGGCTAAAACTCACCCGTGTTCCCTCAGTTGCCTGTGTGCCAGGGTCCACGGTGTCTCTTTCGAACAACCCGCATCCCTGGCAGGCATCAGCCCTTGCGGGCCCCACCAGTTGGTGCTGACATTTCTTTGAGGCGCGCGTGGGACACAACGCGCCATCGACCCGGGCTTGGTCCTTACCGGACAGCGAGCTACCATTACTTACCGTCCGCAAGCCCGCGCCTACGGTGGCCGGGAATCAGCTTGGGTTTCCCGACGCCCAGGGCGTATCCTGCGGCGGCTAGGGCCGTGAGGGCGCATATACTGCCTTTCTTCAGAAAGGTCAGGTGCGTATTTTTTGTAACCGGCGTTCGTATAACTATAACCATCAATTTATATTATAGGAACGTAAAGGAAGCAACAAGAGTATGACATGTGATCGCGACGATAGGTCGTGGTGGAGCAAAATGAAATATTGAGTGGACTGTATAACATGTGTATATGTATTGAGATAAATAAGACGCGTAAGCGCAGCCGTGCGAAGAGGTGTGCAACAGCTGACTGGTGTGGCGCGGGGGCCCTCGCTCGGCCATCGGCCGGCTGGCGAGCCGCTGTCCCCGCACCCCTCTTTCACTGCCGCTGGCGCGCGGCGATGTTGAGATGGTGGACTCAACAACATGTAAGGATCGTAGGTGGTGTTCTCTAGTTTCTGCCTATGCTCGTAAAGAAGGCGTGAGTTTGTTTGTGTCTTAATCTCTCTGCCTAGCTTATTTCCAAGTATATTGGGGTCGGCTTCCAGTCTAATCTGATGCAGCTGCATAACAGTATTTTACATGAAGGGACTGTCTATGTCAGATAGGTAGTCTATTCATGTCCCTTTACAGCTCAGTTACTGGGTAACACGATACTCCTCGGAAAGTCTGCCAGACTTTCTGCCTTCGACTACCCCTAACGACTGTGAAAGATTGAAAGAAAAAAGAATGACAACCGAGACCAACAGCTTAACGTGCTTTCCGAGGTAAATAGGGGTTTCGGTTGAGTGTGGTTTTAAATAGTTTTAAACCAGAAATACGGCTCAAAACCAAATGGTTTAAAATCCGTCTTGCAAATAGGTGTATGTAGTAAAGATGCGATCTATGAATTTCGCCCTCAGTTTCAGTACTATCACCCCAGTCCAGTAACCATAGGTACTAACTTAACTTACACTTAACTGCCATAACTTAAATAACCCTCATCCGCATTAATAGCTCTCTTGCTTATCATAGAACAACCGATACAAGTCGGGGTAATTGTTCGGGGCATAGTATCCGCAATTAGAAGCAATATATGGTAGGTAGGTAACATAAACTGGGATAATGGGGATTCCTGAAGAGAGACTTCGAATTGGCCATTGATGATTGTGAAGTATCAACCCTAAGTGTCTACCTAAAATAAACTGACCTTCACAACCCGGCTGCCGTATCGAAAATTACACATTTTCGGTTATTTGATTTGGCTTGCGCCCGACAGGTAAATAACTGTTTAAAGAATAGCGGTCGTCTATTTGGTTATGAGCATATTTTTTTATTCGAGTTTCGGATTTTTTTAAAGCGTTTAGAGGAAATCCTTCGATAATATGGATTGATGTTCGATTCGCCCTGGAATAGTTGTGTACAGTTATTCTGATCTAATGATTAGATTTTACATAGAAATGCCGTGAAAATATGTACAAGAGTATAGGGCGCTACAGGATTTCGCAGTTGCGTGTAATGGCATAATATATAATCGAACGTCCAATAAATTCCATTAAACTTTCCTAAAAATGTTATTTAACACTCTAATATATTGATTGCGTCCCATTTTGATAATTTCAAATAATTCCGATTTCGGAGACCTAAAAACAGTAAATGACCAAGTACTTGTTACTTGGTCGCGACTCGCGACCAACTTAGACTTTGTCTCGCCAGTCGCTGCCGCAGCTCCGCTTGCTTCGCTCGCTCGGCTCGCTCACAGTTGTTTATAATTATGACCTAACCTTACTTATTTGGTCGGGGGGCCTTAGCTTGGTTACTGCGCCCAATTCTACTCACGCATGGTTGGTCACAGTTCTAACCGATAACTAGCGCGGGCTTGCTGACGGCGAGTAATGGGTAGCTCGCCGTCCGGTAATGACCAAGCCCGGCTCGACGGCGCGTTGTGTTCCAAGCGCGCCTCAAAGAGATGTCAGCACCAACTGGTAGGGTCCGCAAGGCAGTGGCGGCGTAGCAAGGGTAGGCACCCGGGGCGACTTTCTATTGAGCACCCTCAAAATAAAACGACAAATACTAAACGTACTTACGTGACTTTATTTTGCTAAAATATTCGATGACATTATCAAAATTTACTTTTCTGTCCTTTTAAATGGACAATATGGAAAGACTGGTAAGTCGTGTTTGGCTCATTGTAGATCTTAAGTAAGTTTTTATCAACTTTAATTTTGGGAAACTTCTTTCACAAGAAGCCACCGAAACACAAATAGTAAAAAAAAATCTTAGACACAGCGCTAGACTTAGAACAGACTTAGAATAGTCCCATTTTTTGATAAATTTCAGAAACTCCAGGGTAGTCCATTGGACCACTTCTTGAAGAGAAATGCTGGCGGCTTCAAAGTGGCGCCTCAGTCGTAAAATCTTCAAAATAATGTCTTCTGCAGAAAGTTCATCATAGTTTTTTGTAAGATTTGGAACTTTACCACGAAGTTCTTCTTCTGTTGACGTAAGCAGAGTTTTAGGCTGAACAAAACCAAATGTTATGAGAATGTTATCCATTGCTTTGTAACGATGCTCTAGTTCTTCGTATAATCTATCAAGACATTCTCACATAGCTCTCCGCAACTTTTCTGTCAATGTTAGTCCAGCGTCTTGGGACATTTCTCCTGGCATACGTTTTCGGAATCTCCTCCTTCCTCTTCTTTCAACGTAAATATCCAAGTCCTCACATTTTTCAGTTGTGTAGGAAATAGCTCTTTCCACTATTTGGATACGTTGAGTTTGAAGAAAATTTTTTAGGGCTTTGATTTTTATGACACACTTTTCCAGCGATAGCCCAGATGTTTGCATATACTTTTGTGTCTGATTAACTTCTTCTAGGACGTCACACCAAAAAGAGAGGTAGCATACAAAACTGAAGTCACACAAAGCTGGTAAGAGTGTGGATGCTGCTTCTCTTGTATCGACGTTTTCTCTGCTGCTGCTGAGATCACACGTCTTCGAGTGTTGAGACAAGTTTTTCAAAATTATTCGTCAGTGATATAACAGCATCGTGATGAACACTCCATCTTGTCTCTACTAGTCTTTTGACTGATACGCCTACAGTTTTCATTAGAATTTCTCACCGATGTGTGGATGACGAAAAGAACGTGTAAACTCTTTCTACTGTTCCGAAAAATGTTACACTTGAACTAACACTCCCGAAAGAGTGCACCCCACATAGATTTAGCGAAGGATTAGCACAAGGCATAAACAACGCTTTAGGATTGTGTTCTTTAATTATTGCTTGTACAAATCAAATCAAATGTTTATTTGCCAGAAATACATTGTTGGTGAAGGTGAGATATTATAACCTAAGTGTAATTGTATTCTGCCTGCAAGCAAGCGTGGAAATTTTAATTAAGTACATCACCATGAACTCTTGCCATGTTGCAGCGTTATCATATCCTTATGCCCGACATAGATGGATGTCCAAGTAATCACTCGTCTAACTGCGTAAGGATATTTTCGAAGAAGTCCGACTTTTAAGAAGTCCGACTGCAGTCTTTCCAGCTATAAGGAAGAAACCTAGAAATTATTCCTTCACTTCAACTTGATCGCCTTCAATATAAACATAGCTTATTACATAACTCATCTGATCAATATGTGATATGTCTGGAGTACTATCGAAAATAATTCCGGAATATTTAGCTTTTTTTATGTCGTCCAAAATATTATTCTTCACATCTTTCCCCAAAAGACTGATGAACTCATTTTGAATGTCTTTGGACAAATAAGAATTTACCCGTTTACTTTTCGCCGCGGGAGACGCCCTGGGCGTCGGGAATCCCAGGCTGATTCCCGGCCACCGTAGGCGCGGGCTTGCGGACGGCCAGTAATGGGTAGCTCGCTGTCCGGTAAGGACCAAGCCCGGGTCGACGGCGCGTTGTGTTCCACGCGCGCCTCAAAGAGATGTCAGCACCAAATGGTGGGGTCCGCAAGGGACGATGCCTGCCAGGGGTGCGGGTTGTTCGAAAGAGATACCGCGGCCCCTGGCACACAGGCAACTGAACACGGGTGGGTTTTAGCCAGTAAAAGTCTGACACGCCCTCCTGCTCCACCCAGAGCGGGAGAAGTTATTTGATGACTTCCCACCCAAATAAAAAACCCGTTTAGCTACTTTTTGTATAGGCGATAGCATGTTCAATTCTTAGCATGTGCTCTTTTAGCACTGGGTCATATTTTGACAATAGATTAACGAATTCTATGAAATTCCCTCTATTGTCTGATGAAATTCCCTCTCTAACCGTTCCTCTAAGAAAACTTTCTCTTAGAGGAAGATTTTGGCGTGCCAGGAAAAGAATAATATCTAAAAAATGAAAAAAAAATCATCGAAAAATGCGCACGAGCATGTAAGACACTCCGGTGAAAAAAATCTTGTGACGTTATGACTTAGTGTTGCTAACGTTTGGGTATCAGTAAACTACTCTGATTCTATCATCATTTCACATAAAATATTTTTTTTAAATAAAATATTTTGAAAATAAATTACACTAGGTTGTCTAATAATTTTTATTATTATATATCTTTTATGAGGGAAAAAGTGGTAACACTGCAATAAAAAGTCCTCGGTATTCAGGATAAATGGCACTGTTCATCATTTTAAAATAATGTTCTAAGTTAACAGGGCATGGTTGTCACCCCTTGATGCTTGGCACCCGGGGCGGACCGCCCCCACCGCCCCCCCTTTACGCCGCCACTGCCGCAAGGGCCGATGCCTGCCAGGGGAGCGAATTGTTCGAAAGAGATACCGTGGCCCCTGGCACACAGGCAACTGAAAGAACACGGGTGGGTTTTAGTCAGTAAAAGTCTGACACGCCCTCCCGCTCCGCCCAGAGCGGGAGAAGTTATTTGATGAATTCTCATCCTCAAAAAAAAATACCCAAGTAACTAACCCTTAACCCTTAGTTACTGCGATGTAATGTAAAAAAAACGCCAGCTAGTTAAAAAAAGAGGCTCATGTTTATAAAAAAGTGTGCATCATTAGAAGCCCATAGGTTTTTAGGGATTCAATTTTTTTATCAATCAAGTGGTCATTATGTTTTTCGATGATTTTCATTTCACCGAGAAAGTGGTTCAGTTTTATGGTCTGCTGTCTGCACCACTCCCTTAATTAAAACCACACCATTCTGATATCATCATCATCATCTGCCCAGCCTTTTCCCAACTATGTTGGAGTCAGCTTCCAGTCTAACCGGATGCAGCTGAATACTAGTATTTTACATGGAGCGACTGCCTATCTGACCTCCACACCCAGTAACTGGATAATACTATACCCCTTGGTATGACTGGTTGTCAGACTTTCGGGCTTTCGGGGTAACGACTGTCAAAGATACACGTATGACAGTGCTTTCCGAGGCACGGAGGGGTATTGATATGTAAAGATGGTCACCCATCTACAAACCAACCGCGGCAAGCGTAGTTTAACCTGATCCATCGACCCGTGCAGCTGTTTTAACTTAGCCACAACCCCCTTTTTAATTCCTCTTAAACTTTTCTTATAAAAATATTTTAATTTTTCAAATCGATCATACCTAGATATTGCGTGAAGACAACAAACAACTAGGCTTGTTTAACGATCGTTCCTATTCCCAAAAGCCGGCAAGAACATGTTACTTGTTATGACAAGGCCCGTCAAAACAGCCATAGTTTCGCCATATTATCAGCCCTACCATAGTTTCTTAACGGTTAAATAACAACTTACGACCCACAATACGTTTGGTAAAACTTCGTTGTCATAAACTAATTCAGTTACTCGGTGTTTTTCACTCCTGCTTCTTTTAAGTTTTTAGCATTGACACTTTAATTTTTTTGGCATAAATCGTAACTGCAACACCTTTAATATAATTTTGTTACGAAGTGTACTTTAAAAAGTACCTTTTTTAACTTCTGTCTAATGCTATTGTAAATGGAGTATAGCTTATAAACTATCTGTGTGCTAAACATTCAAATCCGTTTCAAAGGAATTTTATTTTTATTTTTATTTCTTTCTTTCGGACAACAAACAATTGCGTAATAATGCTTAATACTACTACATAAATGTAGAACATTTAGGTAGGTAATAACGCCACCAGCACCGTTATCCACAAAATAATATAGTCAAAAATTAATTAGGTAGGTACAAGCAAACAAAAGATTTAACTATTATAATGTGATTTACACAACACTTAGTAAAAAGTGAGACAAACTTTTAACAACCGACTTCGAAACCTATCCGATATAAACAAACAAACAAAAATTTAAATGAGTAAACCTCATTCGAACAGAAAACTTTCGAAGTCGGTTAAAAATAAACAAGCAAATCTGTGCAATATAGACATTATGAGGAAATGTGAACAATTTTTTCACAGATATGTTTCTTGAACTGTGCAAGTGACAAGCCAAACAAGTCAACATCAGCGAAATCATCGTTGTAACTTTTCATAATACGCCGAATTTACACAAACATACGAACTTTCGCATTTATAATATTAGTAAGACAAGCTGCGACTAGCCCTCCCTTGCTTTCGTCGATTTTTATGACTTGACAAGACATTGAGGTTTCATTATTTTATGTTATTTTTATAATGATATATTTACACATAAACCTTCCGAAATAATATATTGTCTATACTCCATCCTCCAACTAAACCTTTTTTACAGTCCGATCAACCGATTTTGACTTCTATTGCGTTGGTGGAATAACAAATGGCATCTGCAGTAAACAGTTGGTATTGTAACTACTTTTTTGCTTTTAATGGCATCCTTATGCCTACGATATAGAAGTCAGAATCGGTTGAACTGACTGTAAAAAAGGTTTGTTTAAATGTCTAATCTTATTTCAAATGGAGTATAAATTATGGTAATAATTGCATTAAAACCCGTTGTGTAGTTAGCTAGTGACACGAAAAGCGAGTTTAATTTATAATATTTAAATAGATCTACTTAGATCCGGTCAACTGTGGCATATTTACTTTCCATAGCAACTTTACCCATGAGTACTGTACTAATTTTTTTTTTAATCTGTTGCCGCTGTTTAATATCGAAGCGACAGAGAAGTAACAAATTTTTAGGTAATCGAGAGAGTACAGTTTTCATTGGTAAAGTTGCTCATGGAAAGTAAAGATCCCACAGTTGACGGTACCTATTTCTGTATGAATCGTAAGGCTGAAAATGGTTCAGCTCCCTAATTGCGTAACGCACGATTAATCATAATCTGAATAATTTTGAGACAGACTGCTCGTCCATCGCTTCATATGTTCGAAAAATGTGTCTGCTCAACAACGTAAATAACGCAATGAATATTGTTGAAATGTCAAAATGAAACAAATTATGATCGATCGTATGTTACGCAATTAGGGGACTGATTTTGTTGTTTGTGGTTATGGTTTCATATATTACCATTATTTTTGCGAATTAGAAGTATTAGATTTCCTGATCTATTCTTTTAGAACCTCACAGTGAAAACTTAGGTGAAATGAGCTTGAAGTGAACTGTCATCCCACCTGATGCTAGTGACACTATTAACAGCTTAGTGTGTAATTACTAGTATATTGCCACAATACCAAAAAAACCTGAAAATACATAAAACCTGTTTTTTTTATGTAGTGTTTTATACTTTGTGTAAATAGTCCTCCAGACTGTATTTCGGCCTTAGCGGCCAAGCTCAACGGAGACTAGCATTCGGTGCGGAAGATATAGTGCCCAAGTGTGTGCGCAGAGACGTCTTCCCCCACTCTCATAGTCCGATGGGACGGCAATCCGACACGACAAGAGAGAGCTTATCAGGCGCAGGAGCAACGGCTTATCGTGCTTTCCGAGGCATGGGAGTATCACACCGCCAATTTCCAACCTACGGGGTGTTGCTAAGAAATTCCTAATGGAAAAACCCGAAAGGTAACACGCAAAACTATTATTTTATTTCTGTATCTGTCCGTGACATCACAGCGGGCCCTATCAGAATACCAGCGCTGCGACACTTTATAAATATCGCAGCATCATGCTGAGATATATGCCTTTTGGCCTCGTACAGTATTTTGTTTTATATTTGTTTTACTTTTTATAATATTTTCAATTTTATTTTTTTGTTAAGCATATTGTGTAGTTAAGTTTGTGATATTCCTGTGCGAGTCTAATAAATACTTTTTCTTTCTTTCTTTCTTTCTAAAAGCTTTGTACAATGGTATGGAACCCTTAGTGAGCAATGCTGACTCGCACTTGGCAGGTTTTTTTGACGACTGAAAGCCGTCTATGCCTAAAAACACTCGACCTTTACTTTATCAAATTGTATGTCTTCTAATGTACGTATTGTCTTACACAACGCCTTTTTCCAATTCAATAATGTAAAAATAGAAAGAGGGTTACTAAGGCCGCGTTCACACCAAACGTATTATCGATCGCCGACTGTCCGTTCTTTTTCCATACATTTTGAACTTGACGCTCAGGCCGTTTGTCCACCGCCACGTCAACGGGACGTCAACGAGAAGGAGATGACGGCGCCTGTTGGAGCGGGAAGCAATTAAAGAGTGGACTGCATTTTAGGCTATGGTTTATTGCCGTGCCAGGCCTTGTAGACTGTAGATTTCTGCCGTACATTGTTTAAAATACGGTTAAACCCATAAAGTAGTTTCAGAGATATCGGACAAAAACCTGCGAAATGATGTCTCTTCCAAACGAATAAAGATATAAAAATCTTTCTAAGAGACAAATGTCACTGGTTTATCAACGATTTTTTTTTGGGGTATGAAAACTGAAAACATCTTTCAGTCTTACAATAAAACAGATATTTGTAATTAAGCTTAGCATTTCTTCCCAGTTTAGTAATTAAATACTGCATAATAATAGGGCTAACCCTACTCTAACGGTATTATAACGTAGTAATTGCTTTAGAATTGTACTACTAAAAATTTTATTTAAAGTTATCAAAAAATACGTCATTACAATACGGCTAAGCTGCATAACTATGATATAATCAAGTAATGACTGTAAAATTAAGGTTTAGCCCCTTGGTTTATAAACAAGTTAAGGCACTTAGTGATCATTATAATCAAGTAATTGTGTAATAATATATTAAGCGGCGTCAAGTTAAACGGTATTGCTTACTTAAAACAAGGCTACTCATACTTCGCTCGCGGTTAGCCGTTTTATAGATAAGCAATGACTTACAATTATTCGAGAAAAAAAAAGAAAACAAGCAAGCAAATTAAACAAATTATTTATTAATCATTTATTTCAAACAATTTTAAATGGTTATCAATAACATAAATAATTATTTTTGACATTTGGGCTTAGTAATATTCATAATTAAATCACAATATTATCTTAATATCAAAACATTCTCTAACTTAAAACCCTGGAGTGAAAAGTGTCTTAAGATAATAAAAAAATATAACCATCTATCTCACTAGCTGCAGTTGTCATAAAACAACCTGCTATAACAATTTTCTTCAGTCTTAAGACTATTATATAGCTTTCTAAATTTTACAATATAATCAGTCTTTAACTAAAAAATTATCACAATCATGTAATCAACTGAGTCCTCTATATAGAATTAAATCTAATAGGGGTCCCTATTAGGTTTAATATGTAATATAATTAATAATTAGTAATAAATATATAATTATTAATAATAAAGACTAAATAATTTAATATATAATATAATTATTTAGTCTTATGGCACTAAGTAATATATACTTGGGTATTTAAAATGGCTTTCTTAGGTTTAGGTAGTCCTCCTTGAATTTTTGGTCGTTTCTGTGTTATTGTTTGTAGGCAATCCATTCCAAAATACCATTTTATGTTTTGGAATGATAGGCGACAATTTAGTTATTAAGTTAGATTTACGTTCCTCATCAATGCCTTTCGGCTGTGTCCGGAAGCTTATGTTGGTACGTGGATTTCTTAAGTACTTGTCATTTAAAAATTTAAAACTTGAGTATTCATCACTAAAATCATTTTTATACAACATGTCATAACTTGACCTCTTAAACGAGACTTGTGTTATATTTTTCAGATAGACTCTAGGGCATGCTTGCTGAATTCGCCGCTCAGAGACATTATTGGGTAAATTGAGAAATTCATTTGCTTGTAGCGCTTTGACAGTTACTCTGCCATTGTTTGCAGAGGCTACAGCTTCCTCAAAATCTGAAAAGTCATATATTTTACCCTTCTTTTTCATTGCAAGTTCCACTTGATGGTGGAACTGGTCGCAGCTCATGAAGGTGTGGCCGGGTTCGAAGTAGTGTAAAGTTATTGTTTCTGTACTTATAACGTCACTGTTTACTAGGTCGACTAACATGGAATAAAACAGCCAATTCTTGTTCTGTGATGTACAATTATCTAACCAGATATTAACATTCTGAACGTCTCGATGACGAAGGAAAAAACTGTAGTACGCGCTCATAATATCCTCTTGTTTTCTACCGGCTATTCCGTCGTGCCAAATTGCAGCAAGAGGTTTCGATTCCTTTGATATTTTTCCAACCGGTGCAAAGGATTGGTTAAAGAGCGTCAAACGGGGACAAAATATAACCGCTTTGAACATCTCCATTCTAGGCAGCATGATAACTTTTTCTAGATCGCCGCTAAAATAAATACTATTTTCGTTTTGCTTTATAGCTTTGTGAGCATCATAAAGGGCTCTAGCTTTTTTGTATCGATCATGATGCTTAGCCCAAGCCAAGCAAGTGTCACAATCAGGAAAACATTGCTTACGAACATCATGGCTTGTTTCTTTAGTGTGATGTTTGTATGATTCGCACTGTTCGCACTCCTCATTCCCGAGCCGAGTGAAAGATATATTCATTGATTTTAAGTGAGATCGATATAAGTCATAACTGAGTTTTGACTCGGGATTTTTTGAACAAAAGTCTTTATACATAAAATTTATATTAATGTCATTGGGCAAATAACGCCGATTTGGTGCGTGCTCTCTACGGTAATGAGGAGCGCTGGGATTGAATGATTCAACATGTTGGTTGAGTAAATCACGATTAAACGCCAGTTTCTTGGTATGTTTACCACGTTTATCTGTATCTTTTTCAGTATCGAGACAGGTGGTAAGTATAAGATCATTGTTTCTATTGAAACCTAAAGTTGTTAAAAAAAAAATTTTACATACTTGTCTTACGGTTCCGTCATTTTTCTGCAGCGTAAAAGTTCTTTTGGGGTTTCTTTTAGGGTCAGATGTGTACTTACGCTTGGGAATGGCTACAATATAGTTTGACCTTATAAACATTCTCATTTCCCCGCGTTGCAGACTCCAATATGTTTTATTTATATTCTCACGTTCGGGGAGGGTTTTGCGTTTACAAATTTATGTTTTGGCTTTCCAACAACACGCTTCGCTTCCTTACTTGCTTGGCTTGGTTTTGTAGACGCAAGCCTACCTTGCCTCCTCCTTCAGAGGCGGCAAGGTGGCGTGGTCTTGAGGGAGAGCGCAACGGTCGTGTAGATCCTCAAGACAAGTCTGGTGATGTTCCTTCTCGAGGTTGCCGCCCCGTTATTGGTCTAATTCCATATGAATTAGACGTAACAGAAATCACCGGGCGATTCACCTCAGGGGTGGCGAGGTCATGCCCCTGGGTGTCCACCATCGAACAAGAGCAGATGCTGGACAGTGATGACCTCCCGCGTGTTTGTGCCGTGCGCGGGGACCCGTACGGAGGGATGAAGGAATCCTGGTGGTTGAGTGGAGCAGGTTGCACACAACACACCACTTTGGCCCGGATTTCCTCTTACACGGGAGGTCGGGGGGTAGCTACCCACGATCAACCGGCTGAGGCATCCCATAAGCGGGATGCCAAGCGAGGATCGACTTACCGGGGGGGGGCAGCCGGCGTGGCGTGGGGTCCCGGGATGAGTTGCGGCATAGTCTCGTGTCGTATACAGTCCCGCGATCTTCCGTCGCGTGCGGGCTCGTCAACTTCCTGCTAGGTTGATCCTATACCGAAGGAGTAGCTCTGGCGTTCGCTCGTTGAACGGGCGACGTCCCCGACTGAGGGCTCCGTGGCGGGTGGAGAGCTCCGACGGTGAATATATAACGTCCAAACTCATGGATAAAGAGACTGCACCTGCAACAAACAAACCACAAGCTGCGTCCCGCTCGTCGGATGCGCTTACAAAAACCAACACACCACGGGCTGCGTCTCCAGATGCGCCTTCCACTACCAATACAAGGGTTGCGTCTCAAGATGCGCCTAAGCGGCAACCGCCTAAGGCTGCGTCAACAGATGCACCCAACAAACGCAAACGCTCGGCTGCGTCCAAGGATGCGATGAGGAAGGCAACCGCAAGGGATGCGCCACAACAGGCTGCGTCCCGAGCAATCCCAACCTCATCTGCGTCCACGGATGCGCCCCCCAACACATCCCTGACCGAAAGGCCAAGGTCAGTCCTCACTCAAGGCGACTCGAGGAGTACTGCAGTTGAAGATGCGCCCAAAACACGGGCTGCGTCAACAGCTGCGGTCTCTGAGAGGGACCAGACGAGTCTGGCCAAAGCCCCACGGGCAGGACCATCAAACGCCAACCAATGGCAAACAGTCTCGCATAAAAAGACGACCCTCAAGACCTCCGCCACGGCTGAGACGCCGAAAGGCGAAGAGGCTACCGGCGTTAAGCGCAAGCGCAGCATGAAGTCAAGAGGTGGAAAGAAATTAGTAAAGACCAACATGGCACCGCCGGCCAGGGCACAAAAGCGTACACGTCCCGAAGACTCCGTCACACCAACCGGGGTCAGCAAGAAGAGCAAGCATGCTCGCTCCCGTATGGGTGATGGAACTTCGGTGAGCTACGCCGAAGCGGCCGCGGCGTTCAGGAGCAACGAGCTGTGCGTTGCCATCATGACCGAGCCCTTCATGGACATGACGCAGGAGCAAGCGGAGGGGATCCGTCAGCTGATTGAGAACCAGCTCCGTGCCCTGCTGAAGGCAGCTCCGGAACCAATCGACACAACCCAAAACACCGCGATCCACTTCAGAGGCCGGGCCCACTTCGCTGAAGGCGTCCTCAAGACATGGTGTGAGGACAACTTCACGCTGGCCTGGCTCAAGGGGGTCATAACCAACATGTCGTCCCCGTTACCGGGAACCAAACTCACCGTTCGGCCTCAAGCCGACATACCTAAGAAGGTAATGTGCATGCTGTTTGTCCCCGAAAACAGCGAGGACACAGCAGAATTGCACAGAATGTTGGCGAGGCAGAACCCGAACCTCAAAATGAACACCTGGACTCTGACACACGAAAGGGTTAGACAGGAGCCCCCGGGCACCTGTCTCTTCTATCGTGTGCCAGAGCTCATGGTGAAAACCATAAAAGAACAGCAGCGGCGGGTATACTACCTTATGGGTAGTATATACATCCGTTTCCTGGAGGAGGGGGGTACCAGGGAGGAGGCCGCCGCGCCACAAAAAACAACCGCCTCGACCGCGCTTAGGGAGGAGCTTGGTTCGCCGCTTCCTGGACGCTCCCCGTCGCCTCCCGCGATGGGGAGTGTTGGGGAGGCGGTGGATCTGGCGACTTCCATGGCAGCGCTGGAGGTACTATCAATAGCAGGATCAACACAAGATCCACCCTCGTCCAGTCTACTTTCGGACGAGGACTGCTTTCCGCAAGGGGAGAGAAGTGAGGGCGAGGACAGCAGCCTCTGCTCCTCTCCTGTGCGGGACTAGGATCTTGCAGACCAACCTCCAGCACAGCCAATCTGCGTCGGCCACCTTGCGCAGAGTGCTGGAAAACCAACAAGGCAAGACCATCGCCCTCATCCAAGAGCCGTGGATCAGGGGTGGCAGAATATGTGGTCTTGGTAACATCGGAGGTAAGTTGCTGCTAGACACCTCCGTAACCAATCCGCGCACCTGCATTTTTGCCCCAAAACATGTACCTAACCTTTTAATTAACGAATTCTGTACAAGGGACCTGACAGCAATCAGGCTTTTCAGAACCGAACAGGAACTCCCGGACATTGTACTAGCCTCGGCATACCTGCCAGGCGACGAGGACGTGCCTCTGCCAGAGCTCGCCTCACTGGTTGAGTACTGTGAAAAGGAGAAACTGGAACTAATCATCGCGACGGACTCCAATGCGCACCACACGCTCTGGGGTAATGTCAAAACCAACAACCGAGGTGAGGCAATGCTTGATTTTATTCTTAGTAATAACCTTGTTTTGCTTAACAAGGGCTCTGAACCTACCTTCATAAACGCGAGATCGCAAACAATTATTGACTTAACTGTAGCAACCATAGGTATCTCCAACTCTATTCAGGACTGGCATGTATCTAATGAGATATCATGCTCAGACCACAGATGGATCCGATATACCATTAATTTCAACCTAACCAAACCACAGCCAAGACGGGTTCCTCGCAACACAGACCAAGCCAAGTTTATAAAACTAGTCGAGGCTGAGCTAGGCAGATTACCCGCCCTTCCGGCTGAAATAGCAGTAACCAATTTAGACGAACATGTAAATAACATCACATCTATCCTTTTATCTAGCTATGAACAGTCGTGTCCTCTCACAGTACCAAGGCAGGGTGCTCGCCATTCCTGGTGGAGCCCTGAACTGGAAAGACATCGACGCAAGCTGAGAAGACTGTTCAACAGAGCTAGGAACACACGGTCGCCGGTAGACTGGGACCGCTATACAACAGCTCGTAAAACTTATAAAAAACTGATACGCCTCAGAGGTAAGAATAGTTGGAGGCGTTTCTGTACTAACATTGAAAGCAACAACCAGGCAACGAGAGTCAAAACCTGTCTTGCTAAAGAGACAGACCACTCAATAGGATGCCTGAAAAAACCAGACAACACGTACACAATAAACGACGCTGAGACAAGCGAACTACTCCTAACCACCCACTTCCCGGGTTGCCAGATTGCCACCCAGCAAAGCTGGGAACCACATAGTGAGAGGGAAACGAGCAGCTCAGATTGGGAAGTGGCGTTAGAGGTAATCGATAAAGACAAAATAACATGGGCAATCAACACCTTCTTACCTTTCAAGGCAGCGGGACTGGACGGTATATTCCCAGCTCTGCTCAGATGGAGCCGACACTTACTGGCTGAATACCTCATCAAGGTGTTTCGAGCCTGCCTTGCCCACCGCTACATCCCCTTGAAATGGCGAGAGGTAAAAATAATCTTTATACCGAAACCAGGAAGGGGCGACTATACCCAGCCCAAATCTTTCAGACCCATAAGCCTCTCCTCATTCTTCTTAAAGACACTGGAGAGGCTGGGAGATAGGAAGATCAGATCCCAAATTTCGGTACAAAGACCTTTACATCCTAATCAACATGCCTACTGTGCAGGCAAATCAACTGAATCAGCACTCCATAGCGTAGTTTCACGCATAGGAAATGGTCTCAAAGCCAAAAACCCAACCCTAGGCGCCTTCATTGATATAGAGGGCGCTTTCGACAAAACTAAATTCGCCAGCATCGAACAGGCACTTGCCACGCACGGTGTTGCGCGAACACTCATAGAATGGATTAATAACATGTTAAAATACCGTGCTATTCAATTTACCGTGAACACCACCACACGAGGTATCGTGAGTAGAGGCTGCCCACAGGGTGGGGTGCTGTCACCACTACTGTGGAATTTAGTCGCAAATGAGCTCATCGCAGAGCTCAATGCTAGCAGTCTGTACTCGGTGGGATACGCGGACGACATAGCAATTCTAATATCGGGGAAATTTGAGGGCATCTTGTGCGATCTCATGAGAAGGGCCTTCAAAATAATCGAGAGTTGGTGCACGAAACACGAACTATCGGTTAACCCCGCGAAAACAGAACTAATAATTTTCACCAACAAGAGAACCCTGGGACCCCACAGGCTTCCAAAACTCTTCAACACAGAATTAACACTTAAAGACGAAGTCAAGTACTTGGGGGTGATCCTTGATAGCAAACTGCTCTGGAACAAGCATCTTGACTACAAACTGAATAAAAGCACAATTGCACTTTACCAATGTAAAAGAATGTTAGGGAAAACATGGGGGCTCTCTCCGAAGATTACTCTGTGGCTATATAAAGCGGTGATAAGGCCAATGTTGGCGTATGGCGCTCTGGTTTGGTGGACAAGGACCGAGCTCTCGACCACCATTACTAGACTTCAGCGCTTCCAACGAATGGCCTGTTCAGCTACCACTGGCTGCATGAGAACCACCCCAACAGCAGCCATGGAGATAGCCCTCCAATTAACTCCCCTTGACCTGTACATACAGCAGGAGGCGGCACTAGCTGCCATCAGGCTATTGCATCTGGGCATATGGGGCAAGAATTTAACCAGTCCACACGCTAAAATCCTGGACCGGGCGATTGAGTACCAGCCGCTCATCGCTGCCCCGTGTGATAGAACACCAAACCAACCTATGTTCAACAAAAACTATGTCATACAAACAGTAGAGGAAGAAAGGGATCAGTCAGGAGCCAATGAAGTGCGCATCTACACAGACGGCTCAAAAACACAAAACGGTTCAGGTGCTGGCGTACACTCCCTTGACCTCAACATTAACTTTCACATACCGCTAGGCAAATACAGTTCAATCTTTCAATGTGAATGTGTTGCCTTAACACAAGCCGCAACAGCAGTAAAGGGCTTAGGCATCCAGAATTACGGTATTAAATTCGTATCCGACAGCCTATCTGTGCTTAAAGCCCTAGCAAACAAACAAACCAACAACAAACTAATTTTTGAGTGCCATCTAGCTCTGGAGAGTATATCGACGTCCAATCGTA
Source organism: Antitype chi (assembly GCA_947359405.1). Lineage (NCBI taxonomy): Eukaryota > Metazoa > Arthropoda > Insecta > Lepidoptera > Noctuidae > Antitype > Antitype chi. Next base: position 2,986,016 of record OX375827.1, on the reverse strand, counting down.
TTACCCTCCAGTGGATCAAAGGGCACAGTGGATCCTTAGGTAATGACGCCGCAGATGAACTTGCGAAGAGAGGTTCAGATACGAACGTGCTAGGCCCGTACCCACTTCTCCCCCTGCCTTTCTCACAATTTCGTGCGTGGATTCGCCAAAGATCAACTGAACTTCATAACAACCGATGGTCACGGGCTACAGACTGTAGACAGTCAAAATTGGCTTTACCGACTGTACACCCGCGATTAACCAAAAAGCTTCTCAGCCTGAGTAGAAATAACCTTAGAATAATCATAGGAACAATTACGGGCCATAACCCCCTTAACAAACATCTTCATAATATAGGCGCCACAGACAGCCCGCTTTGCAGAGGCTGCCTTGACGCCGAGGAATCAGCCGCCCACGTCATCCTGGAATGCGAGGCCGTGGCTTCTCAACGTGAAGAAATCCTCGGAACAGTGAGGTCGCTCCGCGAAGCCTGTGAAGCTCCCAGGAAGCTTCTGTGCTTTTGGGCGGAGCTAGGCTGGCTTTGTTAGCCAGAATCCCCACGCACAACGGACCGAATGGGAGTCTACGTGCGGAAAAGGGAGTCCCATCATCATCATCATCATCATATTCTCACGTTCAGATTCATCAAATACAGAACTACATTTTTTTATACATTTCTCGTCACATCCAGGTTTTACAGTATATTTCAAAAGTTTTTGTTTTTTTCTTTGGATTTCTCGCTGTTTCACACTGCTATTGTACTTTTTTCGTTTCCGCGCTGTTGAACCTTCTTCACCTTCATTATCACTGGTGGCTGGGTTGTCAAATGGTGGCATTGATATAATAACAGCAGCATCAGTCGACGCTCGTCTCTTTTTGAAAACAGGATCGTGAACAGCAGCTCTTTCGCCATTGTTAAATGAGTGACGTCGAGATATAACTTTATTGGGAAAGGAAGGCACACATTTTTCTTTCTCTGCTTTAGAGCTTCTCTTACCTTTTCTTTGAGATATGCATTTTATTTGGGACTTATGAGCAAGTGTTTTTTTAATATTCCTGTCCGTATCACTCTCTTCACTTGAATCGACGTAATTAGATGTAACCTCGTAGTCCTTGTCCTTAACCGAATCATCCGAATCAAAGTCACAGAAGATTGGAGACAGAGAATGTAAAGACGGCGGTATAGTTTCATCGCAGTACAGGAAACTGGAATCCGAAACTTTTGATGTACCAGGTTGAGGATTTGCATATAAATCGATGCCATTATTAGCTGAAGGACTAGAAGGATCACTTTCATTTAATGAATTTGGCATGCTTGTTAAGCCAATGATTTGTTCTTGAATACGTAATTTGGGTGGTTCGACAGGTACGACCTCTCTATTCACAATGCTCATCATGTTCTGAATTCTTTGTGGAACCCCGGAGCGTCTACAATAATGACAGACACAATTAGTTAAATACCTAATTTAAAAAAAAAAAAATTAAAAAAAAACTTATAGGTAGGTACTTTATTATTCTATATCCTCGTCGTCAACGCAATAATGCGTAAGAATAGGAAAGAAGGTAAAAAGCAAAAAAGCGCGCGAAAGCCCATGTCCGATAGGTATTCGTTTCAAACATACCGCCCCAACGCGCTGCACCTACTCATCGTTGACCCTGACTCGAGATGCGTGTGATTTCATAGCGGCTTCAGAACGATAAGAAAAAGGATTATTTCGTTCCAATCAAATATTTATAAGCTAAAGGTTATATACCTGTCACCTACCACTACGTAATTGAATGAATGTAATACTTATTTTAAGAAAATATTATAAATATCGATTATCTACATACTAATTACATAGGTTATTAAATTCACTGATGCATCTATTCTATTTAGTGAAATTATAAAAACCTTACCTTGAGTACGTATGACGCGACATGGTAAAACATTTATGGCGCGCCGCCGCTCCGCTCCACACACACACTAGCGCTCCCCGTCGTCGCTGGTAGCGAAATGGCCGAGGAAACCGGGAACGCGGGGGACCGCGGTTCAAAAATGTTTCTGGGTTTAACTAGATTTTAATCTAGCATATCTGTATAGTCGTATTTTAGTAAAGAATTTTACACTTTAATCCATCGATAAACTTTATTGAAAAAAGGCTAAATGCCTATAACTATAATGTAATGTATTATTCTATAGTAACTTTATTATAACATAGTTTTTGTTCTCAGACACACCTGTAAGTACTTGATTATAACACGGTTATGGTCGTATAGCTTAATTTAAGTGCAGCATTGTGTGATAACTGTATTATAATAAATTAATATCGCTTGGAACGATCCGTGATAATAACGTTACCATCCTTTTGCCGTGTTATAACATAAATTTGAGGAATAGCTGTTAAATAATAAAGTAAACTGTAAAAAATATGTTACTTAACGGTTCACACCCGCTCTATATCTCGGAAAGTAAAAGTCGTACAGTAATGGGACCCAGCACAAAAGATAGAGAATTTTTCAAAACGTAATGTGTGATTCAAAACTAAAAAATGGCAGTTTGAGGCTTAACCGTGTTTTAAGTAACGTACGGCAGATTTGCAGACCATTTTCTATTTTATTAAATACCGTTGCTTGTTGTGAGACCCACACTGACCTCCCATGCCTTTTAACACTGTAATTTGAAATCACTGTAAAAGCCATTTATTTTTAAAAGAGTAACCGTGGAGTTTCTGCCCGGCTCATGTCCATAGGAAGCAACCAATTGGAACCGTGCACCTTGCTTTTGACTTTTTATAAGTGTGTAGCTTTATGTGAAATAAAATATTTAGACTTTTCATTTTCAAACAAATAAAGGTTAACTTAAAGAGGAGAATTGTCCGTCACGGTGGAGTCTGAGGAAGCGAGTGCTCGTTGAGCCGAGCTGTGTCGCGGCCGCGCCGAGCCTCGGCGTGCCTATGATGACGCCTTGATCACGCCGCCTTTGATTCCTAACAGCGCTGAACTAGCGATACATACAGTTACTATTGCCAGTGTCCATCACACGCCGTCACCGTGACGTCATGCTCGGTTCGAATAATCTCGTTTTTCGTTGACGTCCTGTTTACAGCGGCAGGTAGACAAATGGCGTCACAGTCGGCGGCCGATTATACCTTCGGTGTGAACGCAGCTTTATTTTATATGTAGAGTTGTAAAGTCTGTTTCATAAGTATGTGATTTAAGTGTAAACAAACCCTGTTCAGATTTAATTCATATACGCAATCACACAGTAAACGGAATTAGTAACACATACTTCTGTACTAAGTAGTGATGGGCGTTGAATCAACGAACTAGTTGAATCGACCGTTGATCTCCTGTCAACGTATTAACGTTAGCTAGTTGAATTTGTCAACGACGTTTATGAATATAACTCGTTTAGTAATCATCAGTAAAGAACGTACGTTGAAAATACCATAATAGATTCCAAGCGACGGTCATGTCGTAGAATTTGAACTCTAAGTAACGCACACAAGAGTTGATTTTTGAAATATTTATTTTAAGAAAAGTATACCACTATAAGACTCGATGAACGTCGCAGCGTTGAATAAAAACCGTTCAATGAATGAACGGTTTACGTTGCAAGTCGATATTAGTTGCACGTTAACTCGTTGACGAATTTAACTACTTTATCAACTAGTTGACGAAAGTAAATCAACGTTGACGTTACGTTAACGGAACCGTCAACGACTCATCACTAGTACTAAGTAGGATTCAACTTTATATTTCACTTTTTCCAGAAACTATTTGTATGAATATAATTATTAAATTGTTATTGAAAGATCATCGACGAAAATTGAGGGATTAACCTGAATTATCAAATATAAAAAACTTTATGGTGATTTAAAATTAGAATTTAGGGTTTAACGGTCTTTCGCAAACCAACCGCGGCTAGCTTAGCTTAACCTTCGATCAACCTGTGCGGCGGTCCAGGGGTGCGGGTTGTTCCAGGGGTGCGGGTTGTTCGAAAGAGATACCGCGGCCCCTGGCACACAGGCAACTGAGGGAACACGGGTGGGTTTTAGTCAGTAAAAGTCTGACACGCCCTCTCGCTCCACCCAGAGCGGGAGAAGTTATTTGATGATTTCCCACCCAAAAAAAAAAAAAAAAAACCTGTGCGGCGGTTATTAGTAAGTTACGAGCTCCTCCTTGTTCAAAAATAAAGCATTTTTTATACGCCACTACAAATTGACATACTTGGGTACTTTCTGATGTATTTGTTTACATTTTTAACAGATGTTTTGGAATAGACTATTCCGTGTTGTAGACTGACTAAAAGTAGCACAATCATTACCTTTATCACCTTTTATACCTTTGTCAAGACAACGAGTTTATTGGAAAAATCTCGTAAGATTTTTCGAGCAGAGTTTATTAAACTCTGACATATTTTTAGACGGGTATATGCCTCAGTTTATATTTCCGTTCGTATTTGATGTACTGTATGTTTTGTACTGAATTACTGACTGATCCAATACCCAGTGCGGGTGCAGTGCTTCTGATCAGACCATGCCCCACTTGCTGGAGTGCCCTAAGTGCCGTTCAACTGCACCTTGGATGATCTGAATGATGCCACTGAAGTAGCAATAAACGTGGCCACATAAAGGGCTCTAACTATAATATAAAAAAAGTGTACGAGTAGGTACCATCGACACGAACTGATGTCATTTGTTCTCTAAGGAAATAGTCACCAGCCCAGTTAAAATACCTTTGTTTAATTCGGTTAAAAGTTTCTTATGCTTCGGTAATACTTACGACTGAAGTCGAGTATACCTGACTCTGCGTCTCCCACTCAAGCGCGACGGTTCAGTTTCGTTCCCCGTTCAGAAAGCGAGAAAAATAGGCCTCAAAAGTTCTCAGCTCATTATAACAAACTCGGGCAGAGCTCCGGCGGGATCTCATGGCGACGTGGAGATCGCGATTATTGCAACCCAGTGCTGGGTACGCCACGATTGCGGCGGTAAGGCCCCTCTTTGAGGAGTGGCTTGAGAGGCGGCACGGCGTCCTCACCTTTCGCCTGACGCAGGTTCTCATTGGACACGGTTGTTTCGGGAGGTTCCTGTTTCGCATAAGACGGGAGGAAACGCCCGAGTGTTTCCACTGCGAAGATCGCCCTGAGGACACGGTGGAGCACACGGTGAAGGTCTGCCCGGCTTGGGCGGAGCACTGGCGTGTCCTCGTGGAGGCGATCGGCGGCGGCGATCTCTTGCGTCCGGCCCTGATCCAGGCCATGGTACGGAGCGAGAGTGCATGGTTAGCCGTCACCTCCTTCTGCGAAGCAGTAATGCTCGCAAAGAGGGAGGCAGCGCACGTGAGCGAGAGGCAGTATTTGCACGGCCGTAGTTGCTGCGGGAGACGCCCTGGCAGTCGGGTATCCCAGGCTGATTCCCGGCCACCGTAGCCGCGGGCTTGCGGACGGCGAGTAATAGGTAGCTCGCTGTCCGGTAAGGACCAAGCCCGGATCAACGGCGCGTTGTGTTCCACGCGCGCCTCAAAGATATGTCAGTACCAACTGGTGGGGTCCGCAAGGGCCGTCGCCTGCCAGGGGTGCGGGTTAATCGAAAGATATACCGCGGCCCCTGGCACACAGGCAACAGAGGGAACATGGGTGGGTTTTAGTCAGTAAAAGTCTGATACGCCCTCTTGCTCCACCCAGAGCGGGAGTTATTTGATGAAAAAAAAGCCAGTCCAAAGTCCTTTTTTTTATAGTGCCCTGTTGCGTATTCTCTGACCCGTTAATCTTTAGTCCAAGAATAAATAATATTCTATCTTTCTTACCATTTCTTTCATTTTCGCCTTATGGCACGGGACACAAGCAAAGACAGCTACGACCTGTCTTAACATTTTACCGTCTAAAAGACTAGTAATCCGCATTTCTTAGAAGTACTTACTCGCCCCGAATAATAAGTAGCACTCTGTAATTTTCTTTTCATTGCAGTGTGAAAATAAAATCCTGAAGTTAGATGTTCTAAGCTATGTTCTACTGGTATATAAATTCGGTTTAGTGTTATTTGGAGACAGATCTCAAAGCATCGTGTTTGCTATGTTGATTGCTTAATGTTTATAGCACTGTAGAATCCTGCTGATCTCTTATTAAAATTGTGTACTATATCAAACCAAGTTTCTAATATATTAAGAGCACAGCACACATATGACACCCGCGATGCCACCACACGCATTTTCATTGGTCAAATGACAGAACGTAGCTTCCCGATTTGAAATGTGACCAATTATCACGTTACATGTCATGGTGCAAGGGGTCTAATATGTGTGTTCCTGGCATTTCTATACTCTATGACTCGATGCCTATCATGCCGGCTTCATTTTGAAGCTTTTCCCGCCATTCGTGGTGACTGAGAGACATTAGTGACGTGCCGGTACATACCGCACTACTCGATGAGACAGTGCTTATGTCGATGAATTCGTAATTTTACATACGGCGCCGTGCGTTTGCATACTGTCACCGTTATGTATAATGGCTAAGGCAAAATGTATAATGCCTGGGCTTTACGTAAAAGTCCTTGAAACGCAATTGACGATTTGATCAAATATAAGTTATTCCCTTGAATATTGTATTAGACAGGGTTTTTTTCAACCGGTTGCGGTGGATTCTGCACTCTAAGTCCTAGAGAAAGAAACAAAAACAATGACATCAATAGGAAATGTCGTTTAGAACTTACCCACACTCGCAAAAAAAACAACTTCTAGGCTGTCGAAAAACTAACAGTTTATTCGTCTTCTTAGCGTATCAATAGTAAAAAAAAAACAAACATCTTTGGCCCAAAATTCAACTGAGAAGTAAAGATTAGCGACTCTTTAAACCTACATTTTGACGTTGAACTACACTCGAGAGCAATGAATCCGGGTCACTTAAAGAATCCTAAAAATCTCGGAAACTAAAAATGCTAGGTTAATGCAATAAATTGTATTTAATAGACAATGTAATACTCCTTAAATGAAGGTATTAAAACTTCATAGTTATTGTAAAGTTATATCATAAAAAAATCTAATTTGAAAAAGGGCCACTTTCGAAGATGGAACTACGAAATTACAGCATTTGGTTTTGCTTTTGTTTGTAATCTGTCATTTATGTGGGTACATAAACCATGTTGATAGTGCTCTATATTCATTATTCAAGCTGAAATTATGTCGCTTACGCCTGAAGAATGCACCAGAATACTTACAATGCTGGAAACCGGCCGGAGTCAGCGCGATACAGCCAGGACTGTCGGTGTGTCGCTGTCAACAGTACAAAGAGTTCTCCGACGTTACGAAGAAACTGGTTCTAACCTACGCAGACCAGGAACGGGCAGAACCAGGTGTACCACAGCACGAGAAGACCGATACTAGGTGAACACCATGCTTCGAAATCGCTTTCTCACAGGAACTGAACTCACAAATCAGTTTCGACGCCTCGGAGGAAGTAACCCAAGTGCATGGACAGTAAGACGTCGGCTTGCTGAATCTAACTTAAAACCCCTTAGACCTGCAAACGGCCCTAAACTGGAGCGTGGGCATCGTATTTCAAGACTAAGATGCCCAGAGCCACGTAAATTGGAGTATTGAAGATTGGTCAAAAGTTATGTTCTCCGACGAATCAAAATTTATGCTCTACAAGCACGATGGAAGACACAGAGTGTATCGAAGACCAGGGGAAAGATTCAAGCAAGCATGCATCGAAGAAAAAGTAGCCTACGGTGGTGGGTCTGTACTTGTGTGGGCCGGAATTTCTTCTGAAAGTCGCACAGAGCTGGTGATCATAGAAAACGGCTCTTTAACTAGCGTAAGATATGTGGAAGAAATCCTCAATGATCACGTTGGTCCATTTATGGTCAATTTAGGTGAGGATGCTATATTTATGCATGACAATGCCCGACCTCATACAGGTAGGATTGTGAATGACTACCTTCAAGAGATGAACATTACTCGTATGGAGTGGCCAGCGCGCAGCCCGGATATCAACCCGATCGAGCATGCTTGGGACGAGCTAGGCAGATGCGTAAAACAACGAAACCCTCCCCCAATCACGCTTCGTGAGCTCAAAATTGCTCTCACAGAGGAATGGGAGAATATTCCCCAAAATCGTATAAGGAACTTGGTGTACAGCATGCCAAACCGCGTAAACGCAGTAATGGAAGCACGAGGAGGCAATACGAAGTATTAAAATTCAAGAAAATCGTAATAAAGTTCAAAAATTTCATGTTTCCTATTTTTGTTTTAAGGAGAGATCAGCAGTTTTTTTCTTTATGTAATTTTGTGTTAATAAAATGTATGGTGACTCATATTTTTTTTTACTTTCATTTAAGGAGTATTACATTGTCTATTAAATACAATTTATTGCATTAACCTATCATTTTTAGTTTCCGAGATTTTTAACATTCTTTAAGTGACCCGGATTCATTGCTCTCGAGTGTATTTATGCACACACATATAAACAGACAAGAAGTAAAGAACAGAAAAATACGTACAAAGGTAATGCTTATTTCTACAGAAATCTCTTCTAGCACACCTGCGATAGGAGAGAAGATAACAGAGATGTAGATGATGATGATGTTATGTGAGGTGTAGTGTGTGTGTGTGTGTGTGTGTGTGTATAGATGTGTGATGTTGATGTGTTTAGGTAGCGTTTGAGTGAGACATCAACGCGCAACCTCTTACCACGGGTTCAGTACGTGATTGGCAGGGATGCCACCGTGTCTAATATTATTATTTGGGTAAAAGATAAAAATAAATACAACACAATTGAAAACCGTAAGTTTATTTAATAATCCAACGTTCATTATATTAATTACATAATTCACATAGTTTTCTCTTAAAAATAACCTTTTGAGATTATAAATCTTGAGGCGTTTTCTGAAAATAAAAGGTTGATATTTTCTAGATATGTAGGTATTATTTTGATAATGCTTAGTTCTGAAGATATGCATGATATTCTTCAAATTTTAACAATATATTCTACTATTAAATATTTACAAACACATTAATATTTGCAACAGTACACAGTACGACATTATTTAATAAAAAAAAACGCCTCCCAGAAAAGAAATCTCAATAATTTACAAATATTAAATTGATATGGAAGAGTTCGCCTATAAATTCTATAATTATCTTAATTAATATTATAATAATTGTTGGCATCCTTTGAATTTACAATTTATTATAGTCTTTGGAACATTTATTTACATATCACTCTGGATTTGATCCGTATGCTATCTTTCCGGCATCTGAAACAAAGGGAATATTATTTTAAGGGTTTGGCCATCATCTGCCTAGTGTTTTCCCAACTATATTGAAGTCAGCTTCCAGTCTAACCGGATGCAGCTGAATAGCAGTATTATACATGGAGCAACTGCCTGTCTGACCTGCACAAAACCCAGTTACTGATACCCCTTGGTTAAACTCAGACTTTTGGGCCTACACCTATTTTGCATTTTCTTTTTCTGTAATATTTTTTTATTGCTTATTCTGTTTTCATGCATGGTCGGCATCGACTACCAATTTGTTGCAAAGCGTGGTGATAATCACCGCATTGAAGACACTATTAATTCATCGGCGTATGTAAGTACCCATGTATAATTTGTTGTGCAAACGAACTTTACTGGTTAATCTATTTAATAGTACTTGAAGCAAAAACATTATACTACTTTTTACGAAACTTACGCAGACGTAAGAGTATAAAATTTGGTACAGTTTAAGTTTATATAAGAAGTAGTGCAGAAAGCTATATATAGATAATGCATTATTTTTTGTACCAATATTTATAAATAACAATTAATTGGAAATACATTATACTATGGTAGGTTCAATTTCGACCACTAGTACTATTAATTACTCAAGATAAATGAATGCTAAAACAGACAACTCAAAATAACTTTATTGTTAGAAATGGTTAACTAACAATTTACAAATTAACCCAATGTTGTTGAACAAGTGAACTCGCCTTAAATACATTGAAGTATTTGTGTCGAGGAGCAATAATAGCTTTGGCAGATTTCAGGGCAATTAGCATTAAATATTTATTGAAACTCTGCCTCTAATTAATTTGAATGAATGAATTTACTTGCCTGAATCGGGTGAATCGGCTGTTATAAATAATAAAATATTTTCTATAGACGACTGGCACGAATTTAATTTATTTTTGCTCGAATCGAAGATTCTAGAAATACGTATTAGGCAATTGGCATTGACAATTTTATTGGTTTTGAGAAGGTTACGAGATAGAAAAGCTTTTAATTCAAGAAGTAATGTCTCTTACCATGTTTTCTGCTGTGGGTGGTGGGCTGTATGCTGACTTGTGTGGCTCATTGCTCGCCTCCCGGATGCTGTAGTTCTTGTTGTCACTTGACTCCAGCACCACACGGGGAGGCTCGTTATCTGGACAAGTATTTTTGATTAGAAGGCTTAGTCTTTGTATATATAATGTTGCTGCTTATACGACAGGATAGCTTGGGATACCAATTGGTACGACTACATAGAAATAGTAACAGGAATCTACTGAGAATGGATAGCTCACAGCGTCCACTTTTATGCATTTTCTGTACTGGACACGTTTCGGTTGTGTTTCAAACTCAAACTCAAAGCATTTGTTTCAACTAAACCTGCAATTACAGGCACTTTTGGATTTTCAAAAAGTCGATCAGTTGAAGCTAGTTGCCCATTCCAAAACGTAGATCTCTATAGCAAAGAACGGTTAAGAAACTCCAATGACACTCTTTTAAATCAAGATTTTACAAAATCCTGGGTATATTATTCTTGTTATTTCTTCTATATGTGAGGACAATGTAAAGAAATTAAGAAACAATTCTAAATCTAAGATTTAAAAACGTGTATATTATTAAATAGAGGCGACGCGCCCGTTCACGAACTTGACGCATGAATCAGCACCATCCAGCTCAACCATTTTGTAGAGGACCGTTTATAATATTGATAAACTTTCGACATTTGAGAATTTTTAGCTTATCTTGGATAGTATAATCTGGGCTGCATTTTGAATTAAAGCTACACACAGGTAACTGAGGGAACACGGGTGGGTTTAAGTCAGTAAAAGTCTGATACGCCCTCCTACTCCACCCAGAGCGGGAGAAGTTATTTGATGACCATTTATTTCATCGACATGAAAGTTGAAAAAGTTTTAGTATGCTCAATTTATCTTGTCTCATAAATTCTCATAGATTTATAAACAGCTGTGGTCGCTTAGTGGTATCTCAGATAGAAGATTTGCTTTGTGTAAATAATTTCATCACCGCTCAAAACGGTGAAGGAAAAAACATCGTGAGGAACCCGGAATGTCCTAGAACCAAAAATTCGAAAACATGTGACATGTGATTGCGGCCCACTCCCTCTCACGGAGAGGAAGCCTGTTGCCCAGCAGTGGGAATATAATAGGCTGATTATGATGATGATACAATCATAGGGTGGTGTTTATCTGCAAGTCAGAAGGATTTGATACTCCCACTTTAGCTTAGCCATCTTTATTAAAAAAAAAACCGAGAAATTAGATCCATCACTGATCCAGGGCTACCTATCATAGCCACTATGGTAGCTTCTGGATGTCAATTTCACTATACTCACCAGCCTTAGGGTTCAATATGTCAGGCTTGGTCTCCAGCTTGTCTGCGGGCGCAGGGTACGCGATGAGGAACCTCCTCCCCTGGGCGTCCACCTGGACCACGCTCTGGGAAGGTCGCTTCGTGGTGGAAGTGGTTTCACCTCGCCTGTTAAGTAAACCAACCGTTATTTTATTGTCAGTTCTATTTTTCTATTAATGTAAAAGTGTTTATAGCATAACAGTTAAAGTGAGGACGTCAGAAGTGGTGGTGGTAGTGGAAGCGGCCCCATCTTAAGAGTTGTAGGTCGTGGGTACAAACCCAGGCAGGCTTTACTTTGTGATATTTATTTCATCACCACTGCTCTAAAAATTGTGCCGGAAAACATCGTGAGAACACCGACATGTCTTAGGACCAAAAATTTGAAGACAAGTAACATTTACTAACCCGCACTGGGCCCGCGTGGTAGATTACGGCCCACTCCCTCTCACAGAGAAGGGGCCTGTGTCCCAGCAGTGGGAACATTATAGACTATGCTACATTGCGACGACTGGCAAGCAAAACATCCCATCTGTTGAACTATACTTGAACCGAAAACTAGCGCAAGCATAATTTTAATTCAATGTATTTGTGATTAATGGATCTCAGATCCACCATCCTCCTGCCGCAATCCCTATTTGGGCAATGCAGTAAGTTCCTCTGTTTCTGTCATGATCAGAGATCGGATATTCGGATGCATATTCACCTAAAGTTGAGATGTTAGCTAACATGGAATGCGCTTTTGTACCGAAATTGTATCGAAAAAGTCTTAATTTAGGTGAGTAATTTGTTTATTTTTTGTTTTAACTAATACAAACCACCCCTCCTCCAGTACATACACATATTTGTATCGGGTTAAACATTAATTTTAAATTAATACACATCTGAGTATGCAATCCAAGAATCTCGGGGTTTTTAATAAATATCACAAATAATTTATAAAGCCGCTTCCATACTTTTATAGCTAAAAGTTATCTTTAGGTAAATATGCATCCGAATATCCGAACTCTGGTCATGATACGTCTCTTCCAGTTGTCATGTCAGTATTTGGTGCCTGAAGCCCTATAACTACTTTCATTTTTTATAAGTACGATGAATCCAACATTCTCATTATTCAAGACTAAATTGCTAATAAAACCAGTAAAAAGAACTACAAAACACACTTTAAAAACCAAACTAAAAAAGGAGAAAATAATTTAATTCAATTAAAAAGCGTGGGGTGCTTGACATTATAAAAAATACCTCAAAAAGCACCCCACGCTTTTCAATTGAATTAAATTATTTTCTCCTTTTTTAGTTTGGTTTTTAAAGCGTGTTTTTTAAACTATTATTTATTTTCTATTTTTTAGTTCTGCTAACTACAAAAGCGTGTTTTTTTTTTCCTTTTTTTATATTTTTCTGTTTTTCTTTATTTTAATGATTGAATTGTCATCGGTCCTCGATAAGTTTACAAAGTTCTGATCGATCAGATCTGACCGTTTAAAGTGGGTCAAAATCGCGCTCTAAGGAGTCGGTTACTTACAAACATACAAACAAACATAAAGTGAAGCTAATGTAAAGCGTGTAAAAAACAATGTGCTGTGCCAATTTTCATCTTGCGTTTATTCTCGTTTTGGCTCTAAGTATGTTCAACTATAGATATTGGACATTGCAGTAATTTAAATCAATATATTGTTTCGTATTCCTAAATCCAATGCGTAGTACCTATGTACTTAATAACCTTATTAACATGTATAAAACGTAACACTATAAAGGTAATATTTGAAGTTATATACACACAATATTATTAGTATGCAAGCAATGAAGAAAGCATACATTGTGTACTATACAAATTATCTGTATCGGTGCGATACAATTATCGTCGTTGATAACTATGGGATATAATTAATGTGTATTGTGTTTTAATTGATTTCCGTGTTCAACTATTAATGGGACAACTATGATAATAGCCATTCTGTTGTTGAAAATGATTGGACATTCGTGATATATATTTTAAGTGATCGGTGTATTAATTCTGCTACGACCCACAACACACAACAATTAATACAGGGAGCCTATAAGTTCTTAAATCGCCAACACGCAATGATTTAGCGTTGTGATCCAAGCTAGGGAAGAGGGCTGTGCTTAAAACAGGGACAATCATCTTCAATATAGGTCCGACTTAACACAACCCATAGATAAGTTTTAATGAATGCAGAGAGACTAGACCTTATCCCGACCGCAAACTTCCCAGGTTCCCTAAATACTGTTTAAGACAATAGCGACCTCTGCCGGTAGCCAACCTAACTATAAAACGTATGGTCGGGACGGAACTTGGCCAGAGAGGCTGGCTAAGTGCCAAGGAAGGCATTTACCGAATCCTTATCTTAAATAACAATTGACTAATAATAAGGCAATTACAACATATCTTGGTGACTTTGTGGTTGCTGCAGGGGTAATGCAGGTTTATATTTTTAATAATAGTCTGTACAATTATCCCACTCCTATTAATATTATAAATGTGACAATTTGTATATTTAGATGTTTGTATGTTTGTTACTAAATCACGTAAAACGACCGAACGGATGTGGATGAAAGACACACAGATAGATTGTAACCTGGAATAATACCTACATAGGATACTTTTTATCCCGATAGTACGCTCCTGTGGGATAATTTTGTGTTATTCAGCATTGTTGTGTTTCGGCAGTTTGAAGTAAGATAGCTAATTCCGCTGTGGTTGAGCATTCCAAAATCAAAATATTTTATTTCACATAAGCCTGCATGGGCACTTATGAAACGTCAGAAGCTAGGTGCACGGTTCCAATTTGTCGTTTCCTATGGAGAAGAGCCGGCAAGAAACTCCACGGTTACCTACTCTTTTAAAAATAATTGGCTTTTACAATGTTTTCAAATTACAGTGATAATAGGTAGGCATGGGAGGACAGTGCAGGCCAGTCAATAAGTACCAGGGACTTAGAGGAATGAAAATACAGAATATAAAAACGTCTACAAATCTAATCTAGGCCTACAACGTTCTTCACAATAATATGTAAAAGAATCTACCTATATAAAATGAACCTATTTGAACCAAGTGATATGATTTCCATGACAATCACTAATAATAAATAGTCGAAATTAAAATTGATGTAGGTATAATGTCAAATAATGACGAGAATATGTCAGACATTGTAAAAAAATAAAAAGAATAAAAATTAACATTGTAATTTGGGAGCAGTTTATAGACTTTCACACAGTTTTGCTGCATTCCGGGTAAAACCCGCTTCCACCTTCGGCCTGATCATCACTTACCACCAGGTGAGATGAAGGCCTAGAGCTTCCCCGCTGTGATTAAAATAAAAAACCAGAAATGGCATTAAAATTACATGATCACTTCAGTTATATCACATTTGTATGTTCAACTTTACTAGATTTTTCCCGAATTTCCATTGGTATATTACTGCAGGTACCTTCTGTTTCATGCACCCGATTCGTACTTCGGTGATCTAAGTTCTAGCTTTTCCAGGATCGATCTATCTGTGTGCACTCTCATTTAAAATCCGTTCAGCCTTTTTATACGTGATAGTTAAAAATCATCTGAGCATCTCCTTAAAAACATTGGAAGAAAAATCGACGCACAACCAATGATTCAAAAGACCCAGCGTTGATTTTTTTTGTCGGTTATATATTTAAAAAAAACACCTGGTTCTACAAAAGTCAAAATGTATGGAACAGTTATTTTTTGCTGCAGCTATCTAGTTATCATATTTATACTGAATGCCATCCTACATCAAAGGAAAGGGAATTATGAGATTTAAATCAAAACTACGCCTCTACGCGTCTAGTACGCCTGACAAAATAATCAAAGCAATCTACATTACCTTAATAGTTTGCTAAGTTGAAAGCCACCAGAGCATAATTGCTTGAAGACAGCCAGAACTATTAGACCAGCTTACACTACTAATGCAAACACTCACTGACTTATTAAGGCGGTGATTTCTTGAAAACGCTCAAAAAGGTGATTTTTTAAACCAGTGTATCTCTCTTTAACTGTAAATAATTTTTAAAGCAAAAAAAAAAGATATTTTCAAGTTTTTTTTTGCATCTGATGGAACTCAAAACATAATTAAACATACTTTAATACATCAAAAAATCATCAAAGTCACCTCTTAATTATCTTTAAAACCAGTTTATACATTCAATAACAATTATACTTAATTATAATTAAAAATATACCATAAAATTCCAATTGCCAAACTGCATCCAGTGATGGAATTTATTATTAAATGGTTAATATCTAATTTTATATGATTTAATTTGCATTTTTACGACAATGCTTGCTCATTTATTAATCGAATTTATTACAACAGATTTAACCCGTATCGGATTGCAATAAGAACTATTATCGGTCATAAGGACAATATTTAAAGTAACCAGGGCCTTAAAGACTTCGCTTCTGCCCGTGACTTGTCTGCGTTAAGTTTCGGGCCCTGAACCACCCCACCGCACTGGATCGCCTACTTCGCTTTCGGTCAGCGTTCTTTGTAACTTTTTTTTGTATTTGCTCAGCTCTGAAGGACCTTAGCGCGATGTTAAGTAGCCGACAGCCTACCTTAAGAATTCGAAAATTGAATGCAAAAAGTTTTTTCCAAAGCAAACTGGTAGTTTCAGAGGTGAGCGTGTTCAAACAAACAAACTTTTCCGCTTTATTATTAGAAGGTCGTAACGTTCTGACTTGCTTTTATAAGACCAAATGGTACCTAAGTCCAGTTATATTCCATTGAGACAAACACCTAACTACTTCTTAGTCTCATAAAGGTGTCTCCTAACACCTCTTATAGAGTCAATAAATAATAAGTTCTGAATTCAGACGTGAAACTTTCGAAAAGTGCCAAGTTTTATACCTATATGCATACGAAAACTTATCTATGCATGTGTTTGAGTAGAACTATTGGACCTAATAGGAGATGAGTAAGTACTTAGTTTTAAATTGCAAATCCAGGTGTAACTTCCATACCTTTTAGTTCTTTTGTTAAATGTAGGTTCAACATCTGCCTAGCCTTTTCACAACTAAGTAGGTGTCAGCTTCCAGTCTAACCGGATGCAACTGAATACTAGTATTTTTCATGGAGCGAATGATTAACTGACCTCCACAACCCAGTTACTGGATAATACGATACCCCTTGGTAAGACTGCTTGTCAAAGTTTTTGCCTTCTGACGACCCGTACGACTGTCAAAGATCCACGAATGACAGTGCTTTCCGAGACACAGAGGGATATGTAAAGAAGGTCACCCATCCACAAACTAACCGCGGCAAGCGTAGATTAACCTGATCCATCGACGCGTGCAGCTGTTTTAACTTAGCCACAAGCCCCTTTTCAATTCCTCTCAAATTTTTCTTATAAAAATATTTTTATACGGACCAACTGCGGCAAGCGAAAGCTTAATCTGATCGATCGAACCATACGGCTGTTATTATAACTAGTAAGTTTTAACGTTAACGGCCTTATTTTTTAATTTTGACAAAGTCAAAGTTCTAATTACAAAATCTGATTTAAACCCAGTCTAAGCTGTGATTTTTTAATTAAGAAGTTTACCATAGTTGGAATGAGGTTCGAAATACAAATAGGTCAAAGGTTTAGGCTCAAACGTACAGTCACCGTCAAAAATATCGGGACAAACAGACTGTTCGAAAGATCTCAATAACTAAGAAAATTTTACATTATTGCAATTGGATAAAGTTCTTGTCAGAATTACAGTTGTCGTGTACTGTCTTCATTCTGAAACATTCCTGCACCCTAATTGCGTAACACGCGATTAATCATAATCGGTTTAATTTTGACAGTTCAACAATATTCATTGCGTTATTTACGTTGTTGAGCCGACACATTTTTCGAACATATGAAGCAATGGTTTAGCCATCTGTTTCAAAACGAAACAGAATATGGTTACGCAATTAGGGTGCTGGTGTCATTCAGTTAATATTTAATTTTCATAGTTGTTTAGATCATTTTGAACAGTCTGTTCGTCCCGATATTATTGATGTTGACTGTACCTACAAACAGGATGAATCGGGATGAAACTTTAGGTTGATTTTAACGTTTAAATAATAAAGCTTGTTGCCAAAAAGGGCATTTAATTTTTAATTATAATACATGAAACACGTTTGAGTCCTTTTTAGCAACAAACTATATTTCTTCAATGTTAAAATCATTTTTAAAGTTTCGTCCAAATTCACCACCGCATACACCCCGTTTGACGGTAAGTAAGATTTTGTTTTGTAATAAGCTGTCGCTGTCATTTTTGTATAAAGAACTGTATTTATAAAATAGTTAGGTTCTCAATTCAATAACTGGCTTGATGGATTAAACCTGAATGCCAATTCTCGCAATTAAAAACGTTCAAAATCTATTTGCAGTCTCATCTCGGCAACAATCAAATGTCAAAAACTTGTCAAAAATGTATGGAAACTCGAGATATTTTTGACAGATTGAGACTGAGATCAGACTGTGAATGTTCTTAAAATTACGAGAAATGCCCCTTAGTCCGTAAAAAAAAAAACATTGATTTGTTTGTAATTTTATTTCACCTAAGCAAAATAAGTGGTACTATTTATGTTTACTACTTTTTAGTATCATAATATTTTACGTAAAATAAAGATATTATTTCTCTGTTTCTACTTCTTCCAATACCATAGCGAATACATCCAATTAGAAGGTAGACAGGAGTGGTACTTACCTCCTAACAGCAAGTACAGCGATGGCGCCTGCCGCCGTCAGTATAGCAGCAAGTCCCGCAAACGCAGCCGCTGTAGGGAACTTGGTTTCCGCTCGAGTAGTGCTCTCTGTGCCAAAAAACAAAAAAAAAAACAAAAATTATTTGCACACAGATCACGTAATTTTAGGTTTTATTTTTAGGGTTCTGTAGCCAAACCCTTGCACCTTGGTCAACATTCACAGGAACTTAATAAAATCGCGGTGGGATGTTTTCGCGCAGTTGATTTGCAACTCTCGGTGTTAAACCGAGCATTGAGAGTTCATATTTGAACGTCGAAAATCGAACAATATGTTTTGTTGTTCGATTTTGAACTCTCGGCGGTAAACACTGCGTTGCAAATCCAGTGCGTGGAAAAAACCGCCGCGATTTTATTACGTCCTTGTGAATGTCTACATAAAGGGATTTCATTATCAGCCAATAATGTTCCCACTGCTGGGACACAGGCTTCCTCTCTCTGAGAGGGAGTGGGCCGTAATCTACCACGCGGGCCCAGTTGATAGATGTCACATGTCTTAAAATTTTCGGTTCTAGGACATGCCGTTTTCCTCACGATGTTTTTCTACACGGTTTTGAGAGCAGTGGTGATGAAATTATTTACACAAAATAAATCGCTTGCCTGGGTTCGAACCTGTGACCAACAACTTGTTAGTCATGGTTGTTTCCACTGGGCCACCACTGCTCTCATAAAGGCATAAGAATAGAATAGTTATTGGAATGCTTGGATCTCTTCGTTCGTGTTTGGTATACATAAGAGTGATTACTTCTCTACACCCTCACAGCACCTGTATACCAAATAGCTTGTTCGATTGTACAGTCCCACACGTCAACGACAATTAGTAACAATTTTACACTGATAACGTCTTTATTTCGTAGCAGTAAGGTCGGTTTTCGTAGCTCAAGTGTATGAGCGATAAGCAATGTCTGAAAAATATGGCAACGAAATATTTTTGATATTTTATCTTATGACATAAAAAACCCAATCTTAGATAGATAGATATATTAATTTATTTGCCTGAAATATGGTATTTTACAGATTTTATAACACATAGGTACAAAAAAGTACTTCATATTCCGCCTACTAAATTCGGCATGTTTTTTTTTTTTTTTTTAGACATTAATATTGATTCTAATTCTAATTTAATCAATTTAAACAAACTAATTAAATACCCATATAAAAAAGCACTAAATCAAACATTATTATTGTCTACATATCAAACAAAATATAAAACTCTTCCCACAACTCAGTTTTGCCTTATTCCAGTTATTCCCTCAATAAATATTAAATATCTTCCTGTTATTCTTTGATTACGATAGCGGAAGAATTTATTGTAAAATAACAGAGAACGAAGTAAATGATTGTTCAGAAAATACTGATAAAAAAACCTACGGAAAATTAGTTTAGGTAGCAGTCAGCGTCAAAAATATCGGCACGAACAGACTGTTCAAAATGATCTCAACACCTAAGAAAATTTAACTTTATCTCAATTGGATAAAGTTCTTGTCAGAATGGCAGTTATCGTGTACTGTCTTCATTCTGAAACATTCCTCGTGTCATTGAGTTAATTTTTAATTTTCAAAGTTGTTTAGATCATTTTGAACAGTTGTTTCGTCCCGATATTACTTATTGACGCTGACTGTACCTGTATTTGATAAAAGTTTAGTACATAGCAGATTTGTACAACAGAATAGAATATGAAGGCTTGTGCCTAAAGAATAAACGTTACGGGTGCAAGGTTCAGCTACGCTTGCCGAGGTTGGTCCGTGGATGGGTAACCATATCAAGAACTCTCAATACTTCGGAAACCGCGACAAGCGTATTTTAACCTGTTCGATTGACCCCTGCGGCTATTATTACCTAGCCACAAACCCCTGATGTACAACAAAGAATAAATAAATAAAGGCCACGGTTTTTTTTTTTGCCTGTGGGAAATCTTCAAATAACTTCTCTCGCTCTGGGTGGAGCAGAAGGGCATGTCAGACTATTACTGACTAAAACCCACCCGTGTTCCCTCAGTTGCCTGTGTGCCAGGGGCTAAGGGTTAAGTCAAAGAAACCAAGGCCGTACAAAAGCGCGTTGGGTCGACGATACCCGAGGTCTATACCCAGCCCAGCAGTGGGTGATTCCGGGCTGAAATGATTTTGATGATGATGATTATAAAAATGATAGACTAAAAGCTTACTGTAGCTCTCTACAGCCATAAACAGCTTAAAAAGTCATATCGTAGATAATTCCATTAAAAAAACAGTCCTTTTTATGAATCTAAATACCTTATGAGTCGTGCCGGGTTATAACACACTAACATTAGGAAACTCTTTCATTTTGATAATATGATAAATGATTTTATTTCTGTAAGTATGTTTGTACAAACACTTTTACACGACAATCATATTTTTTTAAACTAGATGAGGTCGGCATTTCATTTCTGACTACTCTGGGGAGTAAGGCCGAAACAAACTCAGAGGTCACAGTCTCTTTTAAAGTCCAGACATAATCTTGGTCAGATCATGTGAAGACCATGTGGATTGGTGTCTGAAATGGTGTTTTGATAGATCATCCACATTCATTGCGTTATTTAAGTTGATGAGCATGCGAATTCTTCGAACATATGAAACACTGGATTAGCAATATCCTTCAAATTAATATTGTGTTACGCAATTAGCTTGCTGGTGGATATTGTATATCCGGCAGAGTGCACCCAGCTCCAACAAACAATCATCACAAAAAAAAACTACAATCAGCTCTTTTGTCTAACAAAAAAAAAAAACATAAACATTTCCGTACAATTCTCGACAAAATCGCTGTTGAACTAAATATTTCTAAAATCCAATTGCTTTTCGACTGCTTTCATTTGCATACTAGTTCAATTCAATTGAGGACTTCGATTACTGATGTTCAAAAGGCGAGCTGTTGCTTAAACAATGCACGATTGTTAGTTTATATTGTCAGCAAATTTATACATCGGTGCTGTGACAGACAAAAATCGAAATAATCCAGTGGTATACGGTACTGTATTGTCAAATGAAATCTAATCCAACGAAGTAATAATAATCAGCATGTATACCCAAGCAGCACAAATAGCTGTATAGCCACTGGACAACAGAATTTTTGAAAACTCGACGCTGTTATGCTGTTTGTACAAGGGCTGTCTATCCCGCTACATAGCCCCTATAATTCTACATTTGGCCCCAAATTAACCAGCGCTGAGAATTATAGTAGCTTGTTAAAAGCATTCCAGAGCATTGTAAGAGATGTACATGGGCTGCACAATAGCTTAGACAGCTGTCAATAGGCCACTATCCAGCTCCTTTAATTCTCTTAGACAGCCACTAGATGGTGTATGGTTTCCTTACGGCGATTAATAAATCTACAAAGAAATAGCAACAAAAGACTATTTGTGCAGTGCAAGTGTTATGTCAAACTCTAATCTGTGGGCAAATATATAATTTCCAATATAAGGTAAGTAATTTTTCACGTTTCTTTGTATCTCTATCGCTAAATTGTACTGCGGGTGCCAGTTTACTGTTAATATATATAGGTGTTATTATCAAATATTACACGCGCCACAGAAATAATATGGTTTTACTAAAAATATTATACAAAATAAATACGGTGTACGAATTATTCATGGATTTTTACAAAAAAAATACATTTTATGAGCATTCATGTCTATTTGTAGCTAAAAAATAATGTATTTTTACTTTAATAGCTTTGAAATATCATGAAAATTTTACAGATATCAGTAATTTTTTTCATATATAATCGGCTTGTTTACATTAAAATGGCGTTAATTTGTTATCCAGCAATCATTCTAACTAAATTCTCTTGAAACTCTCTTTTCTGTGCAATGGCCATATTTAATTCTATTGATCAGCTGAGAACTTTACGCTAGCTGTACAATGGTTTTCAGTTATTCTAACGACTGGTGAAAGCAGCAAAGTAAGAGTATACAACAGCGTCTTAGGGATCTCTAATATTGATAGAAAACTATTTCGGGCATTTCGTACTCAAGTAGCTTAGGTACTTCACTTGATTTTGTGATCCTACTTATTCTTGCCTGTTATGTCAAATCAGAGAGCCATTACTTGCCATGTTGCTTAGAAATGTATGTTATAAAGTAAGATAAAAAAAAACTATAACTTCAATTAACCTAGCTAAGTGAATATTTAGCTAGGTTTAACTTTACGCTCTCCCGGCCGTGTGAAAGAGATGAAGCGAATTTGGACTGTCGCTTATTCGCGAATTTGCTTTGTCGCGAAGGATTTGTTAGCGCCATTTAAATTTAACCAATCATATATATATATATATTATTGAAAGGAGTTATTCAAACTTGTGTTAGCCAGTTGTTGCCAAATCTTTACCATATTATCTTTATATATTGTGAATTTGTTACCCGTCACGCGCTACGCACCGCACGTATTATTATTGTTTCTATTTTGTTTACGAATTTTTTTTTGTGTTGTAAATTGCGAGTCGTACGCACTCTTGCACACTTACACACTTCTGCAATTCAATTATGCGAACGAAGTGAATAACTTAGTTTGTTTTATAATTTATCAATTAATAATAGTGTACATATTTTTTGTGATAGTACCTGTAATAGGTGTAAATATTTTAATACTATAGAGCGTTTTACTTATTGGCACAAATACTAAATCCGCATACTTAATGATCTCTTACTTCTGACGTAGTAGGTAAAGATGCTAATGTTATTGCTAAATAATTGTTCTTGTTTTCAGAAAATAGAAATGCCGTTCAAAAAGTGAAGACAATAGAAAGAGGGGAAGGAAAATTATCTGTCATACCAAGTGCTTGACAAAAAGGATGGATGGTTGAGATGATATATTAAAAACGTCACTTCGAAATTGATGAAACTAGAATATTCAAAGCATCATACAGATTGGACAAAAATGCAATGCATAGTGAAACGGTCATCCATTGCAACATATAACAATGCAGAAAAAGAACTAAGTGGCATGTTGAACCATAGTGACACGTCAGATTACCCAGATGATGGAGAAATAAAACCAACGAATGGTTTAACATATATAATTACCAAAGCCAAATCAAGAGTATGTGATTAATAAAATAAAACGCAGTAAATGTATACCATTACTTTTATTTTTACTGACCATTCCTTAGCCAACAGCTATAAATTAATAAAACTTTTGAGCGCCACTGACACGGCTTTATTGTTTTGTAACGGCCACACAATATTAAAATTTATCTTCTCATAAAGACGTGGCGCTGAGGGCTTGAAAATGCACATACCTGTTATAAAAGCCCTTGCGGGTGAATCGCAAGTAAAACATCTAATCTTGACTTTTATAATCTCGCTTGTTGATAGAAGGATTCCGTCATTCAATAACTGTTTCATTTCAACTACAATGGTGCCGATTCTCTTGTACACCGAACTAAACTAACTAAACTATCACTAAAATTCCTTACTTTTGGCTATGAGAATCTTAAAGCTATTCTGCAAAAAAAATCTCTAAACTTAAAAATAATTTTGACACAACTAAAATCGAATTTGACAACCGCGGATCCTGCAGGCTTAGTAGCATGACGGTTTCTATTTCTACTTTACTGTAGAATAGAAATCGCTTGTCTACATTTCTCGGTGAAAAACTGACAACTGTCTACACGGAAACGTCATTTTGTCTTGTCTTCCGTCGACAAAACGCTTCTCTACGGTTGTCGTGCCAAGCCTGCAGGTGGTATTTTTTTTTCTTTTGGCTTCGCAACGTGGTACTTGTGTGCCCTACGCAATGATTTTTTTAAGAGCTGAATGAAGCGTGCGCAGAAGGGCAGCCTCGACGTTTTTTATGGAATTTTTCACTTATTGTATGGAAAATAAAAAAATTATTACCTACATGTTGAGATTATGGGGCATAGGGGTTTCATAAAGGGGGTCGAATTTATCATCATTTTTGCGATAGGACACACCATTTTCGAGATATAAGCAAACGAAAAGAAAAAAAAAAGATACAATACTGTTTTTGCACCTGAAGTCGAAGTGTTGGTGTGAATTTTAGTTCATGACCACTAGTTTTATTCCACACTTTTTTAATCGCGATTAAAAATAGTCAGATTTAGTTAGAAAAATTAATATAAGTAGTCAACATTTTTGGTGAAAAACGGCAAACTCAGAATAGCAAAATTACCATCTTCACTAAATTAATAATTCAGTGCAATCTTATTGCTGTCAAACTAAAATATAGTTAAGTTGTGTCACTTTAGTCAATTTCAGAATGGGAAATCGTCGTTTGACAGGATTAAACTAAATTTTGGTGATTTTTAGTTTAGTTTAGAGAATTTTGTGCCAACAGAATCGGCACCATCTTCTAGATAAAGATCAAGATTCTTCGGTTTTCCAACACCATAATAAACACCATAAATAGTTGGGTATTTCAAAAACATTACGGAAAATCGGCCAGAACTCATATTTCGAATTTTTATATAGAGGCAAGCCATCAAAGGTTATATTCAAACCAATGCTCTTAATATTTTCTAAAACGTCTAGCCACTTGTTTAAAACTATAGTTAGCGGATTGATTAGTCCATTGTACCAGTATTCATCAACAGATTCGATTTATTTTAAAGCAATTATTCTAGCTTGTAGAATCGTTCTCGGATCATTTGGTAAAATATCTGGAAATCTCTTATTCACAATTACTAGTAATTCCTTCAGTGCATCTTGAGCAACATTTCTCTTTATTGCCCATTCTTTTATATTTTCTTTAAATAAAATGTTTACCATATAAATATTTTCTCCCTCATGTCTGGTTTGATTCATTACTTTCAGTATTTCTCGTTACAATTATTTTTTTAGAAAGGTCACTGACCGAATCCATTAATTGTACGGAACTATGATCATTGGTAACAAAATCTATGTGATTAAGTCGTGTTGCGAGGTTATGACAAAATTGACGTTATCATAGCACTACTAACCTATGTCTACTCTTCAATAATGCTAGAGGCTGTGAAATAGATAATATTTACACTATAAGCTTTGGAATTAAAGTGGAGTAACACTACACTAATTTACAGCTCATGCAGTCTTAAAATGCTTTTAACCAGCTAGTGTTAAGCTCATTGAGGAAGCATTATAATAGAATTTGTGTACTCCATAAAAAAATGCCAATGGCAAAATTTTATTCTCTAATACAGTTCAAAGCTTAGAAACGGTGTGACGTTACCCCGTTATGCAGCTGTTTACAAACTTTGGTCTTCTTAACCAGCTAGTAGCATTATACGTAGCCAAAAGCTGGACAATAGTTCTTTCAAGTTCTACTAAAATGCATTTTGTTGTTTTTTTGTCCATTGTACAGCCATTAGTCAGCTGTGCTGTTTAACAGTGTAGAGATCGCCCCCCATACAGTCCCAAGAATCGTCTTATCCATTAGTACAGCTACATAAGATCCTTTGACTGTAATATAGCTTGTTTATGGAATTAATTTCCGCTAATGTGCTGCTTGGGTAGTCTCGCTGTAGGACAAAGTCCTTTCTTTCTTTTTCCACTCAACTCGATCCTGGGCCAATGTGGACCTATCCCTTATGTAAATTCAAATTCAAATTCAAAATTCGTTTTCAGGGACGAATCCATCGAAAGACAATTGGTTAATAAGCCAATCCATTATTTCATTCCTTTATACTTATGTTTGAAAAGTTCGTCTCAACCTTATTTACCTACCAGCAATGTCCCTCAAATTGATTCAGATTCTGATCGATAGTGACAGGGCCCCATCTAGCTATTTAGCCGCTCCGGGCAAAAATAATATTCGCCGCCCTATACACTAACACCATATATACGTCATGTTATCCCAATGATGGGATGATAAATATATGTATTGTTATTTATCAAAAAAACTTCTTTCGGTCTTGCATCTTCATCATCATTATACTCAGCCTATAATGTTCCCACTGCTGGGACATAGGCCTCTGTGAGAGGGACTGGGCCATAATCCACCACGCTGGCCCAGTGTGGGCTGGTAAATGTCACCTGTCTTCGAATTTTTGGTTCTAGGGCATGTCGGGTTGCACCCGATGTTTCTGTCATCGTTTTGTGAGCAGTGGTGATGAAAATATTTTACACAAAGTAAAGTTCCTGGTCAGTCGTATAGTCCGACGCAATCCGACACATGACTAACGATTCAGTTGTCAATGAATGACAGGAGAAAACCCTTTGACGTTAATAAACGTCAAAATTTCGAACGAAGCGACGTTTCCAACTGTCAATTTTAAAAGAGGATTCAAAAACGTCGTCGTATGATGCAACTTGGATATGGAACACTAAAGGGCACTTAAAGGGCACTTTCTTTCTTTCTTTCTACATACGACTACTAAACGACTTCTCGTCTCCAACTCAAATTACGTATTTTTAGGTTTTTAAACGATTATAAATTTATTTTTGACTTTTTAGTTCGGGCAAGTGGGTTTTTCGTAAGAATTGGGTGGGTAATTTGCGCGCATGTTGCCTTCATTGATGTGGTAGCCATTTGCAGGCGACTCTCCGATTTTTTTTATAAAATCGCCAAACCTGCAGCTCCTGATCAAGATAATGGAACAAACTTATTAAATTATTATCCTGTCATCGGACGTTTTGAAGTGGGTTAAAATCGCGTTCAAAGATTCCGTTACATACATAGATAGATAATTATAAATCTTGTAAAAAAATGTCGAACCAACATAAAGCGCTATAAAAATCTCTTGGCGCTCGAATGACATGTGAAAAGTATTGAATAAACAAGATGGCGGCGTGAGTTCCAATTTTGGCCGCCAAATAATACAAAAGTATCGGAGAATTGGAAATGCAACGCTAAACAAAAATAAATAAATGATAAAACGATTTTATTTCCTTGACAGTCTTGCAATCAATGGGAAAATATATTGTGGTAACAAAGTCAAAAGAAAGATAATTCCATATGAGAAATTGCTTTTACACCATACAGATTAATTCCTTTGAAAAACATAGGTTATGAAAACTAAAAATGTAATTATACAAATAAAAAGAGCTAATGTATTCTAGATTATCATATCACATACATAATTATTCAGGGTGACAGGGACGTCGATGTCTCACAACCAACCTGTGTCATTATAAAAATGTAGTCGGTCTCTTAACGTTGTACAGTACTATTTAGGATAACTATACTATTTATATACTATTTAGATGATAATTTAGATAACAGTATTATTTAGATGAATTTCCCAAGAATTCAACATGTTTTAAAATTTTTGATCATTATGATTTTTTTTTTGCATTTATACATCAAGAGCCGCGGGTCGGCTATCAACAGGATCACGAATAATTCCTCCATGCAACTTGATATCGTGATTCTTATGCCTTACTGCTAACGATCTTTCATTCAATTTATTTACATACAATTTATACCATAGCTCGCGATTACTCCTTACAACCACAAAAAATACATCCAATATTATTGTATTCAAGTAATAAAATACAGTTTGTAGCATGACTGCTGTGTTAGTATGAAAGGGCCATATTAATTTTATCACATAATTTGACAATAATAAAATGTCACTAAGTATAAATATCAAAGTGGCTAAGTACAAACATCGCCAATTGTCCTTAGCTGTACGTGTACTTGCGTTGAAACTACGAAAAATTGAAAATACAATTACAAAGTAAAATAAACAGTTGACAATCAAAGGTAATATTAAACATCCTATTAACATGATAAGCGTCATATCAATGTCAAATGGAGCCAAATATTTATATGCAAAAATACATAATTCCGATGTTATTATAGCCAAAACCCAACCAAATAGGCTACTTTTAAGATACCTTCTTGATATGTGACCGTTGAACACTTTTACAATGTCAACGTAGAACATGTGGCAAATGATTACCAACCAATGGTTCTTTGCAGCTGATAAGTATATTATTAGATGGAAACTTATTATTTGTAACCACAAGTTATCACTTTTTTCGAAAACATTTTTGTTATTGTAAATGTTGATCGTTAAAAACGTGTACAGTAAGATGTTAGCTAGAATCGTGTTGAGGTATACAAAGTTTGTGAAATTGCGGAATTTTCTTATGATCCACCATGATGTTACTCCGTATATGAACGTGACTAGTGTCAGCGAGAACACAACAAAATGTGTTATTAGTTTGCGAGTTAATAATTTCTCCCATTCCTGCTGAACAGGAGTCACCGTAGCATTATCACCAGACATGGCGAATGCCATTACCTTTTTACAAGCTTTTATTTAACTTGCAATGTTCGGGTCAAATCTTGCAAGCTGAATTAAAACCACTTCCTCTTACTTATCCTACGGAGCTGATATTTCACATATTGATTCTGTTTCGAAGACAATGCATTTTTATGATGTATGATATGATTCTATACGGCTCCAGACGACGGAACTCCTTAAAGGTCAACGTTATAGACACGAAAATTAATATATACGTTTAATTATATAATTCTTCTTAACTCCAACATGACCAGGCTGCTGCACCCAGGATTGGTTACAGTCGAGGGAACTCCACAACGGTTAACAGTACAGGCACGAAATTTTGTATACGATTTCAATAATTATATCCCGTTCTAAAGTATGGCATGGCTTGGGTAGTGCTACTCGGTTGGCACCATGACTAGTGTAAAGGCGTTTTGAGTTCGTGTGATTTTTCTTCTTTGTGTCGCTGGCAGAATTTATTTCAGATTTCGTTGGCCCGAAACTTCGCCACTTTCACGGCGTTATCAGTAGCAGCTCAGAGGTCACTTTGGCTAAGTGTTCATGGGTCATAGACGCAAGAATAGGAGGTGAAGCATATCCTGATGCCGTTGATACTGCCTGACAACCAGTCTTACTAAGGGTATCGTTGTTCGGGTGTTGTGGAAGTCAGATAAGTAGTCACTCAATGTAAAATACTCGTATTCAGCAGCATCCGGTTACACTGGAAGCTGACCTCAACATAGATACGAAAATTCTAGGCAGATTATGATGAGATCACATGGCAAATATCACTTGCACGGGTTAATTTGGTTCTCTTTACGTTAACTAAGTTTTTAAAGTATTTCTGAATCCACAGCTTATTTATATAAGACTAAGTCTCACTGTTTTTAAATTAAAAAGTAAAGCACTGCCGTTCAACAAAAAGATGTTGCTTCCCATACAGTCTATTCGTAACTAATAACTCTACACGGCAAATGAAAAATTCAATTTTAAATATTATGCTATATTAGGCACTGGTAATGTATAACTGTATATTTTCCTGTTTATTGTAACTTTTATCTTATTACAAAGCCGCGCCATTGACTTACGTAAAGTACCTATAATATCAATGGAAATAATGTGCTAGATTTATTGCATTTGACGTCATGATAATACCTACGTAGAACTGAGAGTCATTTGTGTTAGTCATAGGATGTAACTTGTACTTACATACCATGATCATTCATTCTATAGTGTAGTGCATCGAGAATAAGTAACTTTTTTAATGCACTGTCACCCAGTTGCACAAAAACAAACATTAATGCCCCATTACATAATGGATCGTGAAGGGCGGGCGTTTTTGGGGGGACTGTCTTATGTAATTTTATTTTGACGTTCAAAAAGAGCTGACTCTCAGCCTAGTTTGAATAAATGACTTTTGATTTTGATTTTGATTTTGATCATTAACGCTAGTGCTTTCAATACTTTAATGATGTTGCACAACTTTAAGGCGCTAATAGTGCTTGCTTTGTGCATCAAAAAATGTGACAGATTGCCTCGTTTGACACTTCATTATTTAAAATTAAAGGACCATTAACAACGAGTCTAATGTTGCTTTCTGCAACAAGTTAAAACTTAAAGTTTGTTTGTGCAACTGGCTGTGTGTGACCATATGATTTTCTGTGACTTAAGTAATCAATCATCATCATCATCATTTTAGCTGAAAGATGTCCACTGCTGGACATAGGCCTCCCCCAAGCCCCTCCAGTTCGACCGGTTCTCTGCTTATCGCATCCAGCGGATTCCTGCGGCCTTCACCAGGTCATCGGTCCACCTTGTGGGAGGCCTTCCAACACTACGTTTTCCGGTACGCGGTCGCCACTCCAGAACGTTTCGGTCCCTTCGCCCATCTGTTCTGCGAGCAATGT
This sequence comes from Antitype chi, assembly GCA_947359405.1. NCBI lineage: Eukaryota > Metazoa > Arthropoda > Insecta > Lepidoptera > Noctuidae > Antitype > Antitype chi. The sequence continues at coordinate 2,955,575 of OX375827.1, read as the reverse complement.
ACCCTGCCCACTGCCACTTAAGTTTGGCAATGCTTCGGGCTATGTCGGTTGCCTTGGTTCTCCAGCGGATCACTTCATTCCTGATTCGATCGCGTAGGAAAACTCCAAGCATAGCCCTTTCCATTGCCCTTTGGGTGACTTTTAGCCTTCTGATAAGGCCTATTGTGAGCGACCACGTCTTAGTACCATATGTCATGCAACACGCACTGGTTGTCTTGAGACACTGCGGGATGTGGGACGAGAAAAAATAGTGTAGCTTCTCGAACGCTGCCCAGCCGAGTCGGATTCGACGATTGACACTTTCTCGAAGTTGGACCTTCCTAACTAGACATCAGTTTGACCTAGGTGACCTAGGAACCGAAATGTTTTGGAGTGGCGACCGCGTACCGGGAAACGTAGTGTTGGAAGGCCTCCCACAAGATGGACCGATGACCTGGTGAAGGCCGCTGGAATCCGCTGGATGCGATAAGCACAGAACCGGTCGAAGTGGAGGGGCTTGGAGGAGGCCTATGTCAAGCAGTGGACGTCTTTCGTCCGAAATGATGATGATGATGATGAAGCCACTTTAATAAAGACTGGTCCTTAGCAGCTGTGGTCAAAGAGAGGTGGAAAAAGAGTAGGGTGGCCTTCGCCTAGCAGTGGGTCATTAATCCAAAAATTGGAACAATCGCCGCCATCTTGTTTATTCAATGCTTTTCTCACGTCATTTGAACACCACGAGATTCTTGTCGGACATATTGGTGGTTTGACATTTTTTCTTTACAAAACCTGTTAAACTGTCATATACGGGGTGGTACATCGACGCAAAACCTGGTATCACGCATTCTGTACGTGATTCTCGACCTTGGGAGGTCGTTGATATTCTGATATATTGCAATTAAATGAAAGGAAATTTAAAACTCATATTAAAAGTAAACTTTGTAAACAAGCGTATTACAAATTAGAGGATTATATCCAAGATAAGAATGCTTGGAAACATGCTGGTCCTGCTCCATAGGACAACCTAGAGTCTAGACAAAATCAAACTGGTTGCTAATTGAATTGTATAATTAATTATATTTATGACATTGATTTACACTAAGTGATTACTTTAACTCACACACTGACTTATTTATTACTTGTTAATATTATAGGAAAATCGTATACTTACTTACTTTTACAATGTTTGTAAATGTGTGAGCACCATGTATCTATCACAGAATTAATTTATCTGTATTGCTTCAATTTGATTCTGTTTACCTATTTTGGTATGGTAATTTTATTCTGGGTGCATCGTTGTCACACATAATCATATAATGAATGTACTATGTTAAATATTGTACTGGAAACATTTTAAAAGAGTAACGGTGGAGTTTCTTGCCCATTCTTCTCCATATGAAACTACATTTTGGAAGGGGCGACTAGAATCAATTCTATTTTAATGTAAATGTTGACGTTCAAAAGTGCCTTTTAAGTGCCTATTTGAAATAAATGCTTTGACTTTGACTTTGACTTTCTTCGTCCGTCATAAAAAAAAAACTCGCTGTTCTATACATTTTGACCGCGTAGGTATGGCTTTTTTCTATGTTACTGCTGACTTTTTTTTTTGGTGTCTGTCGAAAAACTACGCTAGGCGCTCTAGAATAATGTCTTGATCTTAGATAACCGGTTCGGCGTCAATGTCCCTGCCACCCTGGATATAAAATTTAGGTATCTGAAGATTCAATAATCCACCTTGAATCGACACATTAGGGCTCGTTTTCACCACATCTGAACTAAACCTCATGATCAAAGCCGCGGGTAAAAGTTAGCTCGACTATAAGGCTCAAGTTAGATGAGCAGCTGTTAACGTGCGTATAAAACTGACGGACTATGCGGACGAGCGTTTAAATCGCGTTTTATTATGATGGCCGACTGTCTGAACTTAGCCTAACAGCTTTCTCGGTCTATATTACATTTAGGTTCTTGAGTTTCTAACTCTGAAGGAAACTTTTTTTTATAACTAAGACTTACAAGTTGTTAGTCTTAGGTTCAAACCAGGGGGCCTACTCCCTAAGCACGCAGTCCGTCGTTTCGGGCGAAGTAACGGGCGTTTCCAACTCCGTATCACTTACGGACAGAAGATTAGTTTTGGAGTCCGAACTAAGAATGAATGACAACACGATTTGACAGCTGTCCTTACTCCCGATATTTTTTGGGCCGTCCAAAAAAGTTAGTTAATTGGCTGTGGGATTCACTAAGAAGTTTTGAACTACTTTCGGACGGGCCCGTATTTTCGTTGACGGAGTTAGAGAGTAGGCCCCCAGGACAGGCGTTTTACTTTGTGATATTTATTTCATCACCACTGCTCTCAAAATGGTGAAGGAAAACATCGTGAGGATACCGACATGTCATAGAACGAAAAATTCGAAGACATGTGGTACCGATCCGCACTGGGCCCGCGTGGTGGAATATGGCCCACTCCCTCTCACAGAGACGAGGCCTGTGTCCCAGTAGTAGCAACATTATAGGCTGATTATATAACATTATGGCTAAGAGAATTCTTTCGTAAAACGCAGTTTCCATGTGGAACCTAAGCGAATAACTTGGGAAGACGGATTATAGAGATGACTTACTACGCCGACTTCAAATCCATCCTACCGATAATAAAGCTGAAGTGTTTTTGGTTTCTTTGTTTGTTTGAACGCGCTAAACTCTGGAATTGCCGGTCGCAGAAAAATCTTTTTGCATTTGATAGACCAGTTCTTAAGATACAGGGTAAATTTTTAATCGGTGCGCAAACCGTAACCATGAATTTAGCATATCATTCTAGACCCCCTAGTGTGGAAGAAATATTAGGTCGGTTAAACCAAATAATCAGCTGTTTCATAAAAAAGTGCAATACCTACGCGGTCAAAATGTATGGATCAGCAGATTTTTTTTTTAGAACCGACAAAAAATTTCTACGCTAGGGGTCTACAATCCTGAATTCATGATTACAGTTTGTGCACTGGTTAACATTTTATCCTGTATAGGCTATTTAGGATCACGCTTAGACCCTTGACAGTCGAGTAATAGCGTGCCTGCGCTATTACATCTTCGCTTAGCGATGCGATGGGTTAGAGAACAAGAAATTTCACGGAGATGAAGTAATTAGTAGAAGCTAGTAATTTAATATAAGGACGATGAATTTCTATAAAAGCAGTACTTTTCTAACGAATCTTACTATTTCAAGATTGCCATTTCAAAAGCCTCTGGAGCCTCAACCTCTGAAGACGTTTTATAACTGCAACAGCTTCTAAAGGATGAAAGGTTCTCTAATAACATTTTAATGAATGTAGAAATCAACTTCCACATAGCGGTCCTACGCGCTGTGCTACAGCGTAGACCTCACTGTGCTACGGTCCTGTGACGCTACGCTAGTCGCTTTGTGAAGTAATTTGATAAACGAGCTGTTTGTTATCTATAAATTTTATTCCAAAACATCCATCGTTTTCTTACTAAACTTGAACTATTTCTGACGACGTGGTAACTTGATCTCTTTTGGTGACCATACAAACATAGTATATATAAAATAACTGAAAACCTCTTGTATAGTCATGATACGAACAAACTTTAATGAGAACGGAAATCGCGAATGAAATTCAGCTGCGCCATACGTTTATTTTCGCATTTTAACTCGACAAAATATGGGGTGCAGTTGATTCTTTTAACAATTTCTCCTTAATGCTACGGCTACATTGTTGCAATAGTGCGAACTCTTTAGCAACGCTTGTCGTGTCGCTGTACAATAAGGGCGCGTGAAGTGTCGTGCACGTTATAGCGACAATGTAGCCGTAGCATTACACTTTCTAGAAAATCAATTATTTCAAGTTCTTCAGTCTTTCTCACCTGCTCTCTTCTCTGCATCTCTAAAGACCAGCTCCCTCAGTAGCACAGGATCCGCAGCCCCCTTACTATTGTGCGCTGTCACTGCTAGGTCCTCATCTTCCTCCAAAGATTCCACCGCTGACCAGCTTATGTTGAACCATACTATTAGATCTATGGAAAGAAGGACTTTGTGAGAAAAACTTTAATGTTAAAAATCGCGTTATGAAACCGAGAGTAAATTGTACTCCTCTTTATTGTACTATTTTTTGTTCTGAACCATACTTGGAAGTCTTCTGGTTATTCTTGTCGCGATAACGCAAACTACATTTCAAGTTTACCTTGTCGCGTTGATGTAACCGCCAAAGTTCCAATATTTTAACTTCTTTTACTACTAAAATAAGTCAACTTTAAATACCCCTACTCCTGTATTACCTCCACCCTCTGGCACGATGCCGTGAACAGCATTTTTCATACCAAAAATAAATCATTTTCTATCGAAACTTTTTCCTAGTTTGCTAAACAGAATGCGTAGATAATGGCAATGTGATGGCTTTTGACACCAAATCAAATCGAATCAAATCAAATCATTTTATTTGTCACAATGCAGGTACATAGTTTATATAAGGTCTTATAATAATAATGTTAGTGCGCTGCATTCTACTCGCTACTTTCTCTAGCATACAAATATTACACACAAGAATAATTAAATATAATATTACAGAAAAAAATTAAATGTCTGTAGGTATAATTAAAATGTCAAATCATAAAATCGAAATACAATTATGTCAAAATTTAAAATATAATTGTCAACAATAATCCTCAATAGATTCAGTGATTGAGTATGTTGAATACATTTATAAGTTCACGCGAAGTGTAGTTCGCTTTTCGCTAAAATGTAGCCGTAGCATCGTAACATTAAGTCTGTATTCTCTGAATCATATTTAAAACCCGATATAATATTAGGCTAGCTTATTGACAATTATCCAAACACAAATTTGGACTGCTCCTGAAAACTTCGTAATAGAAAAACTATTATAAATTGATTAAAATATTATTGCTGATTCTAATTATTATAATTCTTAAAAACCATATTAATGACGGTCAACAATATAGAGTTGGTTTCTTAAAACCTCAACAAAAAAATCATTATCCAGCTGCATTATAAAATTCAGTAAGTATACCATTAAAACGAAATAAATGAAATCCCATTCTAGATAACAGGTCATAACAGTCGTCACATCTGTCGGATATTTCATTTCATCTCATTATTGTAAACGGACATTTTGACATCGATAACATATTGATTTTGGTCTGCAAAACCAATTACTGGAACGCGACGCCATTTTAAAATATTAACGTGCGTTTTGTTACAGGTAGCTGGCTGGCAGGTAGTTTGCTGTTATTGGATTCGGAATTCGAAGTTCCATTTTTGAATGGTTTGTTTTGAAATTCATTCGATGCAACGCGTATCTTTGTTATGACAATCGAAACTTAAATATGTTTTAGAGATTAACAGGCATGAAACAAGGGTTTTTGTTTTTTATAACAAATTAAACTTGGGGTTAGTTTGTAGGGACATGCCATCATCTGCCTAGCTTTTTCTCAACAAGTTGGGGTCGGCTTCCAGCTTAACTGGATGCACCTGAATACCAGTACCGTCGATGGGTGACCATTTTTATATACCAGGAGCCCTCCGTGCCTCGGATAACACGTTAAGAGCATCTTTGACAGTAGTTACGGGTCATCAGGAGCCCGGAACTCTGATAACCAGTCTAAGAGGCGGGACAAATAGAAAAGACGTAAGACGAGGACGCGTCTTCAATAATTTTTCATACATAATGTATAGAAGCGTCGCGACACAAAATAAACAGAAAAGACAAGGCGCGGACGAGACGTGGACACGACGCTTCGACGACTGCGCCCTATTCGAAAACATACAGAAGAGGCGAGGCGTAGACAAGACGCGGCAGAAACGGGTGCGCGGGGCGTTATTTTGAACACGTGGCACTTACACTGGCGAGGAGGTTTAAGGTAAGACCGCATTAGGCGGAACTGCACTGCAGCAGAGCGACGCGACACTGTACTTCAAAATATTGTTTCTAAGTAAACGTATTAGACATACCGCACTACGCGGCAATAGAACTACGCTGCGCGATACTGCGCGACAAAGTTGGGTAACCAAGCAAAATTGACGCGCGGTGTCGCGCCGGGGCAGTTCCGTTGCCGCTGTGTGCGTTACCCCAGCCAGATGTTGTCGAAAATGGTAATTTGAATCTCATAGATAATTAGTTTTGCGGCTTCTGTAATTGTTGCGCACATTTTTAAATTTGTTGCGCTTATAGTTTTTTAATTATTTCACAAAAACAATTCCTGCTGGGGTAACGTTATCCCAGCCAGACCTTTTTCTTTCTAATGGGAATATTTAAATAAATACTAGCTATAAAATTAGTTGTCTAGATGAAGTAAATGTTGTGCCTTATTTTGTATTTGTTCTTTCATCGGTTGCGAAGTTATTCGAGATTTTGCTGGGGTAACGTTTTTGGTTTTGCTAGATCTTTGAAACGGTTAAGCGGATTCTTATCATATTTTGTACATGACTTCTTAGGAATTAGTTTAAATTTGTTCTGCAATAAAAAAACCAAAATAATGCATAGTTTAAAGATTATTTCATTAAATAGAAAAACACTTCAATTGGTTCCAGCACTCTCAATAAGAGGTCTAAAGACTTACTTTAAACGCTTTTTTAAAGCTTGTAAATGCCTTCAAATGTACGTGAAGTTTCATTAGTATCCTGTAAGTATTTAACAAGTTATGATGATATTCAGTTCTTCACGAGCACGGTCTTGATGCGCGCGGTGTTATTTGGCCACTGGATTGGATAAATGAACTGAATGTTATGTCAATAATTAGTTGTTCAGTTCAGTTGTATATCAGTAAAATTTCAGCGTAGTACATTGGATAATTAATGAGATAATACGATTAAAGTAATTAGGAAGTGAATGACCGAGGTAACCCGACCAAGTTTAGGTGGTTACGAAAAAGCGAAATCGCAGAACATTATGGTACCTTCTAAAATATGTAGGATATGTACTACGCTGAAATTTTACTGATATACAACTGAACTGAACAACTAATTATTGACATAACATTCAGTTCATTTATCCAATCCAGTGGCCAAATAACACCGCGCGCATCAAGACCGTGCTCGTGAAGAACTGAATATCATCATAACTTGTTAAATACTTACAGGATACTAATGAAACTTCACATACATTTGAAGGCATTTACAAGCTTTAAAAAAGCGTTTAAAGTAAGTCTTTAGACCTCTTATTGAGAGTGCTGGAACCAATTGAAGTGTTTTTCTATTTAATGAAATAATCTTTAAACTATCCATTATTTTGGTTTTTTTATTGCAGAACAAATTTAAACTAATTCCTAAGAAGTCATGTACAAAATATGATAAGAATCCGCTTAACCGTTTCAAAGATCTAGCAAAACCAAAAACGTTACCCCAGCAAAATCTCGAATAACTTCGCAACCGATGAAAGAACAAATACAAAATAAGGCACAACATTTACTTCATCTAGACAACTAATTTTATAGCTAGTATTTATTTAAATATTCCCATTAGAAAGAAAAAGGTCTGGCTGGGATAACGTTACCCCAGCAGGAATTGTTTTTGTGAAATAATTAAAAAACTATAAGCGCAACAAATTTAAAAATGTGCGCAACAATTACAGAAGCCGCAAAACTAATTATCTATGAGATTCAAATTACCATTTTCGACAACATCTGGCTGGGGTAACGCACACGTTGCCGCTAGGTGCGATATAGGTAGTAAGCAGCGCGAGCGCGACACGTCACCTCACATTTTATATAAGTCAGAACGTGTCGGACGTGCGATTTGTTTTGTAAAATGAATAATTGTAGCTCTTCCATTATTTAAAAAAAAATCTATGTTCTTCATTGCAGCGCCATAAAAGATATACCCAGTAACGTCTAACCCTTTGATTGTTTGCAAGTTAAACCAAAGCCAGAACATCCTCGTCTTCTGAAGAAGACATGTATTCGTCTCACAAGCAGATGCTTAAGCAGATGCCCAGCGGGGTGCAATGAGGAGTCATTGCACCCCGCTGGGCATTTGACAGAGGTGTGAAGTTTTCGCCAATAAGTATCTCCCTTCCATTCTCCCCCAATACGTACAAAGTGAAGTGTTGATTCAGTCTCCAATCATAACTCTTTTACAGATAAGTTGACCATCTAGCAAATAAGAATGAACTTACCAACAAAATTGGCAGTAGTGTTACCCAGCACCCTTCCATTCTCCCCCAATACATCTAAAGTGAAGTGTTGGTTCAGTCCCCCATCGTACCCCGCCGCACATTTGACGGAGAGGTGTGGCTCGTTTCGCAGGAGCAGCCGCTTCGCTGTGCAGTTCCGAGGAGGTGACGGTCGAGCTGGTGGTAGAAACAAAGATTAGAGATGTTTGGAGTTGAAGGTAGTGGAAAAATGGGAACCGTAATGGGCATATAACCTAATACGCATAAATATGGGACTTGCACAAACTTTTCATGAAACTTAAAATTAAAAACTTATAAGTAACTTACTTACACTAGGAAATTATTATTTATTGAATAGCTTTTACCATTAGTTTCGCCCGTGTGGCGGGCAGAAGTTAATACACGGGTAGGTGATCTACCGGGATAAAAAGTGTCCAATGTGTTCCACCCAATCTAGGTTATAAACTATCTGTTTGCGAATTTTCATCCAAATCCGCGCGTGATTTAGTCAAAAACATACAAAATTTCACTTTTATAATATTAGTAGGTGCACATAAGTATAATAGGATGAAGTGATAGTAGATTAGTAGTAGATTTTATTTCTGTACGAAGGTTTCTACAAACATTTTCACACGTCAATCATATATTTTTTTTATCTAGATGAGCTGGTCTTTTATGACTACTCTGAGAAGAAAGGCCAAAACAAACTCCAAGGTCACAGTCTCTTTTAAACTCCAGACATAATCTTAGTCTTGAAGACCATGTAGATTGGTGTCTGAAATGGTCTTTTGAGGAATTATTCGTAGAATTTACATCAGTAAGGAGTTACGATCACCGTTCTTATAGTTTAAAGTGATGCCCTATTTTCTATAGAGGATGAGTAAACTTTGCACCCTATTCGTCATGCCTCTATAGAAACATTACACGTATAGCTTAACATCACGCTTCATTTCCCCGCAGGGTAGGGCAGTGGTGACCCCATAGTTGGTACACCCACATTTCACCAGTAAGAACGAGCCTTTCGCCATCAACCGGGCATAAATCCTCCGTATAGCTACTGAGAAATTAACAAATGTAAAAATCCAAAAACAGTTTTCCCGACCCAAGGATCGAACCTAGTACCGCGTGCTCAGCAGAAGCTCCGCCCCCTCTTCCTCCTGTAATTTATCGATATCCCGAACTTCCGTTAGTGAACCAACAAAAGCACCACCAGTTTTATTAACTATCACTTCATCATGATGCTGCGTCTCCCGTACTGCGCGCCGTGTTGACCGCACTAGATAAGCATGTGGAAGCCAAAACGGAATGCGAGATTTTCTCTAATAAATTCGCCAATTGTTATGTGCTCACATTTTTGTGAGAATAATAGTATTTAATTATTGTTATTAGTTTAGATGTAAGCTACGCTTGCCAGGGTTGGTCTGTGGACGGGTGATCATTTTTAAATACTGAGACTATTTCGTGCCTCTAAAAGCACGTTAAGTCGTTGGTCGTTGTCATTCGTGTATCTTTGACAGTCGTTATGAATCCGTCAGAAGCTCGAAAACCTAACAACCAGTCTTACCAAGGGGTATCGTGTTACCCAGTAACTGGGTTGTGGAGGTCAGATCAGGTTGACGTTCAAAAGTGCCTTTTAAGTGCCTATTTTAAATAAATGTTTTGACTTTGACTTTGACTTTGAGATAAGCAGTCGCTCCATGTAAAATACTGGTATTCAGCTGCATCCGGTTAGACTGGAAGCCGACCACAACATAGTAGAGAAAAGGCTGCGCAGATTCACATTATTAGATTAGGTGTTATGTTTGAATATACTTATTATATCCACTTTGATTAAGTAGTTGGTTTCTTTATCCGTGTAAATCAAATAAATAAATGATTATTAAGTATTCTTTCTCTCAATCTAAACGTCAAAACAAAACTAAAATTCCTTAAAATCCACACCAACTCAATCAATTCAACTTCGAGATAGAAATCTCCGCGGCTGCCAATTAATCAAACTTGATCGGCCAGACTTTGCCAGATAATTCCTAGAAACTGGGTACCTAGTGTAAATTAATAATTTCACCAAGTTAATTAAAACATTCCAGTTTTCCTAAATTGATCGGTGACCCGAGTTTTAAGGCCGTGTACTAACTAAGGCGATCGTCGCACAAACACGCGAGCATTGCGTTTATTTTGTTCGGCAGAATGTGTGATCGCGCCGATAAAAGATTCGGTTTTCCGAACAAAAAAGTGACATCGTGAGTTATAGGACGTGTAGTCCCACCGTGTTCTAACCAAAAGCGATCGGCGAATACGCGAATGTCGCACTCTTTTATATGAATACTAACAGTGTCCCGCTGGTTCACGCGACTCACTCAACTCCGAAGAGTCGTAGTGTAATGTTAAATAGCCTATAATTTTCCTCAAATGTTGAGCTATCAATGGCAAACATTTTGAATGTGACTCTAAGTTCCAAAGAGCGTGTTGAAACAAACAAACTCTTCAGCTTTATTTTTAGTGTAGACTAGCATTTTCACGCGGCTTCGCCCACGTGGATCTCGGTAAATATCCCATGAGAACCTACAACCGGGATGAAAGTACTCTAGAGGAATAATTCTGTAATACTTTGTTTTCATTAAGTCCGCAGATTGTTTTTTTCCAACATTTCTAAGATTATTTCAGCCAATTTACACAAGTCTTTAATAAATTTTATACACATAAAGGTTCCACATGAATCACTTCATCTATTGTTGGAAACCGTATGAAACTCCGTTCGGTAGTTTTTGAGTTTATCGCGTTAAGACAGACAGACGCGGTCATTTATTCAAATAAGGCTAAGAATTAGCACTTTTCAAACGTTAAAATTACATAAGACAGATCCCCAAAACGCCCGCCCTTCACCACTTCCTAGTGCTGTGCTGTGTGCTATCAGAGGAAGTGGGTCACAATCCACCACGAGGACCTAGTGCTGGTTGGTAGATGCCACATGTCTTCGAATTTTTGGTTCTAGGACATGCTGGGTTCCTCACAATGTTTTGTTCCACCGTTTTGACGGCAGCGGGCATGAAATAATTTACATAAAGTAAAGTGTCTGCTTCCTGCTTGGGTTTGAATCCATGACCACCATCACTGCTCTCAAGCGAGTCACCTGTAGGAACAGTGAATTATTTTAAAGTGACCAATAATAAGCCATCAAGACGTGGTCGTATAAACAATCGCGATCTCGCGTGTTCGCGCGACTATCGCATTGATTAGGACGTGGGAACCGGCTTCGAAGGCATCGATGCCGTTTTAAAATACGGTCGAAGTTTTGCAATCGCGACCCGGATCGTATACGGGTTTACGGCAAAACTTGCACTACAAGCAAGTCCTCATTTCAACTGTTTTGAATGCGATTCGTTTTTCTCTTCCGTTTTAGTTATGGCTCATTGGCGAACCTACTTGCCTACAAACTTTGTTGAGTGTATGTGTAATGTAAGTGGGGAAAATAAAAGCAACCTGAGTTTGGTAGAGGATTGATTACTGGTGGGTGGGAGAGAGGAAGGGATTGGTTATTGAAATTTTACGTAAACAATCACGTTTACCAACTCCTCAGCCAATGCAGGAATGTAGCTATGAGTATTCACTTGACTGTCAAGAAAAGAAATTGTTAAGCAAAGTGACTCCCAACTTAAATTACCAGCATTTTTTTATCAGTTGCATATGTAAGGTATTGTGTCTACTTTTGTTATAATGTATGTGGGTATGCGGAAATATGAATAAACCAGTCAGCTATCCATCTCCGTATTTAATTGACGTCCCAGTATAAACAGCCTATAATGTTCCCACTGGTGGGACACAGGATTCCTCTCTGTGAGAGGGAGTGGGCTGTAATCCAGTGCGGGCTGGTAGATGCCACAGATCTTCAAGTTTTTGGTCGACCACTATACCAACGAGGCAGTCTACTTGAATGTAAAAAATCAAGTAAATTAATTGTTAAGTAAATTAACTACCATCTTGTAGTCAGCATCATCCAGTTGTATGAAATAGCCATAGCACGGCAAATAGACGCAGGTTGACGATTTGCTTGATAATTAATTTCCTTGAAATAAGGACGGAGTTCAGTTTCGTCTTGATTTTTCCGGCTATATGAGATTATTTTATGATTAAACAAATATTAAACTAGAAAAAAAGGCAGACAGTATCGTAGATGGGAAGATGATATCCAAAAGGCGGCTGGGACAACTTAGATGAAGAAAGCAAGAGATCAATGCTTGGGGAGGCCTATGCTGGAAATCAAGACAATCAAGGAACCGGTGTCAAATAAGAATAAAACCAAACTAATACAGTAGAATTAAACCATTTTCTACTTTTTTAGTTTGGTTTTTAAACCGTGTTTTTTAGTTATTTTCAATTTTTTAGTTCTGCTAACTACAAAAGCGTGATTTTTCAGTTTTTTTCTTAATTTATTTTTTTTAATGATTAAATTGTCATCTGTCCTCGAAAAGTCAACAAAGTTTAAATGAAATCTGACCCTTTGAAGTGGGTCAAAATCAAGTCCAAAGGAGTCGGTTACAAACAAACATATAAACATACAGGTGAAGCTAATATAAAGCGTGTAAAAATAATTATAATCTAAACATTCCTAGTAGTAGAGATAAGATGAATGATAACTTGTAAGATTTTAAAAAAGGCTATTATTATGAGATTATTTTAGAATTTCAGTTATACCCAAATCAACAATTTTATGTATTGTGATACAGATCTTAATCGTTTCTTTCCCCTGTTCTGTGGTTCATACCATCCAATGCCAATTCATAGCTTTAATTAACCGTATAACACAAAACAGTGACTACATAACTAAGGCCGAGATCTTAGACATGTCCCTGTCTCTATCTTGCACTTTAAAGGCCTGCGCAGACGAGGCACTATCCGCGGGGTACTTTTTTGTCTATTAATACAGGTCCCTTTATAAACTGTATCGAATAACGCACACAAAGGACTATAAGTGGCTGGTACAATATACCCCCGAATAACCGAGGACGCCGAAAGACCGGACTGGATAAAAGTACAGAGGAAACATCTATTTTCTTTCAAAACGTCTTCTTTTTTTGTTAAACTTTGTGTAAATTACGACACAACGTAATCTCAGAATGTTTGCTTCCTTAAAGTGCGTTTCACTAGCACTAATTGATCTGGGAGTGCCACGGGTCCGAATCCAAGTTCCCGTGTCACCCCCAGGGATCCAGGCCCGCCTTTCGTCTGGAATGGATTATTTTCCAGGCAACAAAATGGTCGCACACCGTGTGCGTTAAATCAGTGACAAGTTCTCGGCGGTAATTTTATTACGATTCAGGGATTTTTTTTTCTGCGGGCAAAACTTCCTCTTCGGCGCAAGCCTTTAGTTTGACAATTGTACGAATAACGCTTAGCCAAAGTACGTGCTAAGTACTGTTTATAGATCTCGGCCTAAGAAGTGCCTCAATAAACTCACTTCACTGTGTTGACGTACCCTTTCCGCGAGACGGAAGTAAAGCCTTATGCTATTGTTACACTCCGCTGTCAGTTTGAAAATACACATTCATACTATTATGATTATTCTGTTCCTAGTTTACATTTATGTTAAACACACACACAAACGTAGATAATTTTCATTCATGTGTTCGTTTAATTTGTGTTAGAGCCGTCAGGGACTGGGCGACTGAGCTGGAATATATTTTTAATTTTATACTTTATTTGTTTCTTTACTTTTAATTATTGATAGGATTTTTTTTTTTATGAAAGGAATTGTATATTTTTTTTAATATAAATATACTATAATATATAGGTATTATATTTTTATATAATTTAAAAAATATAGAGATTTTTAGTAAAAAGTAAAAATACCTAGATACTTATATATTTTGTTCAGTCTGTGACGGCTCGTTTCGGTATAATAATTTATTTGTTCTGTATTTTGTTTTGTGCTGTCGTTTTGTCGATTTAAGTGAACACAAATGTGTTCACTTACATCGAAAAAATGTATCGAATAGCTGATGTTTTTTTTGCGATTTCAAGGTTGGTCCCATAGAAAAAGTTGTCCAAAATGATGAGTACAATAACCCCTTTTCGGGTTTAGGATAAACAAAAACTAATGTTTTGTATTTAATTTTTCTATAATTTAAAATATATATGAATTTTGACTAAAAAGTAAAAATACCTACATATTTTGTTCAGTCTGTGTCGGCTGGATTTTCAACTCTCGGTGTTGAACCGAGCATTGAGACTCAAACAGAGTTCAGCGCGAGTGAGTCTCAGTGCGTCAAAAAAACACAGTGTTTAATTTTAAAACCTCGACGCTCAGCAGTAGGTTGAAGATTCAGTGCACGAAAAAATCCCGCCGCGATTTTATTACGTCCGCGTTAAGGTCAATTTACGCTTTTCCCTTTTCGTGTCTGTCTGTGTTGTTCTTCTAAAGTACACAACGGACTTTAATGTGGTATTAAGGGGAACCTAGTCGCCGGCTCGAACTCACTGGTGGACCTGGCTAAAAATCACGCTGTCTCACCAGGCTTCGTGTCCAACAGAGATAGTATCAGTGATAAGCAGTTACACGCTAGTCTACACGCACAATGTTATTGAGTGAGATGCAGGATCATTTATAGTAAAAAATCCCGAAAAATTTAAGAAAAGTCCTTTGGAAGATCGGGTTTTATGAAAAAGTCAATGCATAAATCAATGACCAATAAAGTTTATTGAACTTTTCTATAATTGAACTTTGTCGGTACCGACTTAGTTTTGAAGATTTTACACTTCTTTTGTTACGTAAAATTAGCTAGAAAAACGAATCTTTGTTGGCTCCTTACTTTTTAATGGGTTTTTATTTTAGTATTCTGTTTCCGTACAGACAATATTAATAATGAGTCAAAACGATATCATATTTTACTTTGGATGTACAGTAAAAGTCATAAGTGGATTACCAATTTAAAAAAGCAATAGACTGACACTTCGGCTTAACTTACGACCTTCTTATAATAAGTTATTTCTATACTATAGACACACACACTCTCATACACATCTACAAATGATTGTATTTCATAAATTCAACCATTAAAGTAGATGGCATGATAGCTTAGCGGTTACCATACTTACGTTAGCGCGTTTGTGCGTAGCGAGTCGCGGGTTCGAATCCCACGCGCGGTGATAGTCTTTTTATTGTTTTAAAAATCGCTTTTGACTATAGTTTCTTGTTCTGTTCGTCTTGTCCACTAAACTTGTAAAACTTTATGATTATACCCACAGAAACCTAAATAAATTTAAATGATATTAAGGTGCAGTTAACTTACGACTCATTCACCGCGACTAAATAGAACGGTGTTGTTTGTTATTGTGTGCTAGTGACGTGTGTTTAATCTATCAGCGGTGTTCTAGTTCATTTTAAAATGTAAGCATATTTAAATATAGAAATGAAAGCGAATATTATTGCGCTGCATAAAACCGGACTTAATATATCACAATTATCTGATAAAACCGGACTGAGTGTGAGTATTATGATTTCATTATTTTAATAAACATTCATCTAATTAAAGTATAACTGCTGATCCTTGTAGTTATTTTTTGAAACGTTTAATAAATATCATAAGGTCTAAATAGAAGAAAAATATCAAATTTCAAAGTAAATTTATTTCCTAGATTTTTGAACGATGAAAATAACATTATACTTAATTAATATTTGTATGAAATTTCTATTTGAAACAATTTTGTTTCTAAATAGTAATACATATTAGCATGCATTTTGCTTAGTAGCCTAACAGTACCCCTTTTTTGTTTTAGTGAAATATTGTGAATCGGTGGGTGAAAAGATATGAGGAAGGGAGTAGCCTTGCCTGTCGAAAGCAAAGTGGAAGATACCAGCTCATAAAAAAGGCGCAGCAACAGCACATGTTCAGCGAATATGAAACAAGTAGTTTTAAAACGACAAGACATTTTGCTAAATTATTCGACACGTCTTTACGAACCGTGCGCCATGCACTTCACACAGAAGGTTTGCATCATCGAAAACCAGCTCAACAACCAAATTTAACGGGAAAAAACATTAACATTAGAATATAAATTACAAATATTTATTGATTTTAGTAATATTCAAATAATATTGTGTCATATCCGTAATATGGATTATTTTGAGGTTTAGTTTCAATCTTCTTTTCGTAATGAAAATGAATACTTAAGCTATAACCTCAATAAGTCCTATTAAATACGATTTGTTAATTTTGAGGTTTGTGATACAACAAACTCTCTCGCAGTAGAATAAAAGTAGTATTACTGAGTCATTTAACTGTATTGTGACAACGCGTCTGCATTTGTTATATTTACGTGGGTAGATTTGTGTAGATTATTGTGGTTTCCTTCGAGTACCCACACACGGTAGAAATGACAGCACAATATTATTATATTACTAAGATACAATATTTTAAGCTTGATTATCATAGTTGACCAATTAGCTACTTTACTTCAATAAATTGTTATTTATGAGAAACTAAACTGTTTTAACAAAAAGTTATTATTAGTTATGTTTATACTTCATAAAATTATAACGAATAAACATTTTGTAATCACTTATTAAACATTTTTATTCTTAATCCTTTATTTAAATAACAATATAAGTAATAAAAATAAAAAATCTCGTTTATTCATTTATCGCATAATAATTAATAAAATAAAAATATTTTATTACTTTTATGATAAAAGAACAGAAGAAGATTATTGTTGAAAAGAAAAATAAAATCTCATCGCGAGATTTGAACCCAGATCTATGAGTTTCTTAATCCCAGGCGATATGTTATGAGCCATCAGAACTTGATATTACTGTTTGAATTTTAGCAATGGTATGAACGGACCAAGGTCATACGTAATTACGTACTATGTGCGATGGTATGTTTTTTGTTTCATTCGACGCCAGTGTGTGAGCTCTGAGGTGTGCGTTCTGTGTTGAGACATCACTTATACACACAGCTGTAGGTACGGCCTGGACCGCGAGTTTATAGCAATATAACCCTTAGTATGCTATTGGACTTATGACTCCTTACTGTACCATGTCAGACAGTGGAGTAAAACACTCCTGAAGTTTGTATGCAAAAAATGTGGACTAGGTTCACCTTAACTATCATTTAGAGATTTTTTTCCGAAAGATGTATGTGTATAATACATTAATATTAAGTTTACATATTACAAGCTAGCTTTTGCTAGCGGCTTCGCTCGCGTGGGGGTCGAAAATTATGCCACGGGAACCGGGATAAAAAGTATCGTATGTGTGCCAAATTTCATCCAAATCTGTTCAGCCGTTTTTGCGTGATTGACTAACAAACATCCATACTTACACATTCATAATATTAGTAGGAATAGTAGGAAATATCCATGTTATGCCGAGCCGTAAAAAGCGTGCCAAGCAGGGGCGGGTAGCTAGTCAAAATATAACGATGTTAGTTATAATTATCAAATGCAAATGTAATAGACCGTATAGAATTAATTGGTAAGCCGATAGGAAACAAAATGGATGCCACTATTTCAGATGTATATTTGAACCATTGAAACTGTTCAAACGAAAGTGTATTTATTCAATTCAGTTTAAAATGGATTGCCAATTTTCGACGCAACACTTTTGTTAGTTATTTTTAGGGTTCTGTAGTCAAAGTGTGGCAATGGGACATATTAAAAAGCCTCCGCTGTCTCTCCGTCCGTCCATCTGTCTGTCTGCCAACGGGCTATATCTCATGAACCATAATGGGTAGACACTTGAAATTTTCACAGAGTGTTTGTTAGCGACGCGCTCATGTTTTAGATTAATAGCTAATAACAAATACCTATGTATACCTAAGTACAAATGTATAGGCCAGTGGGCCCCCTCCAATCACGCCGGCAGTTCAGTCCGTGCGAGCACCGCAAGCGGGTGCGTTTGTATGTTTATCTCGTTTTGTTACCAATATCCATGCTATGCAGCTATCTTCGCGTTTTACTTCGCTGATTACCACCTATTACCAGCTCCAGTGTTTATTTTTATTGGCGCTATAACAACATTTAAAATAAAGTTCATAATGAAAGAGGTTTCCATACAAGAAATGTGTGCTGTTCGGTGTTATTTGCCTTGTGGCACGGAACCGTTCGTGTGCGAGTCCGACTCGCACTTGGGCGGGTTTTTTATTAATAATTTCGTGTTACCTATGAAAGAGCAATTCTTTTCATGGCACGGGATGGGACATATGCTATTGGCCAGCCTGATTAAAATTGGTCACTGAGAATTGGCATATTTTTGAATCTCATGCAGTCGAAGTCTCATGCATCTTCTTTTTATTAACGATAAAGACCGTTAATGACTCCGATTGCATAAGATTGCTTTAGTAGTCAAACCTCTTAAAACAAAACTTTCTTGTTTCCATCTTTTAAAGTTCACTTTTTACGCAGTCGGGTCTCAATTTTTTTTTTAAATGTCTTACATATATCGGGACCCTGGGATTTCGGACCTTTGGAAGGCATACAAGGGACCGAAGTCAACTCAGAGAAGCCCGTTAAACGTTTTTAACGAAATGAGGCACCAATCGACGGTTATCCCTTGGAAACGATTGATTTTATTTAATTAAAAGTACTCTTCCAAAAAATACCTAAATCGCTTCGTGTGCCTATAAAATTTGAAGAGTTCTCTCTATTTCTCCTGGATCCCATCATCAGATCCTGACTTGATGATCATGGGACCACCTGGGAAGTATACCCTTTCAAAAAAAAAAAACAAAATCCAAATCGGTTCAGCCATCTTCGAGTAATCGGGGAACGTACATAAAAAAAAAAGGTTCCGACGAATTGATAACCTCCTCCTTTTTGAAGTCGGTTAAAAAGGCCAAGCCATTTAGGTTTTAGGTTGATGTCAGTCGACTTTTGTCAAAGGATACACCTTAAACCAATTTATTATTATCTTGTTTGCTCTTTTGATAAAGCAATTTTGATCTAATAGATTGTTATAAAGTAATTAAATATAGTTTATGCAATATTCGGCTTAGTGCCGTATCTTTAAAACTATTATGTGTACTGACTTGAAAAAGGAAAGAATTCGAAAACTGACGAAGATATAAAATACCTTTAGGCATCTATTTCAAAATTGCTTATCCTTGAACACTAAGTAACGCAACTCATGTAGGCTATTTTACTGGATAATATACTAAGCATTAATTAGCCCGTAAAACACAAGACCTGGCTCTATAAACTACAAGATTTAAACACCCAATACCCAACTTGAACAGAACATCGTGCGAACATTCGATAGGCTATAAAATTAGTAATTTCCTCAGTTATTCGCCCTGCTATAAAGTCGATTAAATTCTCTACTTTACGAGCGGCTACGTGCGACTCCACTAGTGCTGTGTCGGGAATTCCTTCGTGTCAGATTCTTGATGAAAATTACTGCATTTTTGTCGACGGTATTAGTAAAATTGCAGTAGTTTTTTCCGTAAAGTACGGCTTTAGCTTTTTCATATTTGTTTTTCGTTTTTCAGCATCCCTCTCCTTACATACGGCGCTCAAACCGTGGTCTTTGACAGTTCAGCAGAGAACAAAGCTCAAGGTTTGCAAGCGAGCGATGGAGCTTAGTATCCTTGAAGTTCGACTTACCGACCGGATATGGAACACGATACTTTTATTATTATTTATTTAGACTACAAATGAGTTAGTAACAATTTTACTTAGTCTATGTTAGTACTTAATGCCTAAAACAGATCTCGTTCGATCGGCTAACGCCCACACAAGCGGACTATCTGCCCGGGCGGCTATCGAGTGCAGAATGATGTTGGGACTATCTCGCAACCTGCGAAGTAACGAGGCAGATTTCTTGCGCCATACCTACTGCGTCAAAGCTGTCAGTGCGCGCGTTAGCAAACATCGTGGACGCACTGCAGAAGCGTGGCAGTCACAACAGCACCCTGAACGCATTGTGATATAGGATACGCAGAGTATTGCAAGCCCTTTGGGTATATCTGAACCACAGGGCCCCCGCGTACAGTGTTGTCCAATACGCCTTAAAAAGGGCTATTTTAACTGCGACTGTACATCGAGAGAACCTGCGGGCCAGTATGTTCGCCCGGACTGACAACGCCCTGCGCTCCCTCTCCAAATAAATCGTCTTTCAGGGAATCTGTTACCAGATGGCGCAAATATCAATCATATTTATTGTTTGACCTTTAAGTAACAGAGGAGGGACCGTAGATGGACATCTGGCACCAGACCAGAAGACGATATACTCTGTCTTTTTGGTGTTGTATATCAACCCATGACACTCCGCGTACGACTTACATACAGCCAGTAACTATCGAATAGCATTGAGCATACTGCGCTATAAAAGAAATATCGTAGAGGTCACCCAAAAAAAAAGGCCAAGCTCAAATAGGACTGGGCTGGACACATTTGCCGGATGCATTGTGGGCTAAAACCACCACAGCATGGGTCCCTGCAAACGTCCAACGGCATTGTGGAAGCCCCAGGCGTAGATGGCGGGATGAACTTGACATTTACATGAGGGATTGGTCCATATTGGCCCAGGATCGAGTTGACTGGAAAACGAAAAGGGAGGCCTTTGTCCTGCTGTGGGACGAAACAGGTTGATAATTATTTTATTATTATCTCCTTTATTTAATTGAAATATACACATAAGTTATACAACGTGTAACGGGTTTTTTAATCAGATCTCTACATGTTCGGGAGTTATGAGAATTTTTAATATTAGGTCTTTACCTATGAAATTGCCGTTTTGCAGTACTGGCCATTTCAAATCAAAATAATTTTTGTTTGGGTAAGAATTCTAATTTCAAATTAATTTTATTTTAAAAACATGGATTTTTTTTTCCAAAAGTAGTCATTTGTTTATTGATTAGTGTTACATTTTCATCGCATTTCAATCTTTTTCGTCATCATGGATACGTTAAAAATTCGAGTAATTATGGAATATGAGTACCGTCGTGGCAGCAACGCGGCACAAGCGGCACGCAACATCAACGACGTTTACGGAGCTAACACTACAAACCAACGCACCACCTGTTATT
Organism: Antitype chi; assembly: GCA_947359405.1. Classification (NCBI taxonomy): domain Eukaryota; kingdom Metazoa; phylum Arthropoda; class Insecta; order Lepidoptera; family Noctuidae; genus Antitype; species Antitype chi. The sequence goes on along the minus strand of OX375827.1, from coordinate 2,934,448 downwards.
GGTTTGCTCGCTTCCGTTCTGGAAATTTCGACCTGAAAAATGAACCTCGCGGTCGTCCGAAGACTTTGGTCGACAATGACGAATTAAAGGCGATTGTGGAAGCTGATGATACACAATCTACGGCTGAATTAGCAGCAGCTTTCGACGTTAGCGTCAAAACAATATTGGTCCATTTGCGTCAAATTGGCAAGGTAAAAAAGCTTGACAAATGGGTGCCCCACGAACTCAATGATCGTCAGCGCGAAGTACGCGTCGAGACGTGCCTTGCACTGCTCAACAGACACACAAATGAAGGAATTTTGAACCGCATTGTTACCTGCGATGAAAAATGGATTCTGTTTGATAACCGCAAGCGCTCAGCAAGTTGGTTGGATCCTGGTTCAGCACCTAAACAATGCCCTAAACGAAAACTTACCCCTAGAAAAGTGATGGTCACTGTTTGGTGGTCTAGCGCCGGTGTGATTCATCACAGCTTCTTACCAAACGGGGTGAGCATTACTGCAGATGTGTACTGTGAAGAACTGAACACAATGATGGAGAAGCTGGCACATCTCCAACCAGCATTGGTCAATCGCTCGTCTCCGCTGCTCCTGCACGACAACGCGCGACCTCATACTGCACAGCAGACGGTCTCCAAGTTGCAAGAACTGGGGTTGGAAGCTCTCCGTCATCCGCCCTACTCACCAGACCTTGCGCCTACAGACTACTACTTTTTCCAGAATTTGGATAACTTCTTGGCGGGAAAAAAATTCAATACCCGAGAGGCAGTACAAAATGCCTTTGAAGAATTTGTTGCCTCCCGTCCAGCTGATTTCTTTAAGAAGGGCATCAATAAACTGCCACTGCGATGGCAAAGATGCATTGATTGCATGGGTGATTACTTCGATTAATACAAATAAAAAATACATGAAAAAAATTCGTTTAAATTTTTTCATACAAAACGGCAATTTCATAGGTAAAGACCTATTACATTGATACCAGAAACCGAACTTTTCAAATTGAAATAAACACATCACTCGGAAGAGATTTATCATGATATTGGCAAGTAACGTGGAAAGTTATTGACCTACGTAGTGCGGTGACACGTTTGTTATGATTTGAATTTAGGAAAAATATGGTACCGAAAATTTGGTATCAATTCTTAGAGTATTTTATTTTGAGCTGAAACTATTTATAGTGATCCTATACCAGCTGTTATCTTTAGTGAAAAGGATAGCAATAGGGTTTGTTACACCCTGTATATTTAAATATTCGTTTGTTTTTTTTACATTTAAAATATAGAAAATTGTAGTTCCTCCCCCCCCCCACCGGTATCGGGAACAGGGTCCAAGCTACCAGTGGTCAGGGCTGCTGAGTGAGCAACCTCCTTACGATACGCACCGTGTCCAGTATTACTGCTTTCTGGGTCAAGACCTTGATCCAGCTGCCTAACGAATATTATTGTTATTATTATAGGTATAGCATATATCAGAAGGGTGTGGCATATTTAAGGGTGTGGTGCAGACCATCAAACATCATGAACAACTTTCTCCATGGAACCAACATCGTAATCGCGAATAAATTATCAGCTGTGTTAAAAAAAAAAGCTCAAAGCATTTATTTTCAATTAAACCATTTTCATGCACTTTTGAACTGTCAAAAAGTCAGACAGTTAGTCATAAAGTTGAAGCTAGTTGCCCATTCCAAAACGTAGATCTCTATGGAGAAGAACGGGTAAGAAACTCCAAGGATACTCTTATTTTAAAAAAAATCCTGGGATCATTATTCTTGTTGCTTCTATATGTCAGAAAAATGTAAAAAAATTAAGAAACAATCCTATATATAAGATTAAATATAAGCCCTGGAACTAAGGAGACACTGCAACTGCTGCTTTTTTGGATAACCGACGAAAAATTTCTGCGCTGGGGGTCTAGAATGATATTATGCTGAATTCATGGTTACAGTTTGCGCACTGAATAAAAAGTTTTCCTGCATAAAATTCTTTTTTTGTTCGAAAGGTTTGGTTTTTCCGAAATGGTCTCATAAAAAAAATCATATACATCTGATGATGAGTTTGGGAGACAGACAACGGAACTCTTCAAAAAATGACAGCAAATCAACCGCGATTGCTGCTATCGCATAAATAAGCATTGTTTTGATTTGATTGACTTTGAGAATACCCCAAGGATGATGAAATTTTGAATTGGTCTGGGGTAGGGAGATACTATAACCAAAAAGTGAAAAATACAAACTTTTTCCAAAAAAATTAACGACTGACTTCCAAAAAACACTACAAACTGAAAAATTACTTTGATTTCGGATGTCGGTGTCTTTGGACATTTTATTTTTTTCCTTCCGAAATTAAAGTTATTTTTCACTTTTTCACTCACCTTTTTTTTGGAAAAAGTTTTTTTACTGCATTTTACGCGAATCGAGGAAGAATTTAATAAAACCATTGATACGCTTTACATAACCTGGATAAGTGGATAACACTCGAAATACTCGTGTTATCGAGCCAATAGGAATCTAAATATTGATGAAGCATATTTCAAATGTTTTTATTTATTTCTAACCGAGACGACATATAATTTCCAGTTCATAAAAAAAAATCATACAAATATCCCATAGAAAAATCATTTCCCATTTTCCCGAATTTCACCATTTTCCCCTGGCAGCTTTTCCAATTTTACTATCTCTAAAAACCATATTCCCTTTATCGAACATTTAAAAAAGAAAATTAAGCCGAGCCGTTCTCAAGCGATGCCCTTACCAGCGTACAGCATTAATTTTTTAGGGTTCCGTAGTCAAAAAGGAAGCCTTTTAGTTTGGCCATGTCCGTATGTCTGTCTGTTTGTCTGCCCGCGGCTTATCTCAGAGACTCTAAGTAGTAGAAAGCTGTAATTTGGCATTGATATAGCATTTTATTAAACCTGTCAAATGGTTAAATAGTTTATTTATTTAAGAACATAGAGGACTTAGCAGATAACTAAAAATAGACAAAAAAAGGAAACTATAGTCACCAGAAAACTAATTACAAATCCTCACATAAAGACGTTTTATAATAATAGTTTATGGTGTGACCACAAAAACAAAGAGAAGTAATATAAATACTAAGTTTGCAATTATATGATTGAAACAATAGACAAAATAATAAAAAAACAGATAAAATAACCTAGTGCTACTTGAAAAATTTAAGGGTTAGGCATCTTCTGGACGAATTCAAACTAATTGTGAATGGATCAAAATTATTTTCCTTGCATATGCTGTTTAGGATATTGCTCCTGCATGCAAAGTGAAGTAACTACAGTTTTGAGGCGTTTGGGGTCGAAACGCTCGGGTCATGGGGCCCGAGTGCACGTCTCCTTTTAAGGAAATTTCTCCCCGGCTGGTCGATACTTCACGTGACCAGAGGGCTGGGTCGTTCTTTGGCCAAAGAATTAGCATTGCCATTCAACGTGGCAATGCTGCCAGTCTTCTGGGCACGTTTCCTGATGACAGCGATGCGGAGGAATACTTCGACGCCTAAGTGTCATTTTGTTTTTGTATTAATTTTGTATATCGTAGGATTAATTCTTCAAATAGTTAAATAAATTGTCTGTAAGTGAAGTTGATTTTTTTCCTCATCTATCCCATGGTGTTGGGTTTCGTTGGATAGGCCGTTAAGAAATATTGCGGATGTGTGAAAACCAATAATTCAATTGAGGGTTCTGTTTGCGAAATATTAAGCTTTAATGTGAAATTGTTTGTTACATTTAAGTGTGCGCCCTATTATTTATAGAGATGTATTCTACAAGTTCCGACTTTATAATCTGCCTAGCCTTTTCGCAACTTCATTGGAGACAGCTTCCAGGGTAACCAGATCCAGCTGAATACTAATATTTTACATAGACAGACTGTTTAGCTAACCTCCACAACCTAGTTACTGGGTAACACCCCTTGGCAAGACTGGTTGTCAGATTATCGGGCTTTTGTTGACCCGTAACAACTGTCAAAGATCCACGAATGACAGCTGGGACGAACGGTTTTACGGAAGAGTCTCGGTATGTAAAGATGCGATACATCCGCCGATGATCCAATACATCCGCGGCAAGCGTATAGCTTAACCTGATTGATCGACCTGTGCGGGTGTTCTATCTTAGCTACAAATAGGTACCCTAAATATTTATCAATCTTTATATCGCCGACTGTAGTTTCAATTGAGGTAAGGGACAAAATATCCAAAATGAGTTGAGTATACAGTTTTGTTCAGAATTTTTCGCTCTATCGAATGGTGAATATGAAAAAATTCTAGCTTAAGAAAAATGTCCCTTACCCTAATGATTTTCTGCCAGGGGTGCGGGTTGTTCGAAAGAGATACCGCGGCCCCTGGCACACAGGCAACTGAGGGAACACGGGTGGGTTTTAGTCAGTAAAAGTCTGACACGCCCTCCCGCTCCACCCAGAGCGGGAGAAGTTATTTGATGATTTCCCACCCAAAAAAAAAAAAAAAAACCCTAATGATTTTTGGATCCAAATTTCGAATCAGCCCCATAATAACAATGTATCTGAAAAACTATGCAATATAGGAACTTGGAATGGTGTAATTATCGCCGCCAATCCACTTCAAATAAGGTAAGGGTCTTCCCAATCAACGAATTGTCAAAAGTGTGTACTTCATTTTCTGTCAAAAATCTCTTTACACTGTATTTTTTTCATAATTTTTTTCAACAAGTCCTTTACACAATTGTTTCATTGATAGATTGGATCCAACGTAGAGGTCAATTTAATGTAAGGGACGGGACTACAAGATACTTGGTGTATAAGTGGGTCAGTAAGGGACATTACTAACAAAATACGTTGTTGTAAGGGACATCTATTTTTTTAAATAGCTAACTTATTTAAATAAATCTTACACAATGTAGATAGAGCACTAAAATACAAGATAATGTCTGAAATCAGACCCGAAAAAGGTTCATAACAAAAAAAGTTACGGGCGATGTAGTCCGAAAAAAAACTTTGTCGGCCTCTCCTGAAAAATCGTATTTTGTCCCTTACCTCAATTGAACCTACGGTCGACGATACATTCTAATATAATCTTTATTTTCCACATAAATTATTCTTATTCTTCTTATTTTCATCCAACTAGAATGCTGTTTTCATAAAAAAATGTACAAAGTTATTTTTTAATTAACTCAGGCATAGGCACGGGACGGTTGGAGTTCAATATATTATTTTAGGATAATTCTTTTCCTCATGAAAACAAGGCTCTATTAGCGTACCTCTTCGTAATGGAAGAAAAAAATTAAAAAGGACGACGGGACCATAGATCGTAGAAAAAAGGTTTTTGTTGTTTTGCGAACCATTACGTCGGAAAAAATTGTTCTTTCACGAAACATTGATATCTAAATTATAATACGATTGTATTCAGGAAAAGTTTTTATCCAGTGCGAAAACTATAACCATGAATTATTCAGCATATCATTGTAGACCCCCGGTAGAATTTTTTCGTCAGTTATACAAAAAAAAAAAATAGCTGTTTCATAGAAAAGTGAAAACCTACGCGATCAAAATGTATGGAACAGCTGTTTTTTTTATAACCGACGAAAATTTTCCGCGCTGGGGGTTCTACAAGGATATGCTGAATTCATGGTTACAGTTTGCGCACTGGATAAAAACTTTTCCTGTATATGGTGTAACAGAATAAACGCCAGGCCTGAAAAGTAGATTGTTCCTAATTGTATGCTGATTCGATTTAAATAATTTATAGTATAGGTTTTTTTTTAAATTAAGTATTTTGCCACACTTACCGCTGATTGAACCAAAGAAAATTCAATCTTAAGTCAAGGCGATAAGACTATTTTAAATGCATAAAGTAATGTTTGGGTCAACACGATTTATTAACAAACAGCTTTAAAAAACATAGTATTGTTTATTGTATTAGCCAAACAAAAACAGTCTAAATCAATGAACAATAATGATCATATCCTACTAATATTATATAAGTGAAAGTTTGTATGTTTGGATGTTTGTTACTCAATCACGCAGAAACGGCCGAACAGATTTGTATGAAAGACACACAAATAGTTCAAACCCTGGATAGGATACTTTTCACTTTTCGTGGGATAACATTCGAACTCCACACGGTCGTAGCTGCCCATAGTATCCTCATCTCCCGTTTGTATGCTAAAGCACGACTGCCGCCCGCGCCCGCGCAGGGCACCTCTGAGCCTTTATCTCAAAAACTTTTTCCAAAAAAAAAACAACCGACTTCCAAAAAAACACTACAAAGTGAAAAATAACTTTAATTTCGGAAGTCGGTGTCTTTGGAGCTGTATTTGAATTTTTTGTCACCGCCTTCCGAAATTAAAGTTATTTTTCACTTTGTAGTGTTTTTTTGGAAGTCGGTTGTTTTTTTTTTGGAAAAAGTTTTTATTTTTCACTTTTTAGTGGTTCACATGTGCTTACCCCTTCACAGCATACCGGCGTGATGTTATGTTATGAACTGGTGTAAGCAATAGACAGACATGAGATTTCAGCAATCCCAGTCCATTTGCTATCATTTATTGAGAAGTTCCGTTGCCTATCTCCGAAGTTCTTCATCAGATCTTCACCAAATTGAAATGAGACCACTACGAGAAAGTATTCTTCCAAAAAATAGCTAAATCGCTTCGTGTGCCTATAAAATTTGAAGAGTTCTCTCTATTTCTCCAGGATCCCATCATCAGATCCTGACTTGATGATCATGGGACCACCTGGGAAGTATACCCTTTCAAACAAAAAAAACAAAATCCAAATCGGTCCAGCCATCTTCGAGTAATCGGGGAACATACATAAAAAAAAAAAAAAAAAAAAAAAAAAAAAAAAAAAAAAAAAAAAAGGTTCCAACGAATTGATAACCTCCTCCTTTTTGAAGTCGGTTAAAAATGGGGATATTCCTTTGATTAATTTACAATTGTGCTTCGGCGATTCTGTGGTATTTCTAACTATCTATTTTTCAGTGTATTTTTTTTCCAAATAACGGAGCCGTTTAGTAGGAGTATGGAATAGAAGCCAAAATATTGCGTGTTGGAAAATATTTTTTTACAGCAAAAGTATTAACCATACGAAAAAAGTACTTCGGGCAAAATGATCTATATGAATCTATAGCAAAATCATATATTTTTCAAATCTTCAAGACAAGCCATTAATGAGCAGTAGGATTCATAAAGTGACCGTGTTACGCTACCAAACGGGACGTAGGCCCTTAAGAGTGAACAAAAATAAAAACTGCCACCAAATCCATTAGCGAATTTGTTTTGAACTTTTTAAACGCAGTATTTTTTTATCATATCAATTTTATTTCTCTACTCTCTGGCACAAAGTGTTCCGGGTCGGCGCTGACTTAATGTTGTTCTGACCATGGGTTTTATGGAGCTTGCCTCTTGAGAGATGTTTTAATGCAGTAAAGTTAATTAGACTGTTAACTAGGTAGTTAATCTTTATTGGTGATGGGCTTCGGAAAGGTTAGGTGCGTAGTCCTCGCAACCTGCGTGCGTGTATCACCAGACGGGCAATTCTTGTAATTTAAAGATCGTTCACGGTCTGATCTCAGTTAGTAGTCCACCTGTATCGGGAACAGGGTCCAAGCTACTGGCAGGTAGGTACAGGTACGGTCGAGGCTCCAGAGAGATGAACCTCCTAGCAATGCGAGCCGTGTCCTGCACCCTAATTGCGTAACATACAATTAATCATAATCTGTTTCATTTTGACAGTTCAACAATATTCATTGCGTTATTAACGTTGTTGAGGAGACACATTTTTCGAAAATATGAAGCAATGGTTTAGCACTCTGTTTCAAAACGAAACAGATTATGATTAATCCTGAGTTACGCAATTAGGGTGCAGGAGTACCGCTTTCTGAATCAAGCCCTTGATCCAGCTGCCCAAAGAGAGCCTCCTTAGGTGTTGGTCGAGGCTCTTGGCTATCAAACTATTTACCGTTACGACTATCGGTACAATGATCGCTGAGTCCCCATGCCACATTTCTACAACCTTGCGAGCCATGTCAAGATACTTGATTTGTTTATCTTTATCTGTCAAAAATACCTCTAGTTTCCATTCATTTTTTGACATTTGATTGCCGCCGAGATGAGACTGCGACTAAATTTTAAACGTTTTTAATTACAAGAATTAGATCTATCAACGTAAACGAGGCAAAAGTAGTATGTGAGGATCGTAGCAGGTGGTGTTTCATAGTTTCTGCCTATCCCCCTGGGAACGTGTAAGTTTATGTATATATGTTTGGGTAGTAAATGTTCTGAAATATTTTTTATAATGCTCTGTTTGGTTTTACTCGACTGCGTGATAGCAAAGACAAGGTTATAACCAGTAACTGGACTGTGGACGTCAGATAGCTGCATCCGATTAGACTGAAAGCCGATTCTAACATAGATGGCCTTATGGCTAGGCGCATTAATTGACCATGTACAGTAATTTAAAAAAATAGTTTCAGGAGACCATTACAAAAATATAACTCAGAGAAAGGTGAAAGTTTAAATTGATAACACAAAAAAACTGACTGTGTAGCGGCACTACAGAAAAATACTTCGCAACAAATATCTTGAAAGACGAAAGTGATGTGGCGCCATCTACAATGCCTAACTGTCTGGACGTCACAGAAATCCTACATCGCGCAGTCAGAGTTTCGCGAGCAAAAGCTAGTTTTTTCTGTAAAACTCACCTGCTGGAACAATCTGGAAGACACACGGCCTCTTTTGTCTGCCCACCGCGTTGGTGGCACGGCACAGCAGCGCGCCGTAGTCTCTCTCGCTCGCTGCTCGATACCGGAGCTCACTAGATGTTCCACCCGCTGATACTAAACAAAACAGTAAGAACAAAATGTATTACATAGTAATTTATGCATGATCTTGCATGGATAATCAGCCTATAATTTTCCCACTGTTAGAACACAGGCGTCCTCTCTTCGAGAGTCTTCAAATTTTTGGTTCTAGGCTAGGAAATGTCGGTTTCCTCACGATGTTTTCCTTCACCACTTTGAGAGCAGCGTTGGTCAAATTATTTACACAAAGTAAAACGCTTTTCTGGGTTCGAACCTACGACAAATAACTCTTACGTCGGGCTGTTATCACTGGACTATCACTGCCCTTTAATACATCTTGCATGACTTTTGATCAACCCAGTGTTATTGACGAGTGACTCCGTAGAAGCAATCACTTGATTTAAATCTCACCCCACATAGATCTCAATAAAACTGGAGATTAATAATGGGTAAATAGTCATCAATACGATGACTGCAGCTAAGGGTGCCAGGTCTTAAAACCGAAAAGCCGGACAGACCAGTCTCTTTAGCCGGACATTTGGGTAAAAATGCTGGACACCCTTAATTTTTTAGTCTTAGTATATCACTACAATAAAAAAGTAAAACAAGGCTTTTTTTATAATTTACCATAAAACCTTAAATTCTAATGAAACAACAACAAAATTTAATTAATCAGTCTTCTTTATTATGGGTAGTGCTACTCCGCTCGCTTGCGCTAGCGATACAAGATAAGGCGGGTGGAACGGAAACCCGCACATCGCGAATGTAATTTTTTTTGACAAATTTACAAAGCCTAACAAAGGCCAGACAGGCCGGACACTATATAATTTGGCCGTACACGCAACCAAAAAGCCCTACTGTGTCCGGCTTTATCCGGACGCCTGGCAACGCTAACCGCAGCACTCTCCTTACTCATAAGGTATACATAGGGAATATTAAAAAGGATATCACAACACCAGGTAATTCTTGTTAACATTTTAAAGGACTACCTGTGATTTTAATCTTGTGCCATGTTTTGGTGTTTGAATTTGAAACTCCTGCATAAAACTTGGACCTTTTCATGCTCTACTTTATATATTCACAAAGATCTGTCGCATCGAACAAGATAACCGAAAATGAATTACCAGAAAATCTCTTTAACTAGTTCTTTACCTAGTCGCGCCACCTGTCTCACCAGGCTTCGTATCCGACAGAAATAGAATCAGTGATGAGCAGTTAGACGCTAGTCTACACACACAACGTTATTGAGTCAGATGCAGGATCATTTATAGCAAAAAATTCGCGAAAAAATTAAGAAAAGTCCTTTGGAAGATCAGGTTTTATGAAAAAGCCGATGCATAAATCAATGACCAATAAAGTTTACTGAACTTCTCGATAATTGAACTTTGTCGGTACTGACTTGGTTTTGGAGATTTTACACTTCTTTTATTACTTAAACACGCCTAAAGTTAAGTAAAATTAGCAAGAAAAACGAATCTTTGTTGGTTCCTAACTTTTTAATGGGTTTTTATTTTAGTATTCTGTTTCCGTACAGACAATAATAATAATGAGACAAAACGATATCATATTTTACTTTGGATGTGCCATGTCAGAAAAACACTTCCGAAGTTTGTATGCAAAAAATGTGGACTAGGTTCACCTTAAGTTATTAAGTGAAGAAAAAGTTGAGTCCTAGAAGGTTCCCATCATCTTAGTTTCTACTCACCATATCTAGCAGGAGACACCTGAAAGCTCTCGCCGCTGTTGTTGAACTGCCAGTAGAACGTGACATCAGCGGGGTCTGCGTTCACGGTGCAGCGCACGCGCAGCGGCTCGTCCAGTCGCGCGCCGATTAGCAGCGGAGACGGTTGTGCGCATACTGGTGCGTCTGTGTGTTTTGACAAAAAGGCAAGATTACCACAACAAAATACCTACAAATGTAAAAAAAAATGATTAAACAGCTTTTTCTTTTCCCGAAAACCTTTAGTTGCATTTTACAAATTTGTTAAGACATTTTACCATTTCCAACAGATCACCACTTAAACATTATTTTTAATATTAGTCAATGTACTTCTTTTCTCTCGGTTTTTCTTTTCTCAGTAGCACCCTGGAGTCTGGATTTGTGCCCTGTTGATGGCAATGGGCTCGCCCCCTATTACATGGGGCGAAAACATAACTGGCGAAATGTGGGTGTACTATTGGTATACCTCTGCCTACCCTTCGAGGACTACAGGCATACTTTTTTTCCTCAACAGTGTTTCGTAACATTAATTGCGTACCTACCATTGTATAGAATCAAGTTCTTCTAACATAACAGACAGCTGTGCTGCTGGGGAGTTTGTTGCGCCACTTCTTCTTCCCAGCTAAAGCACTAGGAAGTGGTGAAGGGTGGGGCATTTTGGGGGACTTTCTTATGTCATTTTGACGTTTAAAAAGTGCTAACACTAGCCTAGTTTGAATAAATGACTTTAGATTTTGATTTTTTTGTACTCCAACTTTCATGGCTCAATATGTTGACTTCTAGTTGAATGACGATGAGTTTAGTTGAAGAAAGAAACACAGAGGGAAGCGTGCTTCATCATTCAACATATCTTCACATAACAAGACGTTATAAAAGTTAAATAGTTGTGGAATCGATCGTGTTAAGAGGGAAACAGGTTAGCCTGTTAAACTCAAATCATGTTAATGTTTTTTCTTTTATTTGTAGGTCAGTGTCAGGCTATATGTTCTGCCAGGGGTGCGGGTTGTTCGAAAGAGATACCGTGGCCCCTGGCACACAGGTAACTGAAAGAACACGGGTGGGTTTTAGTCAGTAAAAGTCTGACACGCCCTCCTGCTCCACCCAGAGCGGGAAAAGTTATTTGATGACTTTTCACCCAATAAAAAGGCTATGCATAATTAAACCGTAACAAATATAGCTTTACATAATTTTAATCATTAATATCATCAAAACAACCCTCAAGTTCATTCAATTTTTATTTTTATTTTTTATGAAACAGTAATTCTGCAAATGGCGAAAAAACGTAAGAAAATTTGAATTTCGCGGACTACTTTACCACATCTACGAATATATAATTTCACAATAAAAGACGGTAGAACAAGTTTCACTTACACTGTACTCTGAGATACACAGACTGACTGCTAGACTCTCCCATCTGATTGGCTGCTCTGCAGGTATAGAGCCCACCGTCCCTCTTCGTCACCCTCTGTAGAACGAGAGACTTGGTGCTGATGAAGACTCCTGAAGACATGTTCTGGCTAACTTGGACGTCCTGGAAGAATAAGCTGGGTTATTATTGATACTATAGAAATACCACGGGATAAGTTAAAGAATCAGGTATTATTTTGCGGAGATCCAACAACGGTTTTTGTTAAAACATGATTTACAATTCTGTTTTATTTGTATTATTTAGTGTTTCACGAATTGTTGGCAAATATATAAATGTTATTCTCTCTTTGGTTCTTCTTTCTAATACAACTTTTGTGTGCTGAGTCTAAAACGAATATGAGCCGTTTTAACTACAGAGTGGCATGACAATGACGCGAAAACTGAAACCATGAATTCCGAACACGATCGTAGAATTCATGGTCTCTTCAAGGAAATCTCGGAACGGATGGTTGACACTTCCCGTGACCCAAGGGCTGGTTTCTACTTTGGCCAGTGGCTAAGCATTGCCATTGTAGTCTTTGGCATTGCCATACAACGTCGTAATGCTGCCAGTCTCTAGGGAACATTACCAGTCGACAGCGATGCGGATAAATTTTTCGACGCCATTAATTTGTAAGCTTTAGTTAAGTTAGGATTATATTTGTTTTTTTTTTCTTGTAGGTACGAGTACATACTATTCATTTAAGACTGTAAGTTTCTACTAAATTATGTAAGTAAAAACTCATAAATGATTCTGAATACATGTTTTTATTTTTAAACTGTTGGGTGGTCTGCCTTCATTTCATAGATAAGTGCAATACCTATGCGGTCAAAAGAGCATTAAAAAAAACTGACACAGATTGAGATTTCAGAATCATGCACCTGACTCCATTGTGACAGGTTAGGCGGCAATCTATGTCCCTGTCAATATTTTCAATGATATCATCTAGTATTCTTTGCATATCATCTCTTGCTATAACTTTTAAAGTCTGTAGGCAAATATTACCTTAATCCCTTTATTTCTTTGAAAAATACCGTCAAAAAGAATCAACCCAATCTCCATGATGATTTCATCCACGATGGCGGTTGAAGTAAAAAACTTTCAAGTAAGTAACGTTTGAATGAATCGCTACGTAAATACTTGAGCTCGACTCCAAAAGCTCTTCACTTTGACCCACACACTCGAAAGGCCTCGTCAAGAAGAACTCAGCTCCCAAATTACCTTAATCGAGCCCCTCGAATGTGTTAAGAGCCTTTACTTTTTTCTTTTGGGGTTTAGAATTCAATATACAATTTACTAAAGTTATTATTTACCTACCAACTGGGATGTGGTCGATTTCTGGGTGTCCCAAATTCGGAAGATAAATCGGTATTTATATGACCTCCACGTCCCAATTAAGGAATAATACCGAAATTCTAATATACAGGTGCCAGATTTCCGGGATTCTGACTGCCCATAGCGTCTGTTGGCATTTTGATGGACAATATTTGAACAGATGCAACGTATAAAGTGGTTTCCGTAACAGACAGAGGTGTTGAAGTAGGAGGCTTTTTGGCCTCGTACTGGTCTTCCTTTTTTGCTTTTTTTATTGTTTTCATGATTTTTATGGAAAAAACACTACAAAATAAAAAATAACTTTAGTTTCGGAAGTCTTTGACAAAAACTAAAATACAGATCCAACAACACTGATTTCCGAAATTAACGTTATTTTTCACTTAGTAGTGTTTTTTATTTGTGCACTATTTTTCTTCATTTCTTTCTTAGGTTTTAAAGAATATTGTACACTAAGAAATACATTACTGTAAGGCCACGACTCACTCACGTTATGGTACCAGGAGATGCGATGTTCCTTGGGGTTGGCTTTGATGTTGCACTCGAAGTAGACATCATCTCCTTCCTTGATGTCATTAGGGTTGAGGGTGCTGCCCAGAGACATTGTGAGGACTGGTCTGTCTGTTGAAGAAGATATAAGTAAATAGGTTTGACAAGTGCAGTTGTTGAGGATCAAAAGTGTTTTTACAGGTGGTCAGGGAGATTAATCGTTTATTACGTCCTCAATTTGCCGTGTCCCCGCAACGATCAATTGCAATTGAAGACCTTATTTCAAAAACCACCTTTGTTAATTTCATGTTATGAGTTAGTTACGCCACGCAATTTGCTTATATCCGTTGTACCGATTCTTTCTAAAAAGAATCGGTACAACGAATAAAAGCAAATCGTGACTTAAACTTGTTTTTGAAGAAATATAAAATATAATCAGAAAGCTTGCAAATTCTTCTACAAAATGGCGTAACTAACTCATAACGTAGAGTTGACATTGATGGTTTTTGAAATAAGGTCTTCAATTGTAAATTTTTACGTGATTTATACACGTTGTGTGCAAATGCATCGTCTACCAAATGCAATTGAAGCTATTGACAATGATAATTTTGACAATTGCTATTGATCACTTCGGAGCGTAGCTTCAGAGACTCTTTAAGCCGTGTCATACATTTGTCATGGAATGACAGTAGTTGTGATTTGAATCCTACTATCCTTCTTCCTTGTCATATCATAACCATCAAAGTTTGTATATTTGTTTGTTTAGATGTCTGTTAATCAATCACGCAAAAACAGCTGAACAGATTTGGATGAACTTAGGCACACAGATAGTTTATAATCTAGATTAAAACATAGAATACTTTATCCCGATAGTACGTTCTCATGGGATAATTTTCGACCTACAGGTGGGCGAATCTACAGGAAAAAGATGGGTTTATATGGGCAATTTAAGTAGGTAGTCCGCAGTTTAGTAAACAGTGACTTAAAAAATAGAGATAACCCGTACTCTGTGAAAATTTCAATTAGCTACCTATTTTAGTAAAAAAAGAGATACAGCCCTATATCAGAAGGCCAATTCTCGTAATTTAAAACGTTCAAAATCTAGTCGCAGTCTCATCTCAGCGACAAGCAAATGTCAAAAATGTATGAAAAATCGAGGCATTTTTGACAGATTGACACTGAGATCAGACTGTGAACGTTCTTAAAATTACGAGAATTGCCCCTGTGATAGACGGACGGACGGACAGCAGATAGACTGGTGCTTAGGGATAAAGGTGCGTTTTCACCCGTTCGGTATGGAACCCTAAATAATAAAGTCCCGTAAAAACCGTTTAGAAACTGGAACCTAAATAACATCATCAACTGCCTAACCTTTTCAGAACTATGTTGGGGTCAGCTTCCAGTCTAACCAGATGCAGCTGAATACCAATATTTTACATGGAGCAACTATCTATCTGAACTCCACAATCCAGTTACTGGGTTTTTTTTTGAGGGTGGGAAATCATCAAATAACTTCTCCCGCTCTGGGTGGAGCAGGAGGGCGTGTCAGACTCTTACTAACTAAAACCCACCCGTGTTCCCTCAGTTGCCTGTGTGCCAGGGGCGACGGTATCTCTTTCGAACAACCCGCACCCCTGGCAGGCATCGGCCCTTGCGACCCCACCAGTTCGGTGCACCAGGACACATGGCACGCCGTTACCACCCCAGGAACCAAGTAACATAAGGGCCCCAGGCGACCCCGTGTCTAGCAATCGTGGTCCCCCTGCGACGGGTCAGCGCAGTGGCCCCGCCGCCTACCACTGTTCGGCCGCAGGGGATAGGGAGAGCGGCCGACGCTATACCTTCACAGTTACTGGGTACTCCTCCACTTACTCCGTGGTAAGACTGGTCGTCTGACTTTCGGGCTTCTGACGACCCGTAACAACTATCTAAGATCCACGAATGTCATCCGGGACCAACGGTTTAACGTGCATTCGTGTATGTAAAGATGGTCACCCGCCCACGAACCAACCGCGGCAAGCGTTGCTTAACCTGATCGGTTGATCTGGGCAACGTAAACTCTAAAATAACATGTTGAGTAATTTGCTAGTTTGTAAAACCAACTAAGTTTTTTTTAAATCGGTATGCTTCGACAAAGTTACACAACTTTGCAATAAACTTCTGAAATAGATTCATCAGGTCACTTCGTTGGTTTTAAGTTTCTCGTTAGCTGGGAATTAAGATGTTGCATTTTGTTGGCTTGCTTGTGCGCCAAGGAGGTTTGTAATTTGCTTTTTATTCATCAGATGTGCATTTATGAAAATATTACCGATGTATTCTTATAAATCTATACCTACAAAAGAAATAAATTGAAGTGTTTGTTTGTATTGTCAAAATAACAGCTTTATGATAAATGCATATGAAGGTATATGCGGTAATTATAACAAAAAAATAAAACAAAAAATGTCTGTCTGTCTGTTTGTTTATTCTGGCTAATCTCGGATCGATTTTGACAGGACTTTCACTGGCAGATAGCTGGTATTATAAGGTTGTAAAATAAGCTGTATGTCCCGGTATCACCATCCCTTGGGATAATTGCCGACAAACATAAAACCACTAAGGCGAATTACATTACTTATGACCAAAATGTTAGTATTCAGTGTACAACTCAACAAATGAGATTTTAAATGAAAAATTTGATTCACAATTTTAATTAGACGACGTCTTGCCTTTATATCCCTAATGATTGAATAGAATTTAACATGACATTGTATTGAATATTTTTTATTTTTTACATTATAGGTATGTAATAATTCTTGACATTATAATTAATAATCCTTGACATTGTATATTTTGATAGTAGTTAACGTTTTCCTTATCCTTGACATTGTATGGTTTCAACAACTAATTTTGATATATTAAATTGTACATTTAATTTTAATTCCCTGAAATATTTGTACGCTGGAAACAGCAGAATGTTATGGACGTCATATTAATAATATGTATAACACCTTTGTAACAACATTATTCTAACAAATAAGTTTTAAATTAAAAAATAAACTACTCGACAATAATACCCTCATACGTCACAATATGGTGAAGGAAAATATCTTGAGGAAACCTGAAGCTGAGGTTCTAGATAAAGAGACATAAGTATCCTATCTAACTGTAATGGAAAAATAAAAACTTTTTCCAAAAAAAAAAAACAACCGACTTCCAAAAAAACACTACAAAGTGAAAAATAACTTTAATTTCGGTAGTCGGTGTCTTTGGAGCTGTATTTGAATTTTTTGTCACCGCCTTCCGAAATTAAAGTTATTTTTCACTTTGTAGTGTTTTTTTGGAAGTCGGTTGTTTTTTTTTTTTGGAAAAAGTTTTTATTTTTCACTTTTTAGTGGTGCACATGTGCTTACCCCTTCACAGCATACCGGCGTGATGTTATGTTATGAACTGGTGTAAGCAATAGACAGAGATGAGATTTCAGCAAACCCAGTCCATTTGCTATCATTTATTGAGGAGTTCCGTTGCCTATCTCCAAAGTTCTTCATCAAATCTTCACCAAATTGAAATGAGACCACTACGAGAAAGTATTCTTCCAAAAAATACCTAAATCGCTTTGTGTGCCTATAAAATTTGAAGAGTTCTCTCTATTTCTCCAGGATCCCATCATCAGATCCTGACTTGATGATCATGGGACCACCTGGGAAGTATACCCTTTCAAACAAAAAAAACAAAATTCAAATCGGTCCAGCCATCTTCGAGTAATCGGGGAACATACATAAAAAAAAAAAAAAGGTTCCGACGAATTGATAACCTCCTCCTTTTTGAAGTCGGTTAAAAATAATGTATCAAATTGCCATTAGCTAAATAGCCAATTATGCCAATCCTGTTGAAAGTCATAGTACATAGTAATTCGAAACGCTTTGAAAGCGTTTGCCACTTGTTTCGTTCCTCTAGACTGATCTGATTATGCACATGCATGAAACAAGAGTGGTCCTCAATGTTTGATTTCTCTGACAAGCGTATTTTGCCGTGCAATGGAAAAATTACCGGCGTTGGAATTGAAATTGTTTTATTGATGTATAATAAAGCTCAAAACTTTTATTTCAATTAAACCTTTTACAGGCACTTTTAAATTTTCAGATACTTGTACCTCAAGTGCTCCTTGTTTTTATACCAACCTGTAATCTTTTTTTTATTATTTTTCGTGTATTTCTGGTCAAAGCTGCATACCCACCAAAGGTAATCCCGTCGCGTGTCCAATTAGCAGACAATAGTAATTCTATTGTTATCTGTACACATGGTGTACACTTGACGTGCGAGAGGTTAAGAGGGAACAGGGCATGCGATTCTCCATACAAATGTATTCCCCATTTTTCTTCCTGAATAATGCCTCTAGACCAATAATTTTTTTTTGTAAAATCAAGGTCTGCTGTAAACACGTCCCTGTCATTTTCTTTTTTTCAGCAACTAATTAGTAAAAAAAATATGACCCTCTAAAAAAATGCCCTATTTTTAGCGCCGTGATTAGGGGACTACCAGACAAAGTAGAAACGTTTATAACATAAAAAATGATAGGAACATAAACATATCTACTCTTTCTTAAAATGTTAATGTAAAAAATAATTGAATCGGCTCAGTTTTCGAAGAGAAAAAAGGGGAATACGAAACGTCGATCACTTCAAATTTTTTGTGATAATTTCGGTCTGAGCTGCAGCTGTCCCTATCACACAATACGGGGGCAGACTTACTGACAGCACGACGGCAATAGTTTCTTCAAATATCTGTTTTTCAAATTCCTCGCAGGCCTGTCCCCTCTTAAGCCTAGTAAGGGATGATTTACTTGTTGAGTTGAGGTACTTCGCAGTCAGTTTACAGCAACATCATTTTACATTTGCTCACGTAAATCACTGACCTACACTACACTGCCTCTTCATTTCAGCAACCATTCGCAGATAGGAAGCGGTGCCCGTGGCCTAATTACAGGGATGTGGTCCGTCAATACGGTGTGCCTACTATACAGTGTGCCACAGACCTCGGAAATGCTTCGGCGGGCGGCCGGTTCTAGAGCCGACATTTAGAGTAAGTACTGTAAAGGTTGGTTGTTTACCGATTGCAACCTTATCGTTGTACCGGCAAACAACGAAATGGCATTGTCACAATTATTCGAACTGTCAAGGAGATCTAGAATAATCCTTCTAATATTTTAGCTTAGGTTTTTGTTTCGGAAGAAAATAGAGGATTAACAGGCGCGGAGCTGTAAATACCTAAACGTGGAATAAACGATTTTTTTGTTTATTTCATATTTACACGCATACAAGCGTTTCATTATAAAACTCCGGTAGCAGGTTCTTGGTATAAATTCAAGTGAACTACGAAACCCTTAATTGTGCGTGGTCCGATACTCACTTGGCCTGTTTTTGTTTGTGATTCAGAAAATGATTGATGGAAAATGTGGGTGAGATTGTCGCCTGTACTGCTTTAATATTCAATTTTGGGCATTACTTTAATACTATTATCTCAGCAACGGTTTTTTTTTCTCCTTAATCACTGGTGACATTTTAACTCTTATATTTTAGGCCAATGCTCACAACGAGGGTAACCTTGTCGGGGATTGTTTACACTTTTACCACATTATTTTGAAACAGACTGTAGATATTGTCTCTAACGCTGCCGGGACGCAACCTTTCCGTGCTCTGTGGTGCCTATACGGTACGGTACGTGGTGAGTGACCACAAACGTACATTGCTTATCTGATGTTGTACTTTTTAACGTGAAACCCTAGGTACCCATATTTTGATAGTCAGGACCGGTAGTAATCGGGCTTAGAACTTGACATGCGAACACGTGTATCTGAACAGAGAATAACTATATTATGCCATATTCTATGTATATAGTTTTAGGACTAAGAATAGATTTTACGCTTTTGATTGAAAGTAGGCGAAAATCTTTTAGTGTTGTTTTCGGTTTAAATAAATGAATTTTGAAAATTCCAACGAATAACTTTAATTCTATAACTACCAAAACACGCGTAACTGCTAAGTTTGAGGTCCTAAGTTTTTTTTTATGGTTGGGAAATCATCAAATAACTTCTCCCGCTCTGGGCGGTGCAGGAGGGCGTGTCAGACTTTTTTTCACTGACTAAAACTCACCCGTGTTCCTTCAGTAGCCTGTGTGCCAGGGGCCACGGTATCTTTTTCGAACAACCCGCGCCCCTGGTAGGCATCGGCCCTTGCGGACTCCACCAGTTGGTGCTGACATCTCTTTGAGGCGCGCGTGGAACACAACGTGCTGTCGACCCGGGCTTGGTCCTTACCGGACAGCGAACTACACATTACTCGCCGTCCGCAAGCCCTCGTCTACGGTGGCAAGAAATCAGCCTGGGATTCCCGACGCCCAGGGCGTCTCCTGTGGCGACTAGGGCCGTGAGAGAGCCTATCTCCCTCACGTGCGCCGCCTCCCTCTTCGCAAGCATTACTGCTTCGCAGAAGGAGGTGACGGCTATCCATGCACTCTCGCTCCGTACCACGGTTCAATTCCTGGTTCGGCCACAGTGTTATTGGGTTTTCCATCTGGCATTTCTCAGTAGCAGCTCGGAGTTTGGATTTGTGCTCGGTTGATTGCAATAGGGTCGCCCGCTGTTACATGGCACTAAAACGTACTGATGAAATGTGGGTGTATTATAAGTACATCTCTGCCTAATAGTTCGGGGAATATAGGCGTGATGTTATCTTATGTAATACTTGTTACAGTCCTTTCACAATTAAGTATTTTAACTCTGATTTTGCATCACTGCTAAAATCATAGTAACCTTTACTCTCGTTGCAATAAGGTTGTTAGCACTGACAAGTCTGTCAAAGTCACGGTGACCTTTATTCTCGTTGCAATAAGGTTGCTGCTACTGACAAGTCTGTCAATGTCACAGATACCTTTATTCTCGTTGTAATAAGGTTGTTACCACTAACAAGTCTGTCAAAGTCACGGTGACCTTTACTCTCGATGTAATACGGTTCCCGCCACTGACAAGTCTGTCAAAGTTACCGTGACCTTTATCCTCGTTACGATAAGGTAAAGAAAACCAGAGCAGAGGTAGATAAAATGACAGTTTATTGTTATAATCGATCCCTCCATTCCTCTAGAAATAATGATTCATATGACAACAAAAACCACACCGAAAATAATAACAGTTGTATTTAATAAATGTATATTTAATTAATCTCCTTGCTTTAAAAAAAACTACAAAGAATTATCCCAAAAATCGTTGTCCAATATTTATAATTCGTCTCTGAACATGGCCGGTGTGTTTAAATTTTAACAAAGCGTGTCCGGGCCGTGTCCGGCGTGACGTCGACAATCCGATCAGATGACAGCAACATTGCCAGTGCTGTGCACTACACTTGTGCAGTTGCAATTCAAGTTTATTAGGGAGGGCCAGTATTTTTGAATTTTTTATTTTGAAGCTTTTTAGGAATCCAATTATCATATTAACTTGGTTCGGTGGTGTTTCCTTTTACTTTTAACCAGCTTTAAAAAGGAGCTTTCTCAATTCGTCTGTGTTTTTATTTGTATAGTCGTACCTCGACATTTGTCTGTTTGTGTCGGTGTCTGTCTGTATGTCTTTCTATTATATCTCTCTCGATTTTTCAAAAATTCTATTTTAGTGGATTGGGTATGCCTCAGGGGTGGCCCCATATACATTTTATTATTGTTTATATGCACAATATAGTTAGTGATTGAATTTAGTATCTAGTGTAAAAAGGTTGTGTTATACTTATAAATTGACATTGTGTGTTAGCATTACCAGCAAATCAGTCCAATTTTTTTGAATATACATAATACTTATTCGAAAGGTCACCGTTAGTCCACGTTCACACGAACGCAATTAAACGCGGTGGGATTTTATAACGTACTGAATTTTCAATACTCGGTGTTAGATCGAGGGCTGCCGTGTTGAGTCAAATATCTACGAAAGACAGCCGGGACCAACGGCTTAACGTGCTTTCCGAGGCACGAAGGGTCTTGGTATGCAAGATGGTCGCCCATCCGCGGACCAACCGCGGCAAGCGTAGCTTAACATGATGGATCGACCCTTACGGCTATTAATATTTAACCACAAGCCCCACCTTTCCAGAGAAGGAAAATATTGGGACTTATAGATAGGTGGAGATTCTAGACCTATTGCCTGATTGAATAAAATATCATATCTTTTCCCCATTTTCTTGTAAAAAAAAACTTATTTACCTAAAAACATTACGCTAGCGACTGATGCCGATAACCTATTTTACCATTTACAAATCTTAATTATCAAAAGCTACTTACAAACGACGCTCATCCTGAAGGCGTCTTCCAAAGCCACCCTCAGCACCGGATTATCAGCACGGCACCTGATCATAGCCCCATCATCTTCTGGCTGAGGCAGCATGGTCAGCTTACTGACTGTGGTCGTCTCATTCGTGAACTCGCTGTGCTGTTGAGAAATGCACTTTATTTAGAGACTGTTATGGTTGATTTTGAGTGATTGAGTGGGTAATATGGGCAATAAGCTTTTGAGAAGTGAACTTTATTTTGAAGTTATTAAGGTTGATTTTGCAATGGTTTTTGTAGAATCTATTGGGATGAGTCAGGCGAAAATATTGACTGTACCTGTCTAGGTAGGTATACTTTGGTTGTGTTGCTTTGAACGTTCAAATTGAAATGGAATTGTAAAGTTAAGTTTTATTAACTGTGTGATAGTTGAATTGATTTTGTGCTGTTAACAACAAAACACAAACGGAGACAGCCATTTCAGTTTTAGGTTATGTAAAAAATCTTTTCAAGTTGCGAATAATGAGATTTCATATCAGAATTACTGATCAAGGAATGACAGACAAGGTAAAATAGTTTGTTGCGATAGGGCCATAAAAAGTCACTTTTGAATGCTTAAAAAAAGCATAGGAAAGCGTAACTTTACCAGCAGGCTTAGCACGAGAACCGTAGACAAGTGTTTTGTCGTCGGAAGAGTAGACAAAAATTACGTTTCCTTATTGACAGTTGACAGTTTTCACCGAGAAATGTAGACAAGCGATTTCTATTCTACAGTAGAGTAGAAATAGAAAGTAAGTAAGTAATTTATTTGCCAAAATGTAGGTGTACAAAGTAGTATGATATTATTATAAAGGTGGCCCATTTACATTCTTCGTCATTTTCGTTCTGCGTCATGCTAAGCCTGCTGATCGATCGAGCCATGCGGTTGGCTACTATTCAGTATTGTACACATAACATCACGCCGAGTTTCCCCGAAGAATAGGGCAGAAGTGTACTTATGGTACACCCATATTTCGCCAGTTATGGAGTTAAGAGGCGAGTCTTTTGCCTTCAACCAAGCAAAAATCAATAACACTTTGCCCGAACTAGGAATCGAATCCAGGACCTTATGCTCAGCAGTGCCGCTGGCAACCACTAACCAACAAAGTAGACACTATTATATGTTCTGAGAATGTCTTTATTTACTATTGCTGCCTTCTCTTGGATTCTTGAATGCCAAGGCGAAATGCCAGAAAAAAACGTGTTGCGCCGACCCCAAGTAACCAAAAAGTTTGCGCGTCGCTGTCAAGGACACCCTGTATTATAGACGATAGTATGGACAAAACGAAGCAAAAGGTAAGGTATGCTTCATAACAGGTGTCATTCTGTAGTTTTTGCCTACACCCATGGAAAGATGGGGTGAGATTATGCAAGTATGAAAACGATGTTAGACATGCCGCTGGGATAATATTAACCCAAGTTTATTTGAAGATCTCCCATTCAGCCAGTAATTCATGCTTATCTTTATTTGTATCAAAAATACACACCCTGTATACCAGTTTTATTAAATAAAAACAAAAACAGCTTCTAGTCAGCCCAAAAACCTCAATTTCTACTGTAAATTACCATCCTGTAAGTGATGTTGGTAAAGATCAAATATCGCAAATAAATAATCTGTCTTAAATCAAATCAAATCAAATCATTTTATTTGTCACAATGCAGGTACATAGTTCATATTAGGTCTTTTATTGATAATGTTAGTGCGCTGCATTCTACTCGCAAGCATACAAATATTACACACAAGAATAATGACATATAATATTATAGATTTTTTAAATGT
This sequence comes from Antitype chi, assembly GCA_947359405.1. Taxonomy (NCBI): domain Eukaryota; kingdom Metazoa; phylum Arthropoda; class Insecta; order Lepidoptera; family Noctuidae; genus Antitype; species Antitype chi. The sequence continues at coordinate 2,910,621 of OX375827.1, read as the reverse complement.
TTTATAGGTATAATTAAAATGTCAAATCATAAAATTGAAATACAATTATATCAAAAGGAGATGTTCCAAAATGTATGGAGCCTGGGCCAGGTCCCTGTACACTATACTTAAAAATAGGGAAATTCATTTAAAACAGTTCTAAACTGTCCAATTACTTTAAAATGGCTTGGTTTGCTGGTAAACACAAGAAAATACACTTGAAATTGCAACACACAACAAAAACCCGTCATGGCGGCAAGCTGTCATTTTGATTGATTAATGACGTTCGACATGTTTATTTCTGTGGAGGTTGAAGCATTAAAGTACTTTGTGTATCGTAGACAGAGAATTAATAATAAATAGTAATTAATTAATAATATTAAATAACATTGTCATCGCTGTGGGTTGAAGAGAGACGACGAGACGAAAGTGACTGACAGTTCACTGTTGTGACAGCTAACAGTTCTCTTTCTATGATCTATGGTTTACTGTATTTTTTTTTAAGCACAGAGTAACTAAATCGGTGAGACGCCATGTTGAAAGTCGATAAAAATAATTGAATAATTTAATTGAATTATCTGTATTTTTCCCGAATTCTACGGATTTTTCTCTTTTTTTTGAGTTACTGTACATAGACCTGGCCCATTTTGAAACATCTCCTTTAAAATATCATTGTCAACATTATTCCTCCATAAATTCAGTGATTGAGTAATAGCATTTATTAATAAAAAAAAAAATCAGTCGTTTTTTTTAAATAACTAAATTAAGATTATTTATTTCTCGCGGAATTTACTTTTCAAAGGAAATTACATTTTTCTACCAATTTTCCCTAATTATTGTGACGAGACTCAACAGTAAGGGAACGGGCCACCACGGCCCAATGCTCTGCAAACTATCTTGGAGTAATCCCAACGCAATTAGTACTCCAACCTACTTACACCTACAAAAAAAAAAACATAAAAATAACTAGATAAAGTTCTGGCGCAATCTTCGTTAGACTTTAGGACCAACTTGGGACCTAAACTTTATACAAATAAGGTCTTGTACAGACGGTGCGATTTGTGTGCGGTTGAGCGGCGAGTTTAGGTCCAATTGTTGTCTAAAAAACTTCGATGAACTGTGGCATCTTTACCTTATATGAGCAACTTTATCCATGAGTACTGTACTTAAATTTATCTCAATGACTAAAAATCAGTTACTGCCATTTAATATCAAAGCGATACAAAAGTAGAAATTTCGACTATTTGTACTAGCTGTTTGGTGATTGAGGGGTCTTTATTTATATTTTACACATGGGTAAAGTTGATCAACCGAACTTCATAACAACCGATGGTCACGGGCTACAGACTGTAGACAGTCAAAATTGGCTTTACCGACTGTACACCCGCGTTTAACCAAAAAGCTTCTCAGCCTGAGTAGAAATAACCTTAGAATAATCATAGGAACAATTACGGGCCATAACCCCCTTAACAAACATCTTCATAATATCATCGCCACAGACAGCCCGCTTAGCAGAGGCTGCCTTGACGCCGAGGAATCAGCCGCCCACGTCATCCTGGAATGCGAGGCCGTGGCTTCTCAACGTGAAGAAATCCTCGGAACAGTGAGGTCGCTCCGCGAAGCCTGTGAAGCTCCCAGGAAGCTTCTGTGCTTTTGGGCGGAGCTAGGCTGGCTTTGTTAGCCTGAATCCCCACGCACAACAGACCGAATGGGAGTCTACGTGCGGAAAAGGGAGTCCCATCATCATCATCATCATCATCATGGGTAAAGTTGCGTATGAAAAGTAAATATTATGCTAAAGTTGACGGTACTTAAACCAAAACAATCTGCCTTGATTCTTCCCAACTCTGTTGGGGTCGGCTCCAGTCCAATTGGATGCAGCTGAATACCAGTATTTTACATGGGGCGACAGACTATTTGACATCCTTAATCCAGTTATTGGGTAATATGATACCCATTGGTAAGACTGGTTGTCAGACGTTCTGCTTTTGACGAATGTAAGCCGGGACGGACTTAACTTTTTATGTATCACTTTTTTGCTGTGGTAGGTACCTAAGCCGCACAAATTCATATAAACCTTCAAGTGTCAAGTAATTAACACAATTACTTTTATCAGACTCAATGTATCTGCCTAACAGCCATGGGGATAACCGAATTGAGAATCTTCTCTTTTATTTAAGTTGGTTAGAAAAGTACACTAGTAAATAAAAGATATACAAAGCTATTTTACATCTAACAAGAACCAAAACACGACGTGGTGGTAAGACAACATTCTAAAAGAAATCCAAATAATGACATACAAATCGCGTAATCCGAACAAGCCCTTAAATCTAACAAACTCAGGCACTAAACTAGAGCCGTGATAACTGAGCATCATTAATTTTCGTTGTCCTGTCTCCTACGAGGAAATCCAGCTAATTCCGTAGGTAAACTTAGGTGTTTGCTAATCTGTTACATAATCTAACTCAGAAACAGGATAAGCAGGGCGTTATCAAGGCGTTATCATGCAAACTTGGGGCTGTGTTTTTACATTTTGTTAGTTTTTTTTTTGTTTCTTCTTAAGATAAGAACTTGAGCTCTTTTGGGGCTACTAAGGTGATTGTATCATACGAATAACGTCTATAGGGTTAAATAAAATTAGCTAGCAATACTTTATCCACGTTTTGGATAATGATATCGAAGCCTAATTAAACAAAAAAAAAACAACAAACAAACCCCGTCGGAGCGAATCGTGCGTAGATCGCTCAGTTGTATTTATAATTTTTCGTAGAACTTAGATTTTTTTTACGAATTTCCAAAAACTATAACATAACAGTCGTTTGGTTGCCTTTTTAACTAACATGCTTTTATTCGCTTCACCTGTGTGTTTGTAAGCATGTTTGTAACCGACTCCTTTGGACTTGATTTTGACGGTCAGATTTCATTTAAACTTTGTAGACTTATCAAGGACCGATGACAATTCAATAATTTTATAAATTTGTTCCATAATGTTAAAAAATATATTTAAAAAAAAAAAAGTTTTTGTAGTTAGCAGAACTACAAAAATAGAAAATAAAAATAGATTAAAAATCTTAAAAAACACGCTTTAAAAACCAAACTAAAAAAGCAGAAAATAATTTCAAAAAAGCGTTGGAAGCTTTTTGATGTATTTTTATAATCAATTAATATCAGCATTTTTAATCTATTATTTATTTTGTTTCATTAGTTTTCGATATCGATACCCAAAACGTTGGTAAAGTATTGCCAGCGAATTTTATTTAACCCTGTATGTTACCTACTCGAAGTTATAGTATGTAATACGCCCTTTGAATTGACCCCTTCGTACATCGAAAAGCACGTAAAGCCGTTGGTCTCGGCTGTCATTCGTGGATCTTTGACAGTCCTTACGGGTCGTCAGAACCCCAAATGTCTGACAACCTGTAGTACCAAAGCGTATTAACCAGTAACTGGGTTGTGGAGGTTCACCTTCCATCCTAGCCAGATGCAGCTGGATAGCTGCCTCTGGTTGGAATGGAAGCTGACCCCAACCTAGACAAGAAAAGGCTAAGTAGATGATGAGTGACTAATACATTATTATGTAAACAAAGTTATTAATAGCTTTATAATATCCAACAAAAAAAAATCTTTTTGAAGTTTTTACGTAGCCCCGTGGGTAAACCAAACATCGAAAGCGAAAACTCATTAATTAAATCTAAAAATAATCACAGATTTTCCTAGAAAATGTCAGTAAACAATGGGTCTCATTATATCTTCATAATTACAAAAATGTTTTATACAGATGGCAATAGGATATATGCAAGTATTCAAAACTCTTTCATTAATTAAATTTACATTGTATAGAAGTCAAGAAACAAATTGCTACGTTTTTATTTTATTAATGCATAACTTATTTTACAATTTCTTACTTTTTGTTATTTATTTATTTATTTATCACAAACACTGCTATCATTACAGGAAATTCCTAATGCGGTAGCGTGGTCCTTAATTAAACTATCTTAAATAACTGTTATGTTTTTCTGGTGGAGCGAAACGCAAGCTCGAAGCGCGTCGTGTTCGAAAATTCCAAAAGTGACCTCAAAAGGCATGTGAATAAATATCTTCTCTTAGCTTACTGCTTGAATTCTCACCAAAGTAAGTTAGTAAGTGCGATTTCTGCTTGAATAAAGCACAAAAATAATTTAATTTACATGATTTGGGGCTAAAACGGAGATGTAAGCGAAGCAATATCGTGGCAAGTGACGTCACAATGTGGCTGCGCACGTTTGAACTGTAGTACAAACTCGTACCAACGCTGCATCAAACGAACGCAATTATTTTGCAATTACGTATCGTTCCCTCAGTACTCTCTTAAAAGTGAAACGCAAGGATGCAAATTGCAAATAAAGACGAACTGAGACAAACTTGAAAATCCGTTAGTTTCAACTTTCGACGTCGAATTCCGATGAGTAAATAAAAGTAAAAAAAAAGTCGATTTAAACCAAATCTTAAATATTATGTTAAAATGTCTTCATAATAATTCCTTTACCTTTCCCCTGGTATATCTTCGGTTCTCCCTGAACCAGGTGACCTGCGCCGCTGGCCTGCTGCCGTGCGTCACACAGATGATGGTGATCTCGGAGTCAGCGGACATCTGGCCGGGTTTGTTGGTGATCATCACTGAGGTTGGTCGCACTGGGGACAGAAAGCAACGTTTGACATGTCGTGCAGAACTATAGGGTCAAATTAGGTTAGCTAGTGAAACTCCACAGACGTAATGGGTATCTAAACATGACAAAAACAAAAATGTGATGTTTTTTCGGTAACCTTATTATTATACCCAACCCAATACCTACATGTGGAATGCAATAAAGTATTGAGTATTGAGTATATAGAGTTTAGAAAATATTTTTTTATTTAAATTTTTTAATCAATTCGGTTTTTTTTAAATGACCTATACAACATTAGTTTTTGTTTACCAACAACTTTTCAGTTTTTTCGGCAGTTGAATTTTTTTGTTAAAAAGTTTTAATTTTATAATTTTTTGTGGCTCTATTTAATCTACTTATTACTATATGCTTAATTTTTGATTACTTTTTGTAATACACTACTCAGCATTAAAAAATCTGTGAGTGAACAATCAATCATCCACTGGTTTCCTACCCTTAGGGCAGGTTTTTTTTTTCAAAATTTATATGGGACCAACTTCGAGATATAACTTTTCCAATAAACAAAAGAATTTTCAAAATCGGATTACTCCGCAAAAAGTATGCGTGGTCACACATAAAAAAAAATATATACGCGTCGACTTGAGATCCTCCTCCGTTTTTTCGTCGGTAAAAAAATCGATATATAACATGGTAAAAATACATTTATTAATTTACAACTTTAATTTCTATTCAAATATAACAGATCATTAAAAGTCTTCTTAGTTATGTCTTAGGTTCTCCAAAATGTTTTCTCAGATTTTTTAAATGCAATTATAAGTTATTAAAAACAAAATAGTTAATACCCAAAGCTACTATTAAGGCTCGTGCGTAGTTGACGGTCGCGTACGATTCCGCATCACATGTTGCCAGCAGGATCTCAGATTGACATCCCGTAATAATGAATCTTCCGATATATATTTCGGTAACTTAAATAACTATTAGACTTGTACTTGTTACGAGCTTTTATGATGGGTATGATAAACATAACTTTCCACTCTTGGTGAAGTATTTTGGTGGGAAAATTAAGTCAACATAACACGCTTAATTTTCGAAACACGCTTAATTTTTGACACATTTACGTCATAATTTTGTTATGGTCCCAAATGCGAGCTCAGCGTAAGGTCCAACAGGATAATTACGTTACACACTAACAGTAAGAATGGCTTTAATTTTGACAGTTCAACATTTATTTTGTTATTTACGTTGTTGAGCAAACAAATTTTTCGAACATATCGCACATTGGTAATGAGAATGTCACACCACAATAAAGGCTCGTGCAGATAGGCGCAACTTGTTAAGTTAAATAAATAATTAAATTATTTGTTAAGTGAATTAACAAACGACGTCAATTCGACGTGTTACCCCACATTTCACCAGATATATTTAAGTCCCATTTAATAGGGGGAGACCCTATTGAAAAACCCAATAAAACACTTTTTTCCCGACCTGGGAATTGAACCCAGGACCACACGCAAGACCAACGAGGCAGTCCAATCCAGACAACAAAACAGACAAGAAAGCTATCAATCAAGCAGTCAATGTAATTATAATATACAGGTTGTAACAGAAACCCTATTGCTATCCTTAAGCACTAAAGATAACAGCTGATATAGAATCACTATACATAGTTTCAGCTCAAAATAAAATACTCTAAGAATTGGCAACAAATTTTCGGTTTCATATGTTTCAAATTCATATCATAACAGACGTGTCACCGCACTACGTAGGTCAATAACTTTCCACGTTACTTGCCAATATCACGATAAATCTCTTCCGAGTGATGTGTTTATTTCAATTTGTTCTGGTATTAATGTATTAAAAATTCATCAAAAATTCAATCAGTGTATTAAAAATTCTCATAACTTCCGAACATGTAGAGATCGGTTTAAAAAACCCTTCCAATATCGTTTGATATCATCCAAAGAAGCCGTGCCCTTGGTATGTATATACCCTTTCCGTTACACGTTGTATATACTTACAATGCATCTCCACTCTCGCTGTCCTTTCATGAGGACTCAGGAGAGGAGTGTTGGTAGCCTGGCAGCGTATGCTGGTGTTCAGCCAACTCCTCTCCGCACCTCCTATGCTGATCCTGCTAACGATGACCTTCCCATCGTTTTTCAGGATAGTGTGGTCATCTATCTGTCTGTTGTTGATCAGCCAGGTTAAGGTAGGTTGGGGTCGGCCTGGTGGAAAAAAAATACAATTATTTCTGTGAATTGCCACAGTTACATTTCCTAGACAGACCAAGTAGATGTAAATACAATGCATATAAATCAACAACTTCTTCATAACACGATATTATGTGTCTTTACGGTTATAGTGGTACATAAGGGGCTCGTGGCTAAGTTATAATAGCCGCACAGGTCGATCGATCAGGATTAAGTTACGCTTGCTAAGGTCGGTCCGTTGTTGGGTGATCATCTTTACATACCGAGACCCTCCGTGCCTCGGAAAGTACATTTAAGCTGTTGGTCTCGGCTGTCTTTCTTGGATCTTTAACAGTCGTAATAGGTCATCAGAAGCCTGAAAGTTTGACAACCAGTCTTAGCAAGGGGTATCGTGGTATACTCAGTAAGTGGGTTGTGGAGGTCAGACAGACAGTCGCTCCATGTAAAATACTGGCACTCAGTTGCATCCGGTAAGACTGGAAGCCACCCCCGACATAGTTGGGAAGAGGCTAGGCAGATTGATTGAGGGGTACATTACAAAATATTTTCCAAAATTAGTCGATAGATTTTGAACATTCCCAAATAGACAATTAAGCTACTACTCTACTCATTCATATTGAACAATCATCCCATCCACATCACATAAACACACACTCTCACATACACACATACAAATGCACCCTCACACACTCACACCACACTTGCATTTTTTGTCTCTTATTTTATGCATACTTTTCACATACTTACATGGCAATCTTATAACCAGTGATAGGAATAGGTAGTGCCTATTTGCCTAAACTTCGAAGAACAGAGACAAGAAACGGAGACTTCCTTAGGACTAAATTTTTTCCGAGACATCTGTCCCGAAATTTCGAGACAACACATAAATACATTAAATACTTTAGATAAATATAGACGAATTACTTATTCCAAATAACACATTTTTTTAAATGTATTTAAGTGTTGTCTCGAAATTTCGAGACAGATGTGTCGGAAATAATTTAGTCCTAAGGAAGTCTCCGTTTCTTGTCTCTGTTCTTCGAAGTTTAGGCTAATAGGCACTACCTATTCCTATCACTGCTTATAACGTTTAGAAAATTAATCATGGCTGCTAAATGTTCACAACTCATGTATGGGGATCAAATGTAATCCGGGATACAGGTTTACCGCCTATCATCATTAATCAAATCATTATTGTCATTAATCAATTTTGTAAATCGTGTTCTTAATTTGATGAATAAAAATGTTTTTCCAAAAAAAAAACAACTTCCGTAAAAACTACTACGAAGTAAAAAATAGCTTTAATTTCTGAAGTCGGTGTCTTTGGATCAGTGCTTTAGTTTTTGTCACCGACTTCCGGATCGGTTGTTTTTTTTGGAAAAAAAAATTTATGTTCCCTTTTTAGTTATAGTACCTAACTCACACTAATTCTTATACCACTACTAGATATGTAAACAACATAACAGGAAGTATTAGAATGTCATTAAGATACCCAAAGTGGATTAAAAACATAATATTGAAGATAACACTAAAAGTACTCAAAGTTAATAAAATTTGTATGAGACTATCCCTGAGATATACTCTATGTATTAAAAAAATAATTTTCGAAATCGATCCACAATTGCTGGATATATCGCGGAAAATACATACAAAAAAAAACAAAACATACCGAAAAATTGAAACCTCCTCCTTTTTTAAAGTCGGTTAAAAATTGTCATCAAAACATAACCTCTTTATCACCCATCCCTACTTCAAAAACACAGCAACTTCAAATCTTTAACCAGAAACCCAATTAAAATCCATAATTAGTAGTGCTCTTAAAACCAAAACTCGAAGAAACTTTAAATTATAATCGAACAAACAATTATCCTCAGCATAACCTCGGAAATTACAACTTGAACATGTTCCCAACTTAAGTACAAACAAAAAGGTCTAGGAAAACTATCAAACAATTAGACTAGGTCGAAGAACTTGGAGCTTGTAAATTTAGCAAATTTTGCGCTGCAGCAGAACTTTTAGCTGAGTTCCTCCAGCGTAAACAAGGGAGCGGGACCAACGAGGTTACGTACAGTCAGTTACTAGAACTTTGGAACCTTCCCTTATCTAACTGTGGAGTTCGGTGATCCTTTTGAGCTAACTATAGTGACCTGGGTGACTTTCTGGAGATGTTAAATGGTTGTAAAGTTTTGAAAGCGTTTAGTTAGTACCATTTTAAGGTGAATGCGCAGTGGTAGAGCGCGAAATTCAAATTTTGTTACGTTTTTTGCAATTTTCAGGTAAGTGTCAGCTTGTTTCTTGATCAAAATATGATTTGCGACCATAACATGTACGTATTTACAGATTTATAGTCATTAGAATCAATAATACATCTTTCTAAGTTAGATTTGTTCCATAAGAACAAATTTCTTATGGAAAAGTGCTTGTGTAAATCTGTAAATACGTACATGTTATGGTCGCAAATCATATTTTGATCACGAAACAAGCTGACACTTACCTGAAAATTGCAAAAAACGTAACAAAATTTGAATTTCGCGCTCTATCACCTTAATGTCTTGGTAATATGGCGTTAAATGAGTGAAGATTCAGCGGTGGAATGCAAGCAATATAATGCCCAGCTTTATCCCAAATATTTTGGAGGTTGACTTCCAGTCTAATCAAATGCAGCTGAATACCAGTATTTTATATAGATCACTGCCTATCTGACCTCCACAACCCAGTTACTGGGTAATACGCTACCCCTTTCATAAGACTGATTGTCTGGCTTCGAGCTTCTGACGACCTGAAACGACTATCAAAGACAGATCTACGAGTAACAGCCAGGACCGTACGTGCTTTCCGAGAGACGAAGGTGTCTTGGCATGTAAAGATGGTCACCCATCCATGGACCAACTGTGGCAAGAGTAGCTTAACCTGTCCGATCGATCCATGCGGGTGTTATTACTGAACCACAAGCCACAAGCTTTTTGGTAGCTTAAATCAATTCAATACATTTTTGACTTTTCAATCATTGTTATCGCTGGTGGAATGATAAATAGCCCCCCTATACCCGGTCTTGTTTTCAAATCAATCAATCAATTTAGTACACAATGTGTAATATTTTCGTGTTTTTTTTTTTCGCCTTCCCTCATCTTATCCAACAGGCTATAGAAAAAAAGTATTTGAGACATTGCTTTTCTGTTTTTCCCAAGTCAACACAAAAAATTCAGAAAAATCTAGTCCATAATTTGAGGCGCCATTTTTCCGTGGTATTGGCTCCCAGAACAAAAATTCAGCGCCCCGGGTCGAAATTATAGCAGACTAGAAAAATTGTGTATTAAAATATTCATACAAAAATATACGCTGGATAAAAAAATGATTTTAGGACACAATAACTAGTCTGAAAGTGTTCAAAATACTGAAAAAAAAAATGGCCGACTTTTAATTGGATTTTCATTTAAATTTCAGTGTGCGAGCGTAAATACCGGAAATTGTGGATACTATAAAGTGACCAAACTTTTTTGTTATTTATGGGATATGATCTCTAAAATTGTTGGTGTGAAACGTGAAAATGATAAAGTATTGATTTAGTTAGTTTGTTTTTGTTATTGGAAATGAATACTGGATATAGTTATAATGCAAACGCCGCCGGCTGCAATACGGTGCACTGCAGTCTTATGCGATTTGGTGCTTTTTTATTTTATTTTTCTACGGATTTAACGTGGATAAAAGATGTGTTAATGTGGATGGATAACCATCTTTACATACCAAGGCACCTCCGTGCCTCGGAAAGCATGTTAAGCGTTGGTTCCGGCTGTCATTTGTAGATCTTTGACAGTCGTTACGGGTCATCAGAAACCTGAAAGTCTGACAACCAGTCTTACCAAGGGGTATCGTGTTACCCAGTTACGGGGCTGTGGAGTTGAGATAGGCAGTCGCTTTATGTTAAATACTGGTACTGAGCTGCATCAGATCAGTCGAGAAGCCATTCCTTACATGGTTGGAAAAAGACTTGGTAGATGATAAATGGTAAAGATTTGCGAGGATATTTAAAAAGTGCGTAGTGAGTATGAATATATAGAGTAAACGAAGCAAAAGGAGTATGCAAGGATCAAAGCAGGTGGAAATCTTTAGTTTTTCCATTCTACCCATTGGAAATAGGCGTGAGTTTATGTATTTATTAAATACGTAACCACCTGGCGTGTGCAACTCCTTGCAGCCTGTGAATATCTTAGCCGGCTTTATGAATAAATGTCCTAAGTTTTGGATGACGAGAAAATATTATGTGGTCAGGTGAAGTACCTGACCACATAATATTTAGGCGACCACAAAATTTCTGTTGAATAGTGTTGGGAATCGCTGGTCTTTAGATTTTGTGTACTAGCACAGCTAGTTACGACTGTTCGACAGGCTATCGTTTCTAGTCTTGTGTAGTTCGCGAACGAACTAGGTCGTTAAGAGCGCTCCCACAGATGAACTACGCGAACTAGTTCCGTCATTCCCCGCTCCATAGTTCGTGACCGAATGAGCAAGGGTGGCGTTAACCGACCTAAATTTGTTACTCAACTCACTCACTGCGCATCCGCGTTATTTTCAAAACGTAACAAAAATCTTTAATAAAACGAAACCATTTATTCACTACCTAAACTAAGGAGTGTATTTATTTATTTGCATCAATAAGCCTAGGTATTATTTACAATAATAATATACTTTTTAAGAAAAATCATTCAGCGGTTTTTGCTGTTTATAGTTTATTGTGTTAAAATTGTAGGTAAAAGTACAGCAATCCATAATCTTGTCGCGTGCCCGTACAGGAGCAGTATCAAAACGAACGAACGATCTGCCTTCCTCTGATTCGAGCTAGGAACTGACGAACTAGAAGAGCGAACTAGTTCGTTTAGGAGCGATGACCTCAACTGAGCGATCTCCGTCGCGAACTACTATGCGCAAGACTAATCGTTTCGAAATGACATATTTCACAGACACATCACATTTCACATTTCGAAATGACAAACATATCCTGATTTGAAACTGTACGAATGCATTTCGAACAACCATTCGATAGTTTAAGTAACAGTTAAAACTTAGTTATCATGGACGATGGACTCAATAATATGCTTTTTAATAAATAACGTCGCATATTGGCGTTATATGACACTTGAAAAGTAACTGAAATGCAGTTTCTAAAAAACATTTTTTTCCTATTCCAAGCAACTTTTAATAAGCAATGGGAAGCCTAACAAAGGGCACGATTATTCAAAGAATATTGAATCAAGTTACAGGACAATCTGAAGTTTTTATTTCAATAAGAACGTTGTTACACATAGTTGTAGGTTTTTCTCCGAAAGAACTCGGGACTACGGAGAAAGTTTGTTTACGAACTAGAATAACCGACTGCATAATGTATGTAGTAGTATCGGGGAGGGAAGCTTAGAGGACGTAGGAGTAATGACGTTTAGTAGTTCAAAGTTTACTATTTTATGTGAAAAGCTGAAATGAAAATACTTCTGTAATATGTGGTATGTATGGGCGGTACGTGGTGGTAATCAGGAAAATAGGAAGAAAACATTTAAAAAAGTGAAAAATAACAACTTAAAAAAAAAAAAAAACAACTGACTTCCAAAAAAAACGCTACAAAGTGAAAAATAACTTTAATTTCGGAAGTTGGTGACTTTGGATATGTATTTTAATTTTTTATCACCGCCTTCCGAAATTAAAGTTATTTTTCACTTTGTGGCGTTTTTATTGGAAGTCGGTTGTTGTTTTTTTTTTAAGTTTTGAAATGTTTTCTCTTTTTAGTGGTTCACATGTGCTTACCCCTTCACAGCGTACCGGCGTGATATTATGTTATGAACAATAGACAGACATGAGATTTCAGCAATCCCAGTCCATTTGCTATCATTTATTGAGGAGTTCCGTTGCCTATCTCCGAAGTTCTTCATCAGATCTTCACCAAATTGAAATGGGAGAAAGTATTCTTCCAAAAACTACCCAAATCGCTTCAAGTGTGCCTATAAAATTTTAAGAGTTATCTCTATTTCTCCAGGATCCCATCATCAGATCCTTACTTGATGATCATGGGACTACCTGGGAAGTATACCCTTCCTAACAAAAAAAAAACCCAAATCGGTCCAGCCATCTTCGAGTAATCGAAGAACATAAAAAAACGGTTCCGACGAATTGAGATCCTCCTCTTTTTTGAAGTCGGTTAAAAATTATCAATTGAGCAAAAGATTTTTGGTCTAAAGCATAATTATGTAGTTGTTTATCACACCACCGTTTACATTCACGCTGACACGATCTCAATAAAATGCTCCACGTTTGAGGACTGACTCTCAAAATGCAAGCCCTGGCTTAGTTTGGGTAATCAGTTTCAGTACCTTATGTAATCATTATAATTGACCTTTGTAGCTATGTACCAAATTCTTGTGAATGCTTCTTGTGAAATAAACTTTTTATGTTTTTTTTTTTATGTAAATAGGTATTAACGAATTTGATTCCATTTTCTGTAAAAGTAATTATTATTATATATATTAATAGTTGATCGATAACTATTCATACCCTACGAGCGAGTACTCGTTTGTCGCAGCGACAAGAACAATCAAGAAGAGTACTCCCTCAGCGTCGATCGCTTAGAAACTCTCGCACAGTACCGTCACCAAAAGAGGTGTCAACAACCAGGGTCGTCGGATAAAGTTGAAGTTTAGTAAGATATTGATTTTGATAAATGGTTTTTTTTTGTGTGGGAAATCATCAAATAACTTCTCCCGCTCTGGGTGGAGCAGGAGGGCGTGTCAGACTTTTACTGACTAAAACCCACCCGTGTTCCCTCAGTTGCCTTTGTGCCAGGGTATCTCTTTCGAACAGCCCGCACCCCTGGCAGGCATCGGCTCTTGCGGACCCCACCAGTTGGTGCTGACATCTCTTTGAGGCGCGCGTGGAACACAACACAATGTCGACCCGGGCTTGGTCCTTACCGGACAGCGAGCTACCCATTACTCGCCGTCCGCAAGCCCGCGCCTGCGGTGGCCGAGAATCAGCCTGGGATTCCCGACGCCCAGGGCGTCTCCCGCGGCGTCTACGGCCGTGAGGGCGCATATACTGCCTCTACCTCACGTGCGCCGCCTCCCTCTTATTTGATAAATGGTTACTTAACTTCTGGTGACTGTACATACACATAACTGCGAGTAATCGTATACGGGGCCTACAATGTTTTGTAAGTTTCTTGAGCGCCAAAATTATTGTTAGCTAATGGTTTCCTCGTCGGCTATGGGGCAGGTGTCTTTCACACTCTTTAACGTGATGAAGATTAGTGGGTTATCACCGCTTAGAGACCTTTACTATACCCAGAACATTGCCCAGGCGTAGAAAGTATAAGCGACAGTCAATAAAAAATGCACAATTTTATTGTTATGTTTATTGTTCAACTAGCTTCAACTTTCCAACTGGTCGACTTTTTGACAATTCAAAAGTGCCTGTAAATGGTTTAATTGAAATAAATGCTTTGAGTTTGAGTTTGTTCTCTTTTCTTTTTTTGTTGTGTCTGTGTCGAATAAATGTTTTCTATTCTATTCTATTAAATGTCTAATTTCACTGGGACTGCAATGCCGTTTGATTGACATACTGTGGTATAGTATCCTATTTATACGGATAAAAATTTCCTCAACAATCTATATTTTACAAGTGGTCGCTTTGTGGTCGGAACACGAACATAATTCATTGAAATAGAAATACAATATTATATAAAAATATTGGCTTTAACTATGCGCAACTTCGTACTCCTCCGTCGGCGTAATTTTCGTAAAAAGGGTACAAAGCTTTTGCTTCACGTACTAATATATAGAACGAAGGTTCTATGTATTAGTACTGTGTTCTATTTACCTAAACAGGACTATCCTTCTCACCTCAGAATCTTAGTCACAACAAAATACCCGCGTCGCCATTCGGAAAAAGTCGACGGCAAAATTGTATAAATTTTAACGAGCGATAAATATCGACACATTGCCGTAATCCGGAATTGGGGGCAACTGAGCCTAGGCATAGTCTTCTTAAATATACTTTTAAATGCGACACCATTGCCTGGTCTTATTTTGTTTTTGTGTTGTGAGTATTTGTAATGAAAAACAATACTTACCTATTTTTGATTAAATTGAGAAAAAGAGGTAAACTTCAACTGAAAGATCTGACTTTGTTGAACATTGACGAAGATAAAAGATTGACTGTTTTATTATGGACAAGCTTAAACTTTTTTATGTTTGTTACCTGAAAACTCCGTCATTTATAAACCGCTGTGAACAATATATCCTCAGCCCCATTATTTAGTTTTTACTTATAGTTATTTTTGCCTTTTTTTCATTTTGCTTGACTCCTAAGGATGGTAGCGTGATGTTATATCCTCCCTTAAGAATACGGCTATTAAATGTGAAAATATTTTTTAATATCCGACGGATTTACAAAAAAAAAACAAACTATTCAGGGGGGCTACTCTCTAACTCCGTCAACGAAAATACGGGCCCGTCCGAAAATAGTTCGAAACTTCAAAGTGACTCCTACAGCTGATTAATTAACTTTTTTGGACGGGTTAAAAAACCATATAAGGCATATAGTGACAACTGTCAAATAGTGTAGCAATTCATTCTTAGTTTGGACCCCAAACTAATCATAGGTCCATAAGTGATACGGAGTAGGAAACGCCCGTAACTTAGATTACGGATTTCGTGCTTAGAGAGTTGGCCCCCAGGTTCGTTAAGATTAGTACAATACATGTTTTTATCACGCAAAAGCATAGGCAGGTACCGTAGGAATGTAAAGTATTAAACAGGCATAAATTCAAATTCTACAATATTTGGAAATATATTAATTTCTACCAACCGTAAATCCACTCTCTCTTTCCAGCGTCGCTCTAGTTTCTTTGTAAAAACTTTTTAATTCGTCCGGATGCAGTTCAATATTAATACATAATGTTCGAGCCGTTTGGGGTTGAAACTCTAGGGCCGTGGGGTCCGAGTGTCCACTTAGGTTTACGAGACACTGCCAAGCGGTTGGTCAGACTCTTCACGTGACCAGAGGGTTGGCCTATTTTTGGCGAAAAAATTACCACGGCAATACAACGTGGCAATGTGGCCAGCCTTTTGGGCACTTTTCCTGTTGACAACGATGCGTAAGATTTTATTATACTTGTTCGTAATTTTTTTAATAAATTAATGTAAATATCCTTTTTAAGGTTGGATTTAGACTAGCTGCACTGCATTGCAAAATCCTGCTACTTCACTTTTGCGGAAGGCGGACTGCACATTGTTTTTTTTTGTATTGAAACGCGATGCGATGCAGCCTAATGTAGGCTTAGTTGTCAGCTGCTACTTCTAATTTATTTTTGGCAAACCAATTCATTTTAAATGACCCTGGAACCGACTCTAAGACCAGTTCATCTGTCGGGTTTGTGTATAGCAAATTACCTTTAATAGGCCTGTCACCGTAGTCACAAAAATAGACATAACAACAGATTTTTGGGATGTTGTAGAAACCTACCAATCAAAAAATCAAGTTTGCAGCTTCGAAAGACACGTGGTGCGAGAAAATCCTCAAAGTAACGGAATTATTTTATTTTTCTCGTATAACTGCTAAATGGTACATCCAAAGTATTAGTCACCCTAAACAGTTTTAAAATATACAAAATTTTCTTCTATTTGCAACCTCTGTAGGTCCAATAAAGTACTGGGTATTTTACTTAAAAAGTTAAATCAGTGCTTGCAATTTTTTGCGACCAACGATGTCCTAATAATGACTAACACAGTCAGTTATAGAACAGCTGTCATGCAATTTTCAGCTCTCAACCTGCAATTAGAAAACCACTCGTTATTCCAAAAAGCTTTTCCATCAAAAGTGTCGGAGTTTTTATCAAGTTTCAAAGTCGTTTGTTCCGATTAGTGTGCAAAGCTGTGACGGCTGAGTTTAATGGTATAAAGTGATATACATTGTTACCCGTTGAGCCTGCGAGCATATATATTCATTTGGGAGCCCGGTGTCTCATCCGGACAATTTTTCAAGGAGATATTGCTAAGGTATGGTGTAACTTACTATAGTTTGGGGAAGGTCCTATTTCTAAGTTTTATTGTTGGGCAATGAAGCGAGGATTTGAATAGTAGTTCGGAATAACACGGTATCACCTGAGAGGTAATTGCTTAATACACTATCAGTAGGAATCACTTTTATTTTGACAGTTCCACAACATTCATGACGTTGATTACGTTGCTAAGCAGACATTTTTTTCGAAGATAATATAGTTATGCTTATTTTGAAGGCTAATCCATTCTTTCAATATACGAAAGAATGGATTAAAACGGACCTTCGAAATGATTTTTTTTTTTTTGGGTGGGAAATCATCAAATAACTTCTCCCGCTCTGGGTGGAGCGGGAGGGCGTGTCAGACTTTTACTGACTAAAACCCACCCGTGTTCCCTCAGTTGCCTGTGTGCCAGGGGCCGCGGTATCTCTTTCGAACAACCCGCACCCCTGGCACACCTTCGAAATGATTCAGATACTGATTATTAGTGTATTGCACAATTAGGTTGTTAAATTGGATTTAAAAAAAAAAAAAAGGTAGATAAAGAATATAAAACCCTACATAAAAATATTTATTTTGCTGTTTAATCGGCTATCCAGTCGCAAGACTAAAATAGGCATATAAGTTAAATAAAAATGGCGCTAGAGTGTCCCGACTGCCTTTCCAAAACAAATATTTAATTTTTAGCATTTTGAATACTAAATGTCATCACATTCGTTGCAGCCATTTCCGAAATTCTGATTATACAGGGTGTCCCAGAAATCAACGTCAAGCCGGAATCGAGCATTAGGCCAAGTCGTAACAGTTATCAGAAAAATATGAAAAAAAATCTTGGTCATGTACTTTTCAAATTATATGTATTCAAAAATAAATCTTAAAAACTGACACCCTGTGATGATCTTTCAAGTCCTGTGGCTGCAAATATTAACTTTTCGTCATTTTTTTTTCTATCGTATAACTATGAATAACCCTTCTGTCAAACACAGTTAAAAGTTAGAATATAACTGCCTCAGTTTCAAATAAAAAGTTAGATTTTTGCCCAACATTGAATGCAAAATAATTACATTACTCAACTTTAACCGACTGTACTGTAAAAAAAATGTACTACACTATTTTGGCAAGTAACATTAAAAGATGGCGCGTTTAGTCTGGATTCCAAAATGGTATGACACTTACTAATTGCTTCTTCATAATTAAGGAAAAAAATTTTTTTATGAATGTGACGTGACTTACTGCTTTAATAAGAGTGAGCGAGATAGCTATAGTGACGGTACCTTGATCAAAGGGTACCACTACTTAAAAAAGTAATTTGTTAGTTTTAGGTGCAAAAGTTAATATTTGCAGTCACAGGACTTGAAAGATCATCACAGGGTGTCAGTTTTTAAGATTTATTTTTGAATACATATAATTTGAAAAGTACATGACCAAGATGTTTTTTCATATTTTTCTGATAACTGTTACGACTTGGCCTAATGCTCGATTTCGGCTTGACGTTGATTTCTGGGACACCCTGTATATACAGGGTGTTAACAGATGATGATGATAGGACTCCCTTTTCTGCACGTAGACTCCCATTCGGTCCGTTGTGCGTGGTGTTAACAGAATGGCCATTAGTTCTACCATGAATCATTTCAAGGTTATCCATTAAATACCAGACACCCTGTTGTCTGTCTCATCATCATCATCATTTCAGTCGACAGACGTCCACTGCTTGACATAGGCCTCCCCCAAGCACAGTCACTTCGGCTGGTTCTGTGCTTCTCGCATCCAGCGGATTCCTGCGGCTTTCTCCAGGTCATCGGTCCATCTTGTGGGAGGTTTTCCAAAGCTACGTCTTCCAGTAAGTGGTCGCCACTCCACAACCTTTTGTAGATAATGGTAAACAGCCCATTCTCACTCAAAGAGAGGAGGACTAAGGGTCGAGACAAAGTTACACTATATCAGCAATAACGATGACGGAAACTTTAAAAATGCATAAGATAGACGTATAGGCTACCGAAAAGCTTAAATGTCAGTCCTGTTGAAAATCTTTGTAGGATAACGAATTACTTTAAAAACGATTGCCATTTGTCTGCGCCCTCTGTGATCCAGCATTGGGAACATTGTCTGCCGATAGTGCTAAACCGGCGTTCGAATATTGGGATTTAATATTCATATACAGTAATTTAGTTTTAAAGGTCAAAGCCAGCACCCTTCATAAATTAGGATTTATAGTTTTCAGCTAATTCACGTTCAACATCCACATACTTTAGCTACAAAGTTAATATTCATACCAAGTCCGTAGCCGCTGTTACTAGCGAAAATTTGTCATGTTTTCCGGTTAATATTATACGTTATTTAAACCCACATATCTGTACTAGTACAAGAGGCTTATTAAGCTATGCTTGCCGCGGTTAGTCCATGGAAGGCTGACCATCTTTACATACCAAGAACTCTTAACTCGTCGTGCCTCGGAAAGCACGTTAAACGTTAAGCCATTGGTCCCTGCTGTCATTCGTGGATCGTTGACAGTCGTCACGAGAAGCCCGAAAGTCTGTCAACTAGTCTTACTAAGGGCATCGTGTTACCCAGTAACTGGGTTCTGTAGGTCATATAGGCAGTCGCTCCATGTATTATAGTGGTAGTTAGCTGTATCTGGTTAGACTCGAAACCGACCCAACATAGGCAGATGATGACCTAATTTTCGAGGAAGATTACAGGCCATCATCACGCTATGAACCTAAGGAGCCGGATAAAAAGAAAAGCAGTCGGCAAGAACGCTAACAGAAAACGAAGTACAAAATATCGCGGGCGGCAGATGCGATGCTATGTGATGTATTTTATGAATTTCATCCTGAATATTTAAATGTGACTGAAAGTTGAAAAACATAATTTCACAAATGAAGCTATTTCAAATATCTTATGTCTATTACATGCGTAATAAGCTGAAATAATTGAATTACAGGCGAATGAGAAGTAATTGCATTAATTTTGCAGGGTAATTAGAATGAAAAATATGTACCAACTAGCTGTGTGTATCGTGTAGTTAGTCGGAGGCCCGAGAGATGATGGAATCATCAATATGATAGTGAAAGAAACAGAGGGCTTTTTATCGGCAGGAGTCTGAAACAACTCTCCGTTCTCCCCAGACATACTTCATGCGGATTTCCCCATGGAAAAAGAGTTTAAACGTAGCCTCTGACCTTTTCCAGGTTTCAAGATATCCATCGGTCAAATTTCATAACGATGGAATCAGTGGTATAGGCGAGAAAATTTTACAGACAGACATCTGCTGTCATGTACTGAATACACGGTACCAGGTTGCGCGTCCCTACCACCCTGAAGATCTACGTGCAAACGCACTGTCAAATTAGGTTAAACAAAGTGTAACGGAAAGGGTATATACATACCAAGGGCACGGCTTCTTTGGATGATATCAAACGATATTGGAAGGGTTTTTTAATCCGATCTCTACATGTTCAGAAGTTATGAGAATTTTTAATACATTGAAACCAGAAACCAAATCATCAAATTGAAACAAACACATCACTCGGAAGAGACTCGCCGTGATATTGGCAAATAACGTGGAAAGTTATTGACCGACGTAGTGTAGTGACATATTTATTATGATTTTAATTTAAGAAACATATGAAACCGAAAATACGGTATCAATTCTTAGAGTATTTTGTTTTGAGCTGAAACTATGTATAGTGATTCTACGTATACCAGCTGTTTTCTTTAGTGCTTAAGGATAGTAATAGGGTTTCTGTTACACCCTGTATAGTTGTCCTACTGAAATCACCACATTTTGGCTGCTGCAGTATAATGAAGTAATACAATTCATACTACAAAAATAATTGTCCAAAAGCACATTCGCTGAATAATTCATGGCACCTACCTAAACCAAATATTCCCTTTGCCAAGAACCTTTAATTATCACCTCGAGGGTCCTAAATTATTTGAGGCTTACCTACCCCAATAATTTGTGGCTAGATAACTACCCAAAAAAAACAAATGGACGCAACTTATCTTAATCTACAAAGTATTTAGTCACATTTAATTTTCTACTAATCTTTTTTCGTCTCAAAAAGTTTCCAGCATAGCTCCCTTGTTACAGGACCCTCCCTGAAATCTTAACTTACCAAACTTTGAGACAAATGGGTTAGTGATACAAAATGTAGATGGTATATTTTTCAGTTAAACTTGGGGAATTAATAGTATATTTTATATCGAGGGAATAAACGAAGCTATAATATACCAGAGGTGGTTTGACTCCCGAGCGTGCGAGGGAGTCAATGAAACCGAGGGTATATTAAGTTGGCGTTTAGTCTCGAGGTGCAAACTGTACTTTTCACTTTGAGTGCGAGAAAAATTGTCAATTTAGTACAAAAACATTGAATTAATATTACATAGTAACATAAAAATCACAATATCTATTATGTCTTTTGCTCTTTGCTCGACGTCAAACTCTTCACCAAGGAACATATATACCACAACTGTCACTGGACATTCTTAATAAATGTATTTAAAACCGAACAAATTTACACTCGACAAAAATTCTGAAATTATCGCGGTCAGAGTTTTCTTCTAAACCAGTCACAGATTAACAATTTAAAACACATGGCGCCACCTTGGCAAAAACCATGGAACTAAAGTTCTCAACATTTTCGGAATGAAGATGGTCCACACTCCACAGATAATAGTATACCTATATTTACTGGCTATTTGAGTTTGTCTATGTTAATTGTTTCGTCTAAACGTTATTAGGCGCCGCCCTCTCTGAGAGAGGGTTGGTCCATCCCCTTCCAAAGAGGATAAAAAGCTGAGGGATGCTGACCTCTTAACTAGTGTGAATCTAAGTGAGATACAGTGTGGTAATAAGTGTTATAACTAACATACTTACATTATCTTAAATTTTTTGGTGATGTTAATAAAAACTTGTCTAAGTCGAAAATACTCAAAGTAATTCCTTGTTAATTGTTATGCATATTTTATTCTTATTTGTTTTTATGATTTTTTAATTTATCCAATTTAATTGTCTGTAATTTTGATTAATGTTAATGTGACCGTGTGTTCTTGTCCTATCATTATGAGTCTATGTTACTTGAAATAAATGATTTATTAAAAAACTAATTATTTTTACTCCCTAGAGACTAAAGTGGTCACTTTAGTCCCGCTTCGTAGGGTTATATTGGCGTACTTTTAGAGCATGAGAAGTGAAAAAAGAAGTTTTACAGCAAAGTAACAGCCGCAACTTACGCATTATAGGTCGTCGGTTCGAACCCAGCCAGGTGCTTCACTTTGTGTAAATTATTTCATCACACTGCTCTCAAAACGTTGAAGGAAAACATCGTGAGGAAACCGGCTTGTCCTAAACCCAAAAATGTAAAAACATGTGACATCTACCCTCGCACGGAGAGGAAGTCTGTGTCCCAGAACTGGGAATATTATAGGCTGACTATGGTTATAGTGGAGGAGAAAGTCTGTAATAGTTTTTTAAGGAGAGATCCTAAGGTTGGGCGCCAGGTGCCAGATTTCAGTACTTGTTTGAAGATTTTGCAAGACGGGATAGCAAAGAGATATGTGTTCAGACATTGCACGCTAACGCTCAAATACCCCCGGCACATACGGTTTTGTAGGTATATTTGTTAATAACACTACAGGTATCTGGAGTCAAGGTCATAAATACCTATTTCAGGAAACCTTGAAAAGTTTCACAGCTTGTAAATTGCAGTCACCAAAGCATTAATCATTATCATTTGCCTAGCCTTGCCCAAGTCTGGAAGCCAACCCGTTGGGGTTGGCTTCCAGACTAACCGGATCCAGCCGAATATCAGTATTTTATATGGACCAATCTGACCTCCATAACCCAGTTACTGGGTAACACGATATCTCTTGGTAAGACTGGTTGTCAGACTTTCGGGCTTCTGACGACCCGTAACGACTGTCAAAGATCCACGAATGACAGCCGGGACCAACAGCTTAACGTGCTTTCCGGGGCACGGAGGGGTCTTGATATGTCAAGATGGTCACCCATCCACGGTCCAACCGCGGCAAGCTTAGGTTAACCTGATCGATCGACCCGTGCGGCTGTTATTACTTAGCCACCAGCCCCTCAGCCACCAAAGCATTAACTTTTTTAATATCTTTTTGATTTTTATTTATATTGCATTACTATAAGCATTCGATTTATCAATTAAGCATTTCCCATTTTTTTACCTCCAAGATACAGGCAAACGCCTAGTTTGGGGGTCACGCCCACTGTTTTTGTACAATATTAATAGATAATAAGTAATAATATTGTACAAAAAGAGTGGGCGCTAAGAGTGGGGTAGCGGGGTAAATAAATTTTAAATTTACTTTTCTGTTTTTGTCTGGAAATTAAAATAAAACTACAAAAGTCCTCCTACTGCTTCGCCACAGACGGGTAAAAAAGACGGTAAATATATTTCCTAAAAACAAAGCCCAAATCTAATTCCTGAAAAAGGCCTCAAAATAATATATAGATAGCAATAAGAGGAACCAATATCATGGCGATCTAACTCACAGTGTTGACATGAATATTCAGCTTAAGTCCCTGCAAATCCCTTTAAAAGTATTAAGCACTTTATTTATTGTCTCCAAGGCTTTTTCTAAGAGCTGGGGAAGTATTAGAGTATTATTTAGGTTTATCTTTATAAGCTAAAATGAGACCAGGCCTGGGTGTTGAATAAGAATTACAGGTTCAAGATGATTAAATGTATGACAACGTAGCTAAAATTCAGATAATGTTCTGTCGAAGCGTGATTAAAAGAGGTAAGTACTTATTATAATTGTCACTCAAGCAAAAAATTATGGCCATGTGCATTCCTCCCTTCCATTTTCCAGTTCCTCCCATTTTCCAGACATGGTCTTTAACAAAAATACAAAAGTCCAAACTCAAGGTTTGCCAACGTGTAATGGAGCGCAGTATTCTAGGCGTCAAATTGACAGGCCATAGTTGCAACACCACACTGCGCTCCAGAACAAAGATTACTAACGTTGCTTAAAAAGCCGCCAAGCTGAAGTGGGACTGAGCTGGCCACGTGTACTGTATGCCCCATGAGCTGTGGGCCAAAATAACCACTACGTGGAACCATGACATAGCCAGAAAAAAACATAAAACTGGCAATGACACTCACCAATCTGGTAACCAATTTTAGCGTAATGATCAGAGATCGGATATTCGGATGCATATTCACCTAAAGTTGAAATTTTGGCTAACATGGAATGCGCTTTTGTATCGAAAAAGTCTTAATTTAGGTAAGTAATTTGTTTATTTTTTGTTTTAACTAAAACAAACCACCCCTCCTCTAGTACATACACATATTTGTATCGGGTTAAACATTAATTTTAAATTTATACACATCTGAATAGATAAGCAATCCAAGAATCCCGGGGTTTTACAAATAATTTATAAAGCCGCTTCCATACTTTCATGCTAAAATATAAATATGTTATCCTATATCCAGCAGTGGACTGCGATAGGCTGACTTGATTGACTGATTGTCCGATTTGACCTCCACAACCCAGACAAGTAGGATAGAATTGGGGGTTCTGGATCACATGGATAGAATTGGGGGTTCTGGATCACTGCTTCCTCGCTCCGCTCGGAATGTGATCCAGAACCCCCAATTCTATCCATGTGATCCAGAACCCCCAATTCTCCACACATACGATACAGTCGGTCAATACTGTTGCAGATTGTTTAATGTCAGGTGGAGAATTTGATGACTTTACAGCCGATTGTCAGGATCAGAATGTACGTGGTCAACTCGAATCCAAATCAAATCTCGATGAATGAAGCATAATGTGAATAATATTAATTTATTCTCTCTATTGATGAAGCAAACGTTGATTAAGATCGAATCATCACTACAATGCTACGTGTTTAATGCTGTGATGGATATAATATGTGTATTAAATATATAGTCTTTTCCTTTCACAGCGTTCAAATAAAAACATTGAGGAAAATGTATAGCATGTTGCATCCAAGGATCGTCATAAATTTCCCAGTCTTCTATAACACCTCCACATGAAAAACAAGCTGCTTTATCATTTATACTATTTCCACAGTAAAAAAATCCAGCGTCAGCCATTTCCATCACTAATCTTTTCTTTGAATCCATCGTTACCCAGTAATAGTTAAATGAAAATTGACGCATTTTAAACGTGTTATACATGTCATATCGAGGTTTGTATTCATTTTGAAACATGTTCTATTTACTTTTTAATTCAATTATAAACGTATAATGATGTTGTTCAGCTTTTGCCAACCACTTATAAACACGGGACTTTTGGTGGGGATAGAAAACTCTAAAATCTGATTTACCTAAGCATAGAAATAAAACAAGAAAATATACATATTAGAATTTATTATCATAGCACCACTTATTTAAACACAACACATTTTTTAAAGCACATACAGAGTCATGATAAATACAGTTATATAAATCTTGAGAATATTTATATTGATCGTATAAACTTATCAAACTAGAACAACCTTTATCTTCTAAATTGAATATATTACAATTACTATTTTCTAAAATATGCTTTAACCACAACACTTTTTCTGGACCTTTTACGTAAATACATTTATCTTTTAAAATATCTATAACTAATTTCTGATAATTAGAATAGGGTACAAATCCTTCGCGCCAGTGTATCTTTCTGTTACGTTCAATCCAACTTACTTGTTTTTTTTCTTGTTTAGTTAATTTTTCAAATGGGAATGGTGGCTTAATTAAAAACACTTGTAGTGTTTTATTATACAATATGGCGATTTCTTTTATTATAAATTCATTTGTTTCTGTTTTAAAGCCTTGAATATCCACAATAGCAATCATGATAACCTGCGCACAATGTTGCTGAGGGGTTTATATTCCACAAGTCGATCGTTTATAATCAAACAATATGCAGTCGTTTTATCTGGTATTGCTGTAGAACATTCAATTTCCAACCTCACATCCACTGGACCTGTTTTTAGGCTATCGTTTTGTCTTGAGCAGTCTAAGATAAAGATAGGGGCTTTTTCTTTGAATTCCTTTAGGTCAAGCAACGAGTCTACTGGATAGTTGTAATACGACTGACGAAATTTCACAAACATTTCGTATAATATGCTATATTTGTTCTCAGAAAACTTTAAACCTAAAGGTTCATATGGATAATATTGTGAATTCAAAAAGAGCGTAACGTTTGTTACTTCACAATGATCGAATACTGAACTGTCTTCAGTTTTATTATTTTTTCGATTAGTTTGTAAACAAAAAATTACATATCTGGGTTTTTCCAATTGTGAAGCAGTTTTAATTGACCAAGAATGCTTTGTGGTTTTAGGTAGTAACGGATACTCATATAAATCCCAATTTCTAAACGCCATCTGAATAGGTTTATCTCTTTCTAAATGTTTTAAAAGTGTCAATCGTTCTCGGTCTGATACTTTTATGTGTGGCACCCTCCACTGAACTCTTTGTATGTCTATTTCAAAATGAGCAATATCGTTAGTAAGAACAACGCTATTTAAGTTAGTGTTACTTCTGTTCAATATAAGTTCATGTTTGCAATTTATAACTATTTTATTGTAATCCTCTGCAAAACCTAAAATCTTATTTAATGGTATCACAGCACTAAAATGCCCATCATTTTGAAATCCCTCTAAACTCCAACCCCATAGGGCAGCAACTTTATTTTCTGCTTCATTTAATGAGATGTATGATTTTATTGTTGATGTTATTCCAGAATTTTTTATGCGGTCTATTTCAATACCATTTATTTCATATCTGATGTCTTGAAACAAAAACATAACAGGGTTATTAGTGAACGTAACAGTTTTCTTGATCGGATTCCCATCTTTACCGATGAGCTTCGCCTGTCCTTCGACGTAAATTGAACTGGCTGATGGTAGCACGTATATGTCTTGTTGGTGGATGGGAATTCTGATTTCATCGTTTTCTCTAAAGCTGTTATTGTAGGGATTGTATGAATGGACTTCATAACTTTCGATCGTAGTGTCGAAGTGTGGTAATTCGCTTATCTGGAGTATATTCATACTTGAAACCCTAGGGCTTTAAGAAAATCTTTATTTGCTTTAGTCAATTTTTTAACTTTTTTCTTACGTCTTTGCACCTTAGCAATCGTAGAAGAACTAAGACGTTTTGTTTTCACTGAAGTATTTTTATAGTATACTATCATTTTGCTTTTCTTAAATGAAGACGTAATTGAACTTGTTCCTCTCCAAAGTTAATACAGTGACCAAATTGATCTACAATCTTAACAGATACCGATGAAATTATATTTTTGTTTACTGGAAAGTAAATAACATTTTGTGGTATTTCCATGCACTGATGACCTGGAGTAGTATCAGACACAAATTCATGAATAAAATGAGATGGTAATCCGTTGCAGTATGAACCGTGAACAAGATCACATTCTATTCTGATTACAGACAGACCTCTGTTAATAATGGGAATATTTGGTCTTGATTTTAATACTGAAAAGTATATCAAACCACACTCATATTGATCTGACAAATACAGTGGTGGTTGAAAGTATGAAATCAATTCCGATTTATTTCCTGAGATGGTAACCGTAGTAGACATGCTTCTATACTAGCTTCTCTCAGAAGGTTCCGTTTATTTTATTCCTTCACTACACCAAAAATTCTTCAAAAAGTTTAAACAAAGATGTCCACAATTAAAAGGGTGATCACGTTGAATATTATCATAATTATAGCGAATTTTGGATCCCAAGTATTTTATAAATTCCTTTGGAGGCTTAAGGTTTCCATAACTATCAAAATACTCAATATAATCGTTGTATTTTGCATAGGCTACCCAATGAGAACCAGGATTTTTAGAGCTATCTAAATTTATAACTCCACATTCTTTTTTAAAAGGGTGTTTAGGGAGTTTATCTCTCATAAAGACACCTCTGAAATAGGGAATACCATTTCCATACTTCAAAATATCTAAATTACTCAAGGCTCGTTTGGGTAGCCGAAATCTTAGTTTTTTTCTTTCGATACAAAAATTCCAAGCCCATTTTTATGTGGTTTAAGGTGTAGTCCTTTTCCAATGCAAAGAGCTTCCATCTTTTCATTGTGTCTCTTCGATTCAGTCAATAACTTCTTAGCCATCTTGAATTCATTTATGGTTTTAGCAATACCAGCTGCACCACCTGCTAAAGCTCCCGCCGCAGATAATCCCGCAAAAATCGGGATCAAAGGCAATACTCCACCAGTTTTTGGTATAGGAATAACACGAGGAAGTTTAATGGATGAACCATCAGCTAATTCTCTGGCAGCAGCCATAGCTAATTCTATTACTACTTTCTTGGATTTTGGTTTTAATTTTTTGATATGTTTCTTCGTTTTCCTAATAACATTTTTTAATTTATTTTTTAATCCTTTTCCAGCTTTAATTTTAGGAGAACACTTCTTCCTATCTTTTTTTATACCAAAACCAGTTTTAATTTTTGCTGACATAGCGCTGCTTACTAAGCGCGCTGCTAGTTTTTCCCCTACACTTGCATCTGAGGCCAGTATTCGTTCTTTAGCCATATTTAACAAAACGAAATCTGCCTTGTGGCGATCCTCTAAGTTTGAAGCCTTGTGATAGGCAATGTCGTGTTGTTTGCAATATTCGTCTAATTTATTAACACCTTTATCTCCACGTGTAAGCCTTTTAATTAATTTAGTGCCAGGCCCACAATAATTGTACCCTGGTAAATGTAATTCAAAAGGTAAATGATTTATAATCCAATTGAGAAGACTACTCTCTTCAATACACATCATAAGACTGATACATTTTGGCGTGAACAATTAATAAGTATTCGATTTATCAATCCAACTGTTTTCAGAATAAGGCAAACCTAACCATTTTACTAAAACTCTGTCTCCTTTACTTTTAAGAACTTTCTCAACTAGATATAAATTAGGATGATTTGTTTTTTGAAGCTCTTGTAAGTAAAATGCTCCTAAAATAGGTTGACCTCTGATTGTATCTTCAATTAAGTAGGTAATAGGAGTTGTATTTTGTATTTTCCGAATTTTAAATATTTCCGTCGACCAGTTGGGGGTATATCCTTTTTCAAATGTTCCTTTGTACTTACTGATACGTACATAATCACCCACTTTATACTTGCTTTTTATTCTTTCATGTTTTACCAACCTTAATAAATACCTTTCTAATATATGTTTTTTATTAATGCTATCCACATTAGCAGGAATTTCATTAATTGTCCTATGGTAAGTGTGATTGTATTTATAAATGACATCATTGAGGGTGCTATCTACCCAATTATAGTTGCCTTTTAAACTAAATTCCTTGTACAGTTTAGATTTCAATGTTCTGATAAATCGTTCAACTATTGAGGCCTTTTTTGTTGAGAAGGTTGAATAGTGGTTAATATGATTAGATTTCATAAGCTTTTGAAATTTATTGTTATAAAATTCTGTTCCATTATCCGTTTGAAGATTTTTAGAAACACGCCCTGTAGCCAACAAAATTTTGAACGAGTTACATACGTCATCTTTGGTTTTACTTTTCAGAGGAAAGGCCCAAGCATATTTTGAAAATGTATCGATAATGGTAAGAATAAATCTGTAATTTTTATTTTCTTTTGAAATTGATTGCATATCAATTAAGTCTGCTTGCCACAGGTCATCTATATCTTTCATAATAACATGTCTTCGCGGAAAGTTCACCCTCGCATTTTTATGAATTTCGTTTACCACGTCAGCTTTGCTCATGCTCAGAATTCAGTATATTTGTCTTGAACACATCTATAATACTGAATGAAAAGCGTATTATTTCAACTATTTTATTCTTTAATTATGTCAGCTTCTTTTAATTCTTCAACTATCGATAAAATTTCGTTGTCATGGTTTGTATTGCCAGCATCTCTTGAAGCAACTAATAGTTTCAATCTCTCAACTAATTCGTTAGGATCATCCCAATATACAAAGTCAGTATTGTTTTTGTATTTTTTTAGAGTTGGTAAGTTTCCTCCAAGTTTAGTGTGATTAAGTTTGTCTTCGTTTGACGATTCGGAAAACAGTGGTTTGATTATTTCACGATATTTTATTCCTTTATCACCTCTTATTTGTCCATTAGGATTAAAATCTCTCTTATGAGCATTCGTAGAATGCAACATATCCTTATAGATGAGTTTGTCTTCACTCGAAATTAATTCTAAATCAGGTTTTCTTCGAAGTAAAAGTTCCTTCAGGCCAGGGGTTAAATTATAGGGTTTGCCATCGACTTTAATTAAAATGCTGTCATTATCATTTAAACTATCAACTTTAGAAAATGTTACCACAGAATTACCTAACAGTAAAGTTTTGTTTACACTTCTTATTCCAAACGGTATATTTACACCGTCATAAATACCGTGGACATCACGACCCGCTAATGAAATTTCTAAATCATCTTCTAATTCCATTTTATTAAACTTTTTAAGTGATTGGGCAGAATTTAGTTTCGGATCGTAGCAGTCTTCAAACTTTGTAGATGCGCTAGTATTGATATCATCCAATTCATCGTTTTCAGAATCAGTGAGCATTGTATTTTCTAAATGTTTAATTTTTCCCATAGGTATATTAGAATCAACTAGGGTTTTAAGGGGATCTGTGACAGGTTTTAGCATTTTATTGAGTGACAAGTTCATTGAGTGTTCCTGGTTCTTCATTTGTTTAATTTTATTCTTTATAGAGTCTACAGACTTCATTAATTCTATTTTAATATTTTTCTCCATGTTGAAACAACTGTTGAACACAACTGAAGAATAAATAATACTAATTTAGTTTTGCGTGTTATTTACTTTTATACCTTCAGTCAAATTTCAAAAAAACATCAAAATTTTGTCTATACCTCCCATTATTTATAGGAGACTCTTTGTTAATAATTAAAAAATTATGAGGGGTTTTCCAAACTGTTTTACAAATATCTTTGAACTGAATCCATGGTAGATCGGAGTTAACATGTTCTTCATAGATATGCTTTAAGTTTACATCATCTTGTTTAAATATTATAAGAAAATTGACGTTATCACGTAACAACTGTTTCGGTATTTTTGAGTAGGTTTGCGATAAGTAAAAGCAATCAATTTGTTTATGTCTACCCATAGAGAAATAATTACGGATATTTAATTGATTTTCACATGCCACATCGTCAAAAATAAATACAGAGTTAGTTAAAGCTTCACTCGGAGATATTACATCTTTATCATCTTTAAACTCGTAGAACTTTATTTGAGGTACTTTTTTTAATACTTCGCTTAAGAAACGATATTTTGGCTGAAAACTTGTTTTTGAGTAAAGATACAGATTCTGAAATTTCAGTCCATTTTCATGCAGAAGTAAACTGATCATCACGTTTGTTTTACCACAGTTCGAAGGACCGCATATTACACAACGAATTGTGTTAGGCAGTAAAATGCTGTGTTTGATTTGGTGAGGAGAGTCACTAAAATTTAGATTATTAACGTTCAGAGATACGGGTTGTTTGATCAACTTCATCTTGCTTATTACTTAATTTCTTTACTGACCTTCATATATATATATATATATATATATATATATACACAACGAGTAACATAATTAACGCAAGACCTCATACACACCAATTAGAGTATAAAGCATAAAACGATGACCAAAACGATTTTTTTATTTTAAGCTAACTGATATTATTAAGATAAACGTGTTGACCCAAGCATTACTTTATGCATTTAAAATTGATTCTTATTTCTTCCGGAATAAGATTGAATTTTTCTTTGGCTCAATCAGTGGTAGGTGTGGCAAAATACATAATTTAAAACGAATATTAAAAGTTGCTGAAATCGATTCAGTAGTCAATTAGGAACAAACTACTTTCAGGTCTTGCGTCTATTCTGTTACACCTTCTATAATATACAAGACTTATATAGTAAGTTACTTTATCCCTATATTATGAACGTATTATAAACATCCCGCAACAAGTTTAGACTTGTATTATTGAGTTAGTATTTGCATCGTAAAATATAGGTAAGTGTAACTTAATTCCTATCATATCAAACAAAAACAGTTTCAATATAGTAAAGCAAGTGCATAGTTCATTTTACTACTATTGCTCCAATAAGTTGGACCTATACAACTGAATTACAATTGAATTAAATCTTCAAGGTAAGTATTTCTATAATTAAGTATGATGTATCAATACTTACGATTTTATACTAATTAGAATTTATGTCTTAACTTTTTTTCCTTTTTTCTTTTTACAGAATTATGTCTGCCTCCCCATCGTATAGTCCTGTGGACAATTTGTTTTTAGCGGTGCGTATTTAATTTAACGTTAATTGAAGCATTTTAAATTTACATAAGCTATAGTTATTTTATTTTATTACAGGAAACGAATAATCTTTGTCCAGACGACGCCTACGCTCTTGGAAATCCATTTCTTTTTGCACAAGACAGGGAAACTTTTTATACCGCAGAAGCAGAACGAGCGCATCAGGAGTATTTAAATGAAAAAAAGGAAGAAGAGAAATCTGGGGAAACTAAAGATGCTAAAAGAAAGAAGTCTAATATTAATAAGAAGGTTATAAAAAAGTCTCCTACACAGTCTTCATCTTACATTATTCGGAAGGAGACAGGAAAACCTCATCATTTGATTAAAATACTTATCTATGATCTTACCAGATGTGATAAAGACAATAATCAAAATAGTGATATTGACAATGATGTTGGTGATAGTGCTGACGTAAGCATCCAGTACCTTGTAAAAGATCATTATGATGATATTTTGGATGAAACTGAGCATCTAGTCGGCAAAATAGTGAAAAAAATTAGTAATAAGCAGTAAAATTAAATGTGTGTAATATGAAAAGTTTATTTTGTGATTGTGAGCATGTAATTGTGTGTTTATTAGTTAAATAAATATTTAATGAATTTTACGTTTTACTATAAGTATAATTATAATACTTTAGAATTTTTTGATTATCTTTAATTATGTTTTTGTAATATTTAAATATTTTCTTGTAAGTATGAATGTGAAAGTTTAATAAATATTATAATTATCAACTTGTCTAGTTTCATAGTGAAGAAAAATTAGTAATTAGTAAAATTAGTAAAAATTTGTAATTAGTAGTAAATGCGTGTGAGATGAAAAGTTTATTTTGTGATTGTAAACATGCAATTGTGTGTTTATTAGTTAAACAAATATTAAATGAATTTTACGTTTTATACATAATTATAATACTTAAGAATTTTTTGATTATCTTTAATTGTGTTTTTTTTTTTTTGTTTTTGTAATATTTAAGTATTTCATGTAGCTAAGTATGAATGTGAAAGTTTAATAAATATTAAAATTTTCAACTTGACTAGTTTCATTTGTGTTAGACTGCATGAGTAGTAAAATAACATAATAAAACACATTTATTTGAATACAAGATAGCTATTTATTTTATCACAAAAAATACAATAATGGCTTAATTTCTAGATTTTACACAAATATTATCTTATGAAAAATAAAACAAGAAATATTACAATTCATGAGATTATATTGGTTAGGCAATAATATATTAATGTAACTTTATAAACATAAAAGAAAGTAAATAGTAGATAATAAAAATTAGGTAGGTACTATAGTCAAAATAACAGCTTAAAACATAGTACGATGATGACCCCAAGGTACAGTATAAATTTTATTTTTTATTTGACGTTTGTCATCATTTCCGTTAAGTACTAATTTATTAATTTTCTGTGTATACAACTTATGATTTCTAGATCGAATGACATACATAGTATCTCTGAGATTTATATCATTAATCAAAGTATTTTTATATTTTTCAATTGTGAGTTTATTGGAAACCGGTTTTTTAACTCCTTTAGCTTTTTTAATTGTCTTGTTTAAACTATTTATACAGTATAATTTAGCTCGCAAACCAATAAACTCTGTAATGACATCTCCACCCATCTCATCCTTAAAATAGCCCGGTATTTGTTTATTCGCTTTCGGAATACCATAAATATTATTTTCTTCAAAGTTGCTAGTATCAAAATAATTTATATTTTGTTTCATGTCTTTATAAAAATCATCAGTATGTATTATATACAAGAGACTATCAGTATCAGTATAACAAAGGTTTATGCCATCTTTATATATTTTCTTCATAACAGAATAGTGAAATTGATATAAATGACGCTTTGCTAATTCCAGTATTGTAAAACCAATGTATATTGGTCGATCTAAAACAATTTTAGCAAGCTCTAATTGAATAGCAACAAGGTTCTCTGAAATAATAGTCATATTTTTAAAATTAGGGGCGCTCACATATTTTTCTGCCCCCTTCATTTTATTGGTCTTATTAAAGCCATCTTTCCACACGTTAACTAATTTAACATTCACTTGTTTCCTTTTGTTTTCAATCGTTTTACCAAATATTGAATTATTTTGCTTCTTGAAAAAATCTCTTTCGAAATCTGAGTTGGCTTTTTGTCTGAGTACTGTATTAAGATTTATGTATGGTTCTAAGATATTTTTTTGTGTAAATGCTAGAATTTTGTGGATATTTAATAATATAAGACCATTCTTTAAACATTCTTGTAAGTGAACATAGTGAATGACATACCTATATTTATCATACAGACTAGCAATTAGTTTTGTGGTTTTGCTAGCACATGGAATAGGAGCGGATATTTTTTCTGGCGCAAATGGTAAATCAGAATGCTCGTCATGTATATCAGGAGGATAATGAATATCAACTTCAAGTATGTACCCTTCATCACTATCAGCAGAAACGGATGCAATTTCAAATAAAGCAATTTCAGATTTAGTTAAAAATCTAAAATTTCCAGTGGGGAGTCTTTGTGTCATAGCATGACCATATAAATTGACACAATCTAAGTAAACTAAAAATGTGCTGGGTTCTTTTTCGTCATAGTCTGACAAATATTTATTATTAGCCTTTGCATATCGAAGCGAACATTGAGCAAGACCTCCTCTGATACCTTTTTCTAGCATTTGATATATTTCTATATCAGATATTAAATCTAATTCTACTTTTGTTAGCAAGAGCATGGCGTCCCAGCTTAATGATGGTGATGAAACATAATGACAAGGGTCAAGCTCATAATGACATAAACTCATAGATCGGAATTTCTCAAATATGTCACACAATAGTAAGACATCACATTTCAAATATAAATCAGTATATTCACCTAAATTCTTAATATCAAATTTAGCCCACACATTTAAAGCGTGATTGTAATCGTCAGTAGACACTGTATCGGATGTCAGTTTATTATAAAAATTTGAGCGATCTGGTAACCGAGTTTCCGCATATCGTTCCCAGGAGTCTATATAATCATAGCAATACACACCTTTCCTAAGGCATAGTCGAAATAAATTTACATCAGTGAAAAATGATTGTAAATGCTTTAAATCATTGGAGTCCAGTGTCTTTACTAAGTTGTCTAAACTTGAACTTAAGAAATTAAAAGAATCTATGAATTTTAATTGGGCTACTTTCTGAGAATTAAATGGGAAAAATTTAGTAAAAGAAATATATTTTTCCTTGGTTCTTGCAATTAAATTGATTCGACCCCAAACACTTGAAAGTTCTTTTATAAATAAATGACAGTCATATCCCGAAAGATTATGAAATATTATGGGAATATATTTTACAGACTTATTATTTAAGTTGCATGAATTATGAGCTGGACCGCGATATTTACCTGTGAAATGATCGTGGTCATGAACGATACGGTCATTATTAGAAAATGTTTCTTTACAAATATGACATACTGTAGCACTGTTAAATAAAAGAAGCTCTTCATCATTCAACGGAGACATGTCTCTAGGCAAAGATAAAACGTCATATAAGCTTTCTAAATCCTTAGCAATAGATTCTACGAATTTTTTCGAACAATTTGGTCCTCGATAAGATACTAAATTATTAAGTTCTGGATTAGTCTCACAGCATATATAATAGGCAAAACAAGTTGCTTCATGAATTTGTATGTTTTCGACATGCTGACTTCTATTTTTATCTGAATATTCTCGAAGTAAGCTTTCAAAGTCTCCATAAATAACAATAGGAATTCTTTGAGTCCTTATGTAATTAGAAAAGCGAAGCTTGCTATTCTCTTCTGGGAGCACTGTTTGGATTCGTGCACAATTATGATTATCTAATTTCGCTTCTGAATCAAAGTATATAAAACATTCATCACATAAGTGAATTTTAGATTTGTGTTTTGTTAGTTGATCATGAACTAATCGTGAAAATTTTTTTATTAAACAGAAATGATTTTTGTCTCCTCTTTCAATTAATAATAAATTTACATGGGTCAGTTTCCGTTGTAAAGTTTTGTATAATGGTCCAGTAATAGTGTTTTTTTTCTCTAAACCATAAACATTTACACTTATGTAGGGATTTTTTTTTTCGAATTCTTTTATATCATCAAATGTTGGTGGGAACGATATACCATTTGTATTTAATAATTTAGAGTAATGTGGATATGATGAAACTCTATTACGGTTATGTCGTGCTGGATACATATGCGCTACAATACACCAGAGAAAACAATGCCTATCTTTATTGCAAATGTTAAGACATGACTTTGTTCTAAGAATTTTTGTCGGTAAAGTTAAGTAACTGCCAGCTTTTAAGGGATTATACTTAACTATATTCATTTCCAAATGATTAATCGACTCTATAGCCCAACCAGATTCTGATAACTCAAATTCTGTGCACTTATACAGCATTTTTTGTACGCATTCTTCAAAAAATGATTTTATGTTAGTATTCTGAATGATCACATAATACTTTGTATTGAAAGATTTCAAAGACAATTCTTCATTTTTAGGTAACTTGTACAATACAAAAAGCTCAAATTGTATCTTAATTGCTCGATGTTTTAAACGCAATGTCTCAATAATCTTGTAAATCGTGCTTGAAATATCTGATAAAAATATCTCTGGTGATATGTTATTTAAACTTATTGGATTAAATCTGTAACTAGCAATTCTATTTTTGAAAGCAGTAGCTATTAATTGCACATTATCAAATTCACTACTCAACAAACAGTTTGATTTATGTAAATTACTTTTCTTATGTGATGAATATTTTTGGACATAAACCTTACAATCTGGACAAAATTTCATGTTCACCTTAACTATATTCACCAGAATAATATTTTATACTTATATTTATTTCGACCGAAAGTTCGAAAGTCGCTTTCTCACTTGTGCGCGATTTGTTACTGTTACCGCTTTAAAAATGTAATCTATAAATATGACTGCATTTAATCATTTCATTTAATTAGTGCGCATCCCGGGTACTTGCTGCTTTTTCTTTTTTCAATATTATTGTGATTTTTAAGTACTTAATGCACAAGATTCAAGGTCATCATTACTAGTCCAACATTTTAAGCGCTGAGATTCATTAATTCGAGTTTATTGGCTTTTAGTTTTTAGTTTTTCGTTTTTAGTTTTTGGTTTTTGGTTTACTGAAAGAAAACATACAAATAAGTAGTGATTAAAAAAATAATAATTAAGTACCTATGCAAGATAACAATCACAATTCAATTTCAAAGTTTTGATTTAAGTACTTAAACATCAAAATCTATCTATAATATTTAACAACTTCAATATTAAGGTTCAAGGTCACAATTACTGATCTGAATTTATTTTTAAGTACTTAATGCATAAGATTCAAGGTCATCATTCTAGTCCAAAATTTTAAGCGCTGAGATTCATTAATTCGAGTTTATTGGCTTTTAGTTTTTAGTTTTTCGTTTTTAGTTTTTGGTTTTTTGGTTTACTGAAAGAAAACATACAAATAAGTAGTGATTAAAAAAATAAATAAGTAAGTACCTATGCAAGATAACAATCACAATTCAATTTCAAAGTTTTGATTTAAGTACTTCAACATCAAAATCTATCTATAAGTAATATTTAACAACTTCAATATTAAGGTTCAAGGTCACAATTACTGATCTGAATTTATTTTTAAGTACTTAATGCATAAGATTCAAGGTCATCATTCTAGTCCAAAATTTTAAGCGCTGAGATTCATTAATTCGAGTTTATTGGCTTTTAGTTTTTAGTTTTTCGTTTTTAGTTTTTGGTTTTTTGGTTTACTGAAAGAAAACATACAAATAAGTAGTGATTAAAAAATAAATAAGTAAGTACCTATGCAAGATAACAATCACAATTCAATTTCAAAGTTTTGATTTAAGTACTTCAACATCAAAATCTATCTATAATATTTAACAACTTCAATATTAAGGTTCAAGGTCACAATTACTGATCTGAATTTATTTTTAAGTACTTAATGCATAAGATTCAAGGTCATCATTCTAGTCCAAAATTTTAAGCGCTGAGATTCATTAATTCGAGTTTATTGGCTTTTAGTTTTTAGTTTTTCGTTTTTAGTTTTTGGTTTTTTGGTTTACTGAAAGAAAACATACAAATAAGTAATGATTATACAAAGTAGAGACAACAATCTAAAATACGTTAGACTGATAGAGTATGGGCTGTATCTTCTGATAATCTTCTTTAGCAGCGGTCACAAGTTTTGTGACTGCTTTCCATACCGGACTGCTGTCATCAACAGCCGATTTGAAGGTAACAAGTGCCCGTTTCCAACGGTCGGTGCTGAGCACCTCCGCTTCCTGAGCGTTGTAAACACGCAGTTCCACGTAGTAGTTGCCCTGCCGGGTGGGATCCCGCTGGAGTGTATAACCGGAACCGATACGTCTTGACAAGAAGCTCCGCAGTGCAGCCGCTCGGATGGGTTCACTACCAAGTTCTTGTTCGTTCTGAAATGATCAATGGTTATCATTAGAACAATAAAAAAATATATGGAAAAGCATGAAATAACCTTCAAAAATATACTGATCCATAAATTTGAACTGACCCGGGAATCAAATTTAGAATCTCTTAGTCATTAGGTATGTGAACTAATATGTAAAAAGTGAAATTCAAAATTCATTTATACGTTACACGTCCACGTTTAGGTCACAGAAATACATACGTGCACCAAATTTCACACAGTCACAGTCAATTTGCTCCAAATCTAATGGACTGACCATTAGATTCGTAGCAAATTGGCTGTGACAGATGAACAGACAGACAAACACCCGAGTGATCCTATAAGGGCTCCGTTTCCTTTTGAGATACAGAACCCTAAAAATAATGGAAAATTAAAATTTAAATTACCCGCATTTACAAATCAACAATAATGGAAAATAAAAATTAAAAGACAATTGCAAATAAAAAAACTTCAACATACCTCCGAACCCGAGTGCTTCCTTTTTTTTACTGATGTCGAAGGCGCCGGCAAATCAACGTCCGACTCCGTGTCAGACCCAAAAACGTTAGATTTTACCACCGGAGCGCTGGTAATTTTCTTTATTGCAGGTTTATTTGTTTTGCCAGCAGCCTTTTTCCTCGACTTCTTTTTCTCTACCGGTGGTGCTGGCTGAGATGCTGGTATTTCATAGTCAGAATCGAAAGGATTGGTCGACCTAAAATTAAGAACACCAATAAATTTCACTCATAAGTTCAAATAATTATTATTCGATATAAATAATAATTGTAGAGTTATACGCACATACTTGTTGTTCTATTGTTCACAATAATATTGAAAAAGAAAAGCAGCAAGTACCCGGGATGCGCACTAATTAAATGAAATGAATGATTTAATGCAGTCATATTTATAGATTACATTTTTAAAGCGGTGGTAACAGTAACAAATCGCGCACAAGTGAGAAAGCGATTTTGATATGTGTGCTAAAAAAAATGTTCTATGGTATCAGCAAATAGGGTCTGAAATGAATTGATTGTTACTTACTCAATATAATCGCATCCTTACTTTCCTTATATGTCGACGGCGCCGCTCTGTCGCGTATACCTGAGACGATTTTCTAAAAAGGTAGTGGTATGTACTCTCTCAGAACAATAAGTGGCAAATTGCTGACGCGGTATTATTTTATTGCGATAATGGAATTAATGATAGAACTGTATGTATTATTTATATTAAATTAAATAATGACAAAAATAGAACATGAAAACAAAATCCAGATCGGAATAAAAAAGTATTTGCTCCGATCGGTGCGGGGAATCGAACCCGTGACAGTTGGCGCATTCAATAGTAGCACGTTTATAAACCATTTGAGACTTGCTTACGTACATAGGTACATTAATTTAATTGCATTAGTTAGAGCAGTGGTGGCCCAGTGGTAACGCCCGCGACTTATGAGTTGCAGGTCGTGGTTTCGAACCCAGCCAGACGCTTTACTTTGTGTAATTTATTTCAACACCACTGCTCTTAAAACGGTGAAGGAAAACATCGTGAGGAAACCGGCATGTCATAGAACCAAAAAAATTCGAAGACATGTGACATCCACCAACCCGCACTGGGCCGGCGTGGTGGATTACGACTCACTCCCTCTAATAGAGAGGAGGCCTGCGTCCCAGCAGTGGGAACAATATAGGCTAATCATTGTATACATTAATATGCATTTGTAAAAAAGAAAAAAATATCAGATGCGCGGGGATCGAACCCGAA
The DNA here is from genome assembly GCA_947359405.1 of Antitype chi. Classification (NCBI taxonomy): domain Eukaryota; kingdom Metazoa; phylum Arthropoda; class Insecta; order Lepidoptera; family Noctuidae; genus Antitype; species Antitype chi. Next base: position 2,870,203 of record OX375827.1, on the reverse strand, counting down.
CACATTGACTATATTAAACTCTGCCTATAAGTTAACCTGTGATGTAGCGAGTTGAGCCAATGCGCCAAACATGTCGACAAAGACTCAATAAAATTTTTGGACCACTTTCCAACATCAACCTGCATACCTCAATGGGTTAAGTAGAGATGTGTACCCATAGATCACACAGTAAACCTTTATAAAACAAAAACCAGAACCGTCTATCGTCTATAAACATGAACAAGCTAATTTAGAAAAACGTTGTCATCGTATAATGAAACAAAAGTATTCAATCTGTATCGACGACGACAAAAATAATTGGGGGTTTTGTATCACACAGTTTCGATCTGCTGTCAACTGTAACGCAGTCCCGACGGCAAAAAAGATTGGGGCTTTTGTATCACCAATGGATATAGGACACGAGATTTGCACCGCATCGTTTCGATGTAACGTGGGCGATCGAACTTGATATTACTGTTTATATTATCATTAACCGCATGCAATATTTTTTTACCACTGTATCAGTTCAACGTTGCGCTGTAGAATTAAATACAATATTCAATCTGCAAACTGTATCGCAGACCGACTGTATCGTATGTGTGGAGAATTGGGGGTTCTGGATCACAGTCCGAGCGGAGCGAGGATGCAGTGATCCAGAACCCCCAATTCTACCCTACTAT